>JAHLSL010000017.1:19575090-19694865 GCA_025920805.1 Petroica traversi
GGACTAAGGTTAGGCTAAATTTATCACTGCAAAGAATGAGAGAAGGTGAAAGACTTGTCAGAAGTGCACTCAGCAGTTGAAGGCATTCAGCATGGCAGCTGGGGTTCTTTGGGAGAACTGGGGAATGTAGTCCCCTGCAAACACATGAATGTAATTTAGAGTGCTTCAGGTGAGGTTCGTAAGTACTGGTCAATATTTTCTTAAAAAAAATTCAGAAAATAAATGTTGGCATTAATTCTATAAGTACCTATCCTTTCTCAGATGCCCCAGGAATATCTAAAGCAAAGAGCTGCCCCAGCTGTAGGGGTGATTTGTTCTCTGCTTCCTGAAAACCTGGCACATTTTAGGGAGAGAGGGGATGGAATTCTTGGTTTTATTTGTATTTGTGAGCAAATTGAGGCAATGGCTTTGCTAAACTAGAGTCTGATGGCAGTAGGGGACTTCTGTGGTAAGACTGACGAGTTGCTGGTGCTTAGGGAACAAGGCAATGAAATTAAGCACCATACCCATTGGTTTACAAACGTTTCATGGAAGGATCCTTAAACCATTGCATCTGAAAAGCTACTTTTTACACTCTACTATTCTTTCCCACTGTCAGAGAGGTGCCCATATAGAATGCACTTCAATATGGGTAAGGATGAGGTTGTGGTGCTAAACAAGGGAAAATGGAAAAAATGCTATCTGTCTTTCATTATTTTGCTTCCTATGGTCCTTGGCCTTATCTATTAGAATTCTGGAAACATTTTTCCCTCTTAACATATGAGGTTTTGCCTATAAAGACAAAACACTTGCACCTGTAAAACTCCCACAGAAGTTTGTCTCCTTTGCAAGTCACTCTTCCTCCCCTTTCCATGGGTACCTGCAGTGGAAAGCAGTCTTGCTTAGCCAGTGCTCAATGCCACAGCTGGGCTGCAGGAGGCCACAGTTCCTTGCTTTCCATCAGAGAGGGAAAGAAATTTCAGCTTGCCAGTACTCAAGACTCATTCAGGCACAACTGATTAAAAGTGGGCTGTGCAGCTCTATCAAAGAGGAAGAGGAGTCCACAGAGAAGGGAGGGAGAGAAGGAGATGGAAATGAGAAATTAGGTAGGAAATGTGCTGATTTTAAACTCTCTTCCTCATAAACACCACCACTTCTTGAGTCAAAACATTTATCCTTTTGGCCGCTTTGCATCTGCTGCTTTTTCTGAAGGTTGCATTTTAAACTGAGCTTTTTAGTCAGATGACTGCTAAAGCAGCAAGTGGCAAGAGAGAACTGAAAGTCACAGCTTGCTCTTCACTGGCCACAAGCCGTGGCAGGTGGCATGTGGTCAGTGGCAGGAGCTCACTGCAGGGACTTGCGGCCAGGGCATCCAGCTCCTCAGTGAGGGAGTGATGGTAGGCAGGAGGACCCTGGCACTGGCAAACCAGCTCTCAGCCACTCCAGCTATGAAAGAGATGGGGCAAGGAGAACACAAATGGCATTATTTCCATCTGTTGCGATACAGAAGCTTACACCACGGTAAATCAAGCAATCCACTTGATGTAACAGGGCATGCTGATAGAAACCTAATCAACCATTCTTACTCCAAACCTTCACCTGGTGAAGCCAGTATCAGTTTTGGGGCTTTAAGTTGCTGACAAAGTGAAACACAGTACTGGACAAAAAAAATGTAGACCTTTCTGTTGTCAAAAATGGGATTTCCACAGACATGGGTTGTACTAAAAACCTGTGGTTCAGCAACAGTGAGAACTACCAGTGTTCAAACTTAAAAAAATCAGAAACCTTCTAATCCAAAAGTGCTACTTCTTTACCTTGACATATCTGAACATTAATTTTAAAGGCACAAACTATGTAATAGACATAAAGGATCAGTATAAACACAGTAATATCATGCTTACCAGTAATTTTTTCAGACATGATTAAAACAGCTGGTACCTACGATACAAAGGCAGTTGTATAACAGAGGCAGAAAACCTTAATCCTGTCTGTGAGGCCTTTAAAGTTTCCACTAGGATGAAGGGTACTATAAAAATATTTTTAAGCCTGTAACTAGCAAAAATGACTTCATTAGGATCTCATGTGCTGCCAGAGCACCAATTAAATTGACTTGATAATGTTGTGATTAGGCAGTACTTTTCATCAGTTACAAAGCTCTTGATTGAAGAAGAGATTTGCAACATTGAAAGAAATGACCTTGTGATGTGGATTTTTATCAATGACTTTTTACCTTGCTGGTTTCCAATTACATGACAAATAAATAATAGTACTTGCAGCTTCTATTATACTTCTGAGGATCCCAAAGTACTCTGCTGATTAATTAGCTTCACAAGAGCTGTGAGAGTTAGATACATGTTATCCCATTCTTATTAAAAATTCAGAATTCAAATGCGATATCTTTGCCCCATTCAAACAAATGGAAAAAAGCCTCTTGACTTTAGTAGGGGTAGGAGTTCACTCAGACAATTTAAGCAGTTTGACCAAGGTCAGAAAATATGTCTACAACAGAGCTGGGATATTTCTCCTTCCTCACCATAAACTAATGCAGGTAAAATATCCCTAGGGAATTATACTCTGTCCTGAACTTCCGTTGTTGAAAAGTCACCTTTAAAAGTCATAACGTACTTCTATGAACTTCATTTTAAAAATAATTAAAGCAAATTCATTTATTTGGTGGAGAAAAAGAGAACATATGGTCTACAAAGCATTATTTCAAGTCCTTTTCAGTATATAATATAGAAGTTTGAGAACACTTGCTTTTCAGTATTTATATGAACATATACATTGAATATATGTGTATTTATGTTAAATATGTTCTAATATTTGTCTCAGCAGGAATTCATAGAAGGAAGTCACAATACAGCAATCTACTTGGAGTTTCTCAGCTCGTGCTAAGGCAAATTCAAAATTAAGCAATTACATCATAATAAAGACTAATTTAGAAAAAAAAGCATTTGTATTCCTTGATGCTGTAAAATGTGTACTTCATGGTCACAGTTCTTTCTCAGAGCTAATTGCTATTTAGGATACAGTGCAGTCAGTGTTCTACTGCACTGCAGACTCCTTTGAAGGCTTATAGAAAAGAAGGAGAGATAGACAATTTGGTTTTTCCTTTTCAATTATGGAACAGAATTGAGACCAAAAAAAAAAATCTTTCTGGACTCAGTTCAAAACATGTGGTACCTAGAGCAGGGACAGCTGCACTGTGTTGCTTGTGGTCCACCAGGCAGGCTGGTTCCCTATCAGAGGAGAAACAGAATCTGAGCTACCTTCTTATATTTGGAAAGAATATGTAACCAACTAATCCTTTGCCAAAAGAAAAAGCATTTAAAACTTCCTCCTTTTCAGGGATTACAGGCAAACTCAATGCCTATCCCCCAGTTTGAGCTAAAAAAATTGTGATAGCAACCCCAGCTCATTGCTTCTTTCCTCTTCAAAAGATATTCCAAGGATCTTGCAGTGAACGTGAAAGTCTCATCATTGATTATTAAATGTGGACAGAGTGGTGAAATGTAATTCCTGAACTGGTTCTCCTCTTGTAGTGTTGGTGGAAGCAGAGGATACCCTGGAAAGGGAAAATGGTGCAAGAGATGCACCTGTGTGGAGAATGGAAAGGTGGCACTTTCAGACAGTTATAGAGACCTATGGGAGATGAGCCACTTTTGGGGGGGGGAAAAAAAAAAAAGAAGAAAAAAGAAAAGAACCAAGGGATGACCATCACTACTGACTGCACAGTAACCAGTGTGTCAGAAAAACCAAAGCTGAGGATTGCTAAAACAACTACAATTAAAAGCAATTAATTAGACTGTGTGAAGCAGAGCTGGTTAGTCTGCAGGGTACAATAAGTATTATGTGGGCTAGCCCAACTAGGCCTTGCATGGGGATTACAAGATTTCTAATGCTATGACAATTTCACAATTAATCCATTCTCTTAAAACATCTTTACTCTTGCAATGCCTTTTTATTATAATAAATTTACATTATAAGTTTTGAATTTTTTGTATAATATGAATCTATTATAATAAGTTACGTTATAAAGGTACCTCTCTGTTATACAACCATGTAATTTCATTTGGCCAGGATGCAGTAAGTGCAGTAGTAGGAAGAGGGAAAGAACTTTACAATCAACATTTAATCTGGCTGTCAGCTCAATAACAGAAAAAAAAATGAAGCAAGTTTTCACGGTATCCACAAAGGCTCTAGGCAATGTGAACCTTGGGTCTTAAATTAATGCTTAGAGACAAAGCAAAGCATAAGCCATTTTACAGTTGTACACTAGTGGTTTTATTGGTTTTGACCCATAAATGCCAAATTTCACATAAACCGTGGTGCAACATAAAAGCTTCTTTCAAGTCACCTTTTGCAGCCAGCTCAAAAGTCATGCACTGTTCTCCATAGGATTTCAAATCCTGGAATCATAGAGTGGTTTGGATTGGATGGCACCTTAAAGATAATCTACTTCAAAACTCCCTGCTCAGGCAGGGATGCCACCCACTAGATCAGATTGCTCGAAGTCCTGCCTAACATGGCCTTGAACACTTCCAGGGATAGGGCATCCACAATTCCTCTGTGTAATCTCTTTCAGTGCTTTAGATCTCTTTCAACCCTCAGAGTAAAGAATTTATTCCTAACATTTAACCTAAAGCTCTCTTTCCATTGGAAACTGTTCTCCCTTGTCCCACCACTATCTGTCCACGTGTAGAGTCCCTCTCTCTCTTTTTTCTAAACCCCCTTTAAGTACTAAAAGGCTGCAATGAGGTCTCCACAGAAGAGAAGATTCTCTTATCAATGCTGAACAACCCCAGCTCCCTCAGCCTGTCCTCACAGGAGAGGTGCTCCTGACCTCTGATCATCTTTGTGGCTTCCTCCAGACCTGCTCTAACAGGTTCAAGTGTTTGTTGGTGAGGATACCAGAGCTGGATGCAGCACTCCAGGTGGGGTTTCATGAGGGCAAAGAAGACGGAGAGAATCACCTCTTTCACCCTGCTGGCCACCCTGATTTTGATACAGCCCAGGATACAGTTGGCTCCCTGTCCACAAGTGCACATTGCCAGTTCATGTCCAGTTTTTCATCCACCAAAACCCCCACGGCCTTCCCTGCAGGGCCATAAAGTCCATAAGTTCTCCTATTCTGTGCTCATGTCTGGGATTGCCCTGACCCAAGTGCAGCACCTTGCACTTGGACTTGTTGAACCTCACAAGGTTCTCATGGGCCCACATCTAGAGCTTGTCCAGGTCCCCCTGGATGGCATCCCATCCTTCAAGTGTGTCACTCAGATTTGTATCATCTGAAAATGAAATCTGGAAATGTACTGAGGGTGCACTTGATCTCACTCTCTCTGTCACTGATGAAGATATTAAAGAGCACCAGTCCCAAGACAGAGCCCTGAGGGACACCACTCATTCCTGGGCTACATCTGGACATAGAGTCATTGACCACAGCTCTCTGACTGTGTCCATCAATTCAAATCCTAGGCAGAAAATCACTGCTCTACACCATCAAAACATTACTGTTAGGCAAAGCAAATTCTTTGTAGTGTGGCATTCCTCAAGTCCATGTGCATTGTATTTTAGTGGGTTCTGGCATATTCCCAAATTATTACAAGCAATGTAGACAGGTTATGCCACAAAAAACTACCTGTACAGAGGCAGGCATAACATTGTTGGCACGATTCAATTACATTCTTTTTTTATGGACATGAAAATGAAGTCAAAATTTTGGAAGACTCTGTGCTGGCAACTCACATGTAGGCTTTGAGTAAGTGGAGATACTTTTATGACAGATATAAAAATAAAACAAAATACCCACAGGATTTTCAAAAGTTTTTATTTATGTTCAGAGAGCCTGGAAAAATTCTGAAGATATGCCTGTAGGAAGACAAGTTACTACCTACTGGGATATTAGCAATAAGATTTATCGCCTCGTTTCAAATACTCCCAGCAAGAAACTGTGTCCCACTGAGTTTGTCAAAAATAGATAAAAGGTTTGACCTCCTGTCTCTAATAACAGCAGTGGACACCAAACTAGATCATCTGGCTGGCAGGGTGAATTAACTTGACCACTAAGTGAGTGTGATTAAAATCAGGGATGGACAGACTTTCCAGTAGACAATAAGAGAAGAAAAACATAGATCACTCCATTTCACATGTCTTCTGGCATACCATGATTCACTTTTGGAAGAATATCTTGCAAGGCTGGACAAATAAATAATAAGATCTAGTTGTCTGCTAAGGCTGCAGCTGATGAAGGAAGAAGCAGACTGTGCACGATTTTATTAAGACCAAAAATGGCTACTTGGTTTTGGTTTTTTTTTCCCCACAGAAAACTTCTAAGCTGCAAAACACAGAAGATACTAAAAAAGAAGCAAGTAATTCACACGTGACAGATATATATATATATATATATCTCAAGCTTTTTTGTTTTCCTGGATATTTCTGTGTCTTCTCCCTTCACCTGTACTTTTCAAATGCAATTGACCTTAATAAACTTCTCTTAAGACAGGAAGTCCTTTGGCTTCCTATTGGTTGATAGATGGAATGGGGCAATACAAACCTCAGAAATTATTATCTCAAATATTTTTATATTGGTATTCTTACAATCATAATTTCATTAATATTCAAGATTTGCCATCAAGATTATGGATTTATGCATTTATGAAAATGCTAGTCTCTGACAGTTCATAAGAAATACTCTTTCTGTACTATTTGTTATCTGTTAATTCTTACAGACCGCCACTTCTTTTAACCATCTACATACCAGCTCAGATGCTGTTTCTCCTTCTTTCTAGCAAAGGATTATATCTTTTATTTGGTCAAAATACTCTGATAATCCGTTTTTTACTTCTAATATTAATTTGAAGCATTGTCTGCATTTTTAAAGCTTCCAAAAATAGGCTAAAATGTGGTTTAAGTAAGGACCATATGATGGGTAGCATTCACTCAAATATATACAACTGGTGTTGCCATGCTTGCCATTAACACAGCACTGCAAAGGACAATAAAATAAGCTGAAGCAGTCAAAACCTGGATACGGAAGTAAATACACACAAGTTGTAAACCTTGGCATTCAATACAAATGCAAAGAAAATGGTAACAATTAGGATATATAAGGTGAGGCTTCATAATCCATCCAAGTACTGAAAAATATTTTGCATAATTCATGTTCTGATACTGAGTAATTTTTAGCTAAATCATTTTACATTACAAAGAACATTTAGGAAAGCCTCTTAAAGATCCTCTCCCTAGAAAAATAGTCAGTGGCCCTTAACCATGTTATTTCCAGCATATATGAGAATATACATGCCGAAACTTCACTATCATTAGTGAAGAACTGCTTCCTTATGTGTGAAGAACTATTTTCCTAGTTACAGCATGAACGGAAGACAAACAAAGGTGTGGGGAAAAAAGACAGGAAAAAGTGTATGGGTTGAAGTAGGATGCAAAGGGAATGCATGAATGAAGGATGTGAGGAGGTGGGGGGGAGGAAAAGTGTATGTGTACAAGGTAGTATTAAGAGTTCAAAAAAAACCTGCATGACTAGAGGGACTAGAAAGAAAAAAGCCATATCAAGAAATGGTGGGAAAGTATGCTGGTGGGAAATAGTGCTGGTGAAAAAAACACCTGGGGCCTATAGGAGAAGAAAAGCACTTTGACCTCCCACATCAGTCCTAAGTGTAACATGCTCTTAAGCACAGAAGAGAAATAAAAGCTGAACAAACCAATGATGTTTATAAAATCCGTAGATAATTTTCTATAGATATAAGATGGATTTTGGACAAAACAGATTTTATAAGTCAAAACATACTTATGTGTGAGCACAAACTCACCAAACTGTTAGCTCTGGGATTTCAGGTGCAAAAATCAGCTCTCAAAGGGTAAAGTTCCTTAACGGAAGTCTTATTTAGCCTTACAATTCTCTGTTGCCAAAGGGCCAGAACTTAAGGAGCTCACACGGCAATTTTTGCAGCCCAAACACTATTATATAAAATCAATATAGAAATGTCATCTGCAAAATCCCTGCCCATCTTGCCTATCCCTATACCAGGTCATGTGCATGATAACAAAACAAACTGCAGCTGATTCACACTGCTCCTGCAAGAGGGAGCATTTTTGCATCCAAACCTTTACCCTTGCCCTTTTGTTGTTAGTGCAAACAGCAGAGAGAATTCTTTCTGCTTTATCAAATGGTTCATTAACAACCAGTGCTGATGAGTTTCTAATGACATTGCCCTAGTTGTCTGCAGCTTCCCTTCATTTCAGGCCTGGAGGCAATAACAGTCACTAAAGTCTTAGGAGTTCCATCACCGTCACCACCAGCAGAGACACACTGGCTGTAGTGACCAGAATCATCAGGCTGTGTTAAACTAGCAAAGGAAAAGACAAAGGGAGAAATCCTGATGGTCAAAAGTTCTACAAAAGACAACTCCTGACACTCCCGAATCCTTGAGCATGTTGCTGTCAGATTTTACTTAGCATAAATAAAAGAGGTAAACACTCACCCATAATCATAGCATGTTTCTAACAATTCTCATTCTTTCCAGCATGAAATAAAAGCTAATATTAGGTACTAAAAGTTAAAAAGTATTTATTTCAGCTTTAATGATTTTTCTGTTTGTTTTCTTTCCTTAAGAATTTATTAGAGTAGCTGTGCTCTTTAGAGACAAAGGAACTTTTTTTTCATCAAAAGAACTGCAAAGATCCATGAGAACAAGAAAATCATCTCACAGGTACTAACCTCATACTAATCCACCACTTCACAGTCTTATGCAGTCTGCAGAGTATTAGAGATCCTTGTAAAAACATAAGTGACAGCTTCAGAATTTTTTTTTATAATTTTGTAAAATAAATCTGCAGTAGATAATGACAAATCAAAGCTGATGTCTTTTACAAACAATATTCATAATAAAGATGTTAATGGGTTTATCCCTTTCCATATGTTCTTGCCCATTTGTTTTTGGCTTACTTTGAATTTAAATTTTGATGTTTTTATTGAAGTATAAAGAAAATACATACATAAGTGTTTACAGGGAAAATATCAAAATAGAACATGTATGAACCTGAGCACAAGTACTGGAAGAAACATAATTATTTTTGAAAAGCAAGCAGATTGCAGAGGAATGTAATGGATGGAAAAGATGTCGTTGGAGGAAATGGTGTGTAAAAAGGCACGTTCCCATGATGGACATTACCTGACAAAGAACCTCCACTGAAAGGATTTAGTCCTGTCTGTAAAGCAGTGTCCTGACTTTTTTCCCATGAGACCACCACTCATGGGATCTCCATCCCAAAGGTGCTCACCCACCAGGAGATTTGGAGAGAATGCCCACATCCTGGAGGACATTCCAATACTGTATGCTGCTGGCACATGTAAATAACAGGCTGTGCTCTGCTTTATGTTACTCAGAAATTTCATCTTCAAGCTTTAGCATTGGATCTTTCTATTCTGTCCAGCTGAATTTAACTCCAAGTGAAGAGTCTGAAGTAATGTAACAGAAGGATAAGCAACCCTTGAATACCTGTGGCAAAGTCCATACCTGGCAGGAAAAGGTGCAGTCTTCAGCACTGTTTACAGCAGCAGGATGTTTCCTTTCTATTTACTTATCTAGGATTAGGAAACTCAGTTCAGCATGTTGACAGTCACAAGAAAATATCCTCTTTAGAGGTTCTATAATAACTCCTTTAGTTCCTGGAAATATTTTCCTTCAATCACTTCCATCTTGCCCAGGAGGAGTCTAGGAGACTGTTCTTCCATCAAATAATGTCAGACACAGGCACATTCTTGATGTCATTTTCTCTTCCTGACAAGAAGGAAAGAGAGCTGAGTGTGTCTGTACACTGGTATTACTCCTAAAGCCACTGTATGTGCCAGCACATATTCCAGAGGCACCTGCAGCAAAGGCAAGAGGGGACAAAGCTTGGTTTTGAGTGTCAGAGCTCTTTGCAAAGAGTAACAGATGGCTGGACTCCTGGAAAAGGACAGACCTGCACTACTGCAGTTCAAGGGCTGTATGGAGGCTATTCCCGATGTAAAATTCTAGACTACAATTTCCACAGTTAACAGAAATGCTGAAATATCCTAAAGATTCTTAGGTTTAGCGATTTCCTTCTGAGCAAGACTTTTATCTGGGTGGTAAAAAGGAATATGTGATATTCTTTAAATTCAAAGGCTCCATTTACACATGTATTGTATTATTTTTTCCTTTCTTTAAGTGCCTAATAAATACTTTGATTTTAATTATTATTTTAAACTTTTATTTTCTAATAAAATTATTATCCTATAGTAAATAGTAACAACAGTTGACTGTTCAGGTTTCAGACCCAGACATTTGACACTGAGATGACAAATTTTGAAAATCTGAGTATCATAAATAAAATTTTTACCTGCAGCAACTCATTATAAATGGGAAGCAGGCAAAAACTTTTTACTTACTAAAACTACCTAAAAACCAGCTAGATAAGGAAACGGGCCTTATGTATGGAGATTCAAATAATTTTCTGAATGCCGTGAGTCCTCCTTGATAAATTACAGCCATTAAATAATCTGAAAAAAACCCCAAATAAACCTAAATCCAGATACTCAAATATAACTAAACTGTCAATTTAGAAATATAAATTTCTTCTTCATTAAAGATTAATTTAGAATTATAATTGGTAATTGTTTCAGGATTCAGCTCCTTTTCTTGCATGAATGTGTGGGTACAGAGGAACTTCTGGGGTTAGGAATTAGCCACTGTAAATATTAATTACAATACCTCAGTAGAAATTGTTCTATATTTATTAGTAGTGACTAAAACATTATATTCCTCATTAGAATTAAGCTGTATAATTAACTTTTTTATTCTTAATACTGTGGTAAAAAGAAGCTTGACAGAATAGAGCATATTATGTATTTTACAAATAACTCATTCAGTAATTGGATTGTTCTGAAAATCCTTTCCCTCTAGTTTAAAATTAGTGTTTATAATCACAAATCTTGGTAAATATAAAAATGCAGAAGTCCAAGCCTAGGCAGAGCACTTTTAGTTCTGTTCCTCTTTTTTTCCTTCACTCTTCTGCATTTAAGTGTGTTTTCCTTGAGACAGAAAGAGGGATGCAGGTTGAATGCTGAACCCAGCCTTGCAAATGTTTTCTGGTTTGGTTCCCTCACATTTTCTTTTTCAGAATCCTAATGTAACACTTCCCTGCACCAGCACATGTTAAAGCCCCAGCTCCTGAACTGTTGTGTTTGGACAGCTATTAAGAAGCTCCTTGCATAAGAAATCCTCCTCCTCCTCACAGAATTCTTAGCCCTCTTTCCCTAATGTTAGCCGAGCAAAACGGTGTTTCTTTATACACAGGGTGTGACTGCCAAGAAATCAATTCTGTGTGTTTTCCTCCCCTCAACACTTTTAAAGGACTGTGATCAGTTTTTGCTTCTGTTTCTTTTGCACATCATTTCCTAGCTTTAAAGCAGTGCTTGGGTCCTTCCCTTCTCCTCTGAAAAAAAAAAAAAGGGGGAAAAAAAAGGCAAAACAAAACAGGTAGAATTCTTCTGTTACTATTAACACCTAAAATTTGATCATGAAACAAAAGCTCTGCTCCTCTGTCCAATTTGATGTCTTTTTCATGCTGCCTCAGTGATGGCCAAATAATTGGTTGTTCACTTGTGTCCTTGTCTCCCCCGACAGTTCCACAGATGCCCTGAACAATGCTCCAAAGACTGCTTTCAGTAGGGGCAAATCCTCATTAATCATTCCTGGCTGACAGCACAAGGGAACACCTGCATCTGGCGCAGGGACTAAGCAGTGGCTTCTGGGAGTGTGCATTAAAAAGCCCAACCAATTCAAGTTGTGGGAGTAGGCTTCTAATAGCCATGTGAAAAATCCGTCTCTCGCTGGATTTTCCTTTCATTAAATAGCTAAAATTAGACCTGTGGCTCCTGTTGAGATTAAAACATCAATGTATTCTAAGCAAATCGGGAAATGAACGGTGCTGTATGTTATGATAAATGGCTGCTAAATTCTTTATGTCTAGATCAAGCAATGTTAGCATTAAATACTGATGAACTGTCACATAATTTTCATTTAGAAATGACTGCACTTTGAGCTTCATGTCCTGTGGTGCTCATAAATATTTTCTTCTGCTATATTTCACAAATAGACTACACTGACTACACAG
Organism: Petroica traversi; assembly: GCA_025920805.1. Taxonomy (NCBI): domain Eukaryota; kingdom Metazoa; phylum Chordata; class Aves; order Passeriformes; family Petroicidae; genus Petroica; species Petroica traversi. The sequence continues at coordinate 19,587,226 of JAHLSL010000017.1, forward strand.
ATATTTTTAGCATGTAGTCCTAAGACCATACAGTGTACAAACTGTTTTCTGTGCAAACTCATCAACCTTTCCATGCAAAGTATTATCAGAAAATGTACTGCAGCCACCCCAGTGTTATAAAGCCATGTTCCAGCTTTCTATTACAACACTTCCTCAGAAGAATAGTTGTCAGGTGGGGATTTTTAAATTGTTTACCTCGTATTTAGAGAGTACAGGGTGGGATTTTCCTCCTGAGGCAAATGGGAAAGGAGTGAGGAAAGGAAAAATAAGTTGCTTTTTGTTTGTTTGTTTAGCTTCCATAAAAATGAGTCAGGTGTTTTATCTAAACATGTAGGGCCATTAAAACCTCCGGTAGGATTCCAACTGATTTCAATGGGCTTTGGGTCAGGCCCTTAGGCCCCGCATCTGCTCTGTGATTAAATAAGCACATCTCTTCTCACACATAAACTGCAGAGAACCACCACGGGCTAGGGATTACAGGCCACTAACAATGTATTTTTTTGCACATATGACTGAGCACAACCAGGCTTTGAGTCTGTCCATAAAATGTGTTCACATCTCAAACAAGCGGCACTCAGCTGATACAAAAAGTGTCTTTTAAAAAGCAGTCAATTATCACCTATACACCATGGTGAAGATTTTAGCAAAGGTCACAAGGGTCAGATGGGGGAGCAAAGGGAAAAGTGAGGTAGGAAAAAAAAAAGCCCTGCAGAACTCTGAGCATTAAAATGCCAGTAGTGCTGAGACATGTACAGTGTAAAAGAGCATAAAACACATCTGGGCTAGGAATTGAATATTTAATTTGAGAAATACTTTCCTGCAACCTGATACTGAGGGAATTGATTTGGGAAAAAAAAAAAACAAACCTGAAACAGAATTTTAGAGTGTGTCCTTTTTTTTTTTTACTTTAACAAGAAGGAAAAGTTTTCATATTCATTTGCAAAGTAAAAGCACATTCTGTTCAAGCAAGAATAAAGCTTGCATGCTGTAGATTTAAAAAAAAAAAAAAAACAACAAAAAAACAAAAACCAGATATTCAGGACCAAGGGAAAAAACTACGAACTGCCACATTTGGGAAAGCAAGGATTAAGTACTGAAGCATTTATAACTTACACACATTTTTATTATTTCTTTTCATATATTTAATTCTGTCTTTTTAAAGTCATTGAGCAAAACTTTAAAGATTTTTTTTTTTGCACTTGTCTGTTAGAAATAGTGACATTTGTCGGAGAAAGATGTTCTTCCTATAGAATGCAGTACCATCATCTGCACGGTATGAGAAATGATGCCATCTAAATGCTGTGGGTTAAGGAGATAAATAAGAGCAGCTAGCACAATACAGACACATATCTGGCCAATTCTCTGAGAGCTACCAACACATGAAATCACTCTTTCCACTACTGCTTTCTGCTGTGCTTTCATAGCAGCAACAAAAGCATCTGTTATTACAAATTTCATGCAGGTGTGGTAGAAATTTGGGTTATAACAGATCATTTTAATTTAAGAATAATATTTCCATAAGCTCTTTAAAAATCTCCGCTCTTTAAAGTTCCTGTCAGGATGTTATGCAAATATGTACAGAAGCCAGGTAAATGAGTGACTGTGTATGTGATGTAATTATGTTCCCATCTGTTTTTAGGGATGGGAAATATGCTGACACAAATAGTGGGCATTGGTGTATCTCCTTAGCAATATACCTCAGTTACAGAAGAGAACTCCTGAAGGTAGGAAATCCCCTTCCAGATTCTTTTAACTGAGATACTCAGCAACTTGTCACACATGCAGGAAGCTCAAATGCAAATTCTAACTGCCCTAAGGCAAGTTTCATTAGGCTTTCCAAAATCTTTTAAAATGTGCTGTGCAAATAATTTCATGTATAACTTGACTATTTCCTGTTTAAAAGTGACAAGTTTCATGTATACTTCAAACATATGTGGTGGAGAGTTCTTCAAAGACACATAGCTAAGGCAAAAAACATGTAAAACATTATCTTAGTTGTTACTAGAAGCTCTGATTATTGTATCACATTAAAGTTTAAAAATAACTTTGAAAATCTGTTACTTTTATCACAAATATCATTCACTTCTATCAGACAGGACAGTGAGAGGAGACCACACTCATCCATTTAAAACTAAGAGGGATCAGCCAAAATTTTGCAGTAGGTTAGAGTTTAAACCCAAATTTAAAAAACAAACAAACAAACAATCCCAAACAAAACCAAATGACATCAATAACAAAAGAAACCCCCACACCTTACTTGCAGTTAAATTTTAAAAGTAATTTCTTTGGAATGCTACAATTTATAATAATTTTGAAAATCTCATTTTATCTTGTCTCCCATTTCTTTTAAATTTGTAATCTGTTAGTTCTCAGAGATAAAATAAAACTTTCCATACACAATCTTTCATGTCTACTGTTATACCAGTGCCAATGCTGGGCAAAAAGTAGATTCCTCATTCCCATGAGCAATTAAAAAGGAAAGCCAAATGCCAAAATACAATCCTTAATAATGTCCTGCCTTCCACCCAGTCTTTCTCTGTCAGCCTTGGAGAAATCTTCTGAACTGTGTGCATAGATCATACACTGCAAGGGATAAAGTATCAGGAGAATCACATAATATTCATGTTAGAAATTAGGTGTTCAAAGTCAAGGTACAACAGCTTTTTAGCAGTTGTCTCTATCTTACTAATTACAGGTAGAAGATGGTATGTGTGCCAGGCTAAATTTGTAACCACCCTCCCAAGTAAAGGTGGCTTCTAAAGATTGTCTTGGTTTTTTACTTCATTCTTATTCCCTAGCTTCTATAAGAGTCATCTGGAGACCAGTTTTTGTGGGCTAGGTGTGAAAGGAATGAGGAGTTGCTCAGCTTAAATAATATTAGAGCAATTAGTGTGTCAGAGAAGTTGTTCTTGCTTTTTTCCCTTATATTCCTTTCCGATAATCCCTAAAGTATAAGGAATAAGGAATAATTAACTGAAATCCAATTAATGTTGATTTAGAACACCTGTTTCCAAAATCCTTTGAATAACTTTTTCTTTCTTTTTTTTTTTTTTTCCTCTTTGCTCTTTGTTTTAAGATGAAATACATATCCCTATTCAGTTGCTCTTAGGAGCCCAGAGATTTGCATTTCCTAAACATGAAGAGAACCTGTTGTAAGAGAGCTGTGAAGATTTTAAAAGACCAAAAGGGACTGGTATGTATATTACAGCAGCAGTAACTTTAACTCTTCCTTTTCCAAAGTTCATTCCTTCAAAAAACCAAGTTTAGCAACACTTTTCCCCACACCTTCAATATGTTTTTTTTTTTTGCTTTAGGCCTTTGCCACAATGATGGAGCAATGCAATGATTTCTGGCTTGCCACTGCCACCCTGTCAGGATAGGTGCTAAAGACAGCACAGCCTGTATGACAAAGCACCCACTACCCTGAAAAGGGATTTTCCTGTGCTGTTCCCTGCAGGTCTGAGCCCCTTTCCTCTCCATTAGTTGGGTGCCTGACCCAGTGTTCTGCTAGTACACTTGAGGACATGGTGTCCTTTCTTTCCTTTCCTTTCAACTACTCCCATGCAAAATAAAACAAGACCTGGGGTGAAGAACGACTGATTTCTAAAGCACATAACTGCTCACCAGCACCATGGAGAGGTTTAACAGGATTTGTGTTTATATATTGATTAGGCACCTCTAAAAATCCCCACCATGACAGTTTAGACACAGTGGAGACAATGATTTAGTGAGACACTTATTACCATGGACCTGTTTTGAGACTAGACAAAGTAATTAACTCTAAGCTGTGATTGTAAAAGTATGACCTATTAAACACATTTTGAAATCAAAATATTTTTACAATTTAGGCATGGTTCCATAATCCTCCAATGTTCTGAATGAAATCCTCTCTCTGAATGAAAGAATCCTTCCTACTTGGTATTCAGAAATCTTTTTGCAATACAGAAATGTCTTAAACGATCCTATTTTGCAGAAAGCAGAGGAACGTGAGGACCTCTTACCCCTTTTCTTCCTTAAAAGTGTTAGATTTCTTAGCTGAAAAATTAGACATCAGCAAATACTACTCAATCTTAATTTCTTATGTACTAAGCAATTTCTTATGAATCATGTAATGCATTCAAGGGATCAACTTGTGTGGATACTGATTAACTGTATCAGAGGGGCTGTCTCATTATATATCTTGAGCCTTTTTCATTAGAGAAAATCTGCAAACAAGCCTTGAATGTTTAGATTATTTTGCACCATGCTGGATGTCTAGCCATAGATACACAAGACACCTACTATTTTTAACAGGATTATAGAAAACATGAAAGGGTTCTTCCTTAAATATTGACAGTTGAGGGAAAGAGAAAAGATTTTTAATACAGAATCTAAAAGAAGTGGCAGGAAGAAACCTTTTGCCCCTTAGGAGAGCAGCTGCATATTAAACATCTATATTTTTGAAGCACCTTTAAAAAATTACCCTTTGCATTAGCATTACAGTGTTTTATGAGAAGTCTATGAAATTTTGAAATAGTTATAAAAGAAGGAAAGAATGAACAAGAAATAAATAGCATTATGAATAACTATGTTAAAAATCAGCCTTGAATTATACAAGCTGTTATAGAGATCAGTCAGAGCTGGGTGGGTGGGAGGGTTATATATTTCAAAGATTATCAATTCATTTAATAAAAAACACTTGTGTCTTTACAAAGCTTTTTAGCATACCCAATGGTACCTTAAGGTTACTATGAATTGAGTAAAAGTACTTCATGCAGTGGGTAAAGGTTTCTTACAGTACATATTTACTGCTATGATCTCTCTTATCCTTCTGTCTTTTATTCTCTCTTTCACACTACATGATTGGTGCACAGTTTTTAAGGTTCTCTTCCTGCTAATGTTAAAAATATATACACTGCTGTCAATACTGGAGGGAGATCCTGGAGAGATTTATAACAACACCTTCCATGCCTTTATCTCCACACGTGAGCAGGGCTAGTGCAGGGCTCCATGCATACAAAACACAGACTTCACAGACCACAAAAAGGCCACCCCATCCATCTGTGAACTGCACACGCGTGAATGACAGATCCAGGCTGAACGTGTTGAAAAGGCTCTACACACTGATGTGCTTCAGCTTGAAAGCTACCACACCAAGTCACATTTCTAGGTGTAGGACAAGAGGCACATCATAGGTCTTTACAAGACTATGTATTGATGACAGACTTCAATTTGAACAACTAAAAAGTATCCTCTTATGAGAGAACTGCACGTGCTGATACTCCACGGAATGAAACAAAGGGAAGAGCCCAATGCTAAAAATATTTTTTTAAAAAACCCCAAAAGGGGCCTTTCACTTAACAGAATTAAAACATAACTCAAATAAACAGTGGAGGATGTTCGAGACTTAAAATGTGTATAGCCAAAACTTAGGTACTGAATTTTTGATAAAAAATCTTTACTGCTTTTCTTTCCCTGTTTCTCACAGGATTTGAGTCTTCTAAGTGAAAAGAACCAAACGATCTGCCTGACTCAAGTCTAATTCCCTGAGTCAAGTGTATTTTGACCTTAAAAAAATATTATGGGAGAAGGGGATTTTATTCTTATTTTATTAGAGATGGAAGAATTTGAGACACACACCTCTGTCTCATATAAACAAGCCTGAATATTCAAGACTCTAAAGAAAAACCTTTTTGTTTTACAAGTCCTAACCAAACTCCCATTTCCATGGCTTTGTAGTACAAAGGTTGGAATCTTTCACCTTTAGAGATGCCTGTAGATACATGTGCACATCCTTAAAACTGAAGGAAAAGTTAATTTCCAGCTGCAACCTACCGCGTGCGTGGGACATAGGAACAGGGAGGCAGGCAAATAGGGGACTTCTCATCTCTGCACAGTTACCTTTGCTGTTTTGCTGTTCTCACAGACGTTGCATACCTACTGCTTTTTCAGAAAGGCTTTAATGCTCGAGAGCATGGAGGAATGGAAAAAGTGTCACTAAGTTTGCATGAAATATTAAAGGCACACTAGTCAATGAACAAGCTAAAACTGAAATATTTTATGAAAGCTTTCTAACACTGAAACACAGCAGGCAGCACAAGATATGTCTAATAATCAGGGTGCCAATAGATTAGGGAGTTAATTAGAGAAGGAGATCCTCTTGGGAAGAGCCTGGATAATCAGGATTCTATTGTTTTAATATTGACAATGAAGGAGGGAAAGTTAATGGTAATGCAGTCACTTTTATTTAATGCTCTTCTTAAATGTTACTATTTCAGTGCCTGCTATCCAAGTAAAAAATTCTGTATGAATTCAGTCCCAATTCAGCACTTGCAGGTGCAAACCCCAAATAAATTACTGGGGAAGGGGCAGATGTTGACAGGATTGCAGTCTAGACTCCTCACTCTAAATCCATTTAGTGCTATTAACCATGACTGGGTGTAATAGCTTTGTGTACATTAGCACCAGGATAATTTTCCCTATTTTTCTAAATATCAAAAGTGCGTATTCATACACACTATATAAAGAAAACATCAAAGAGAAAAAAACAAAAAGACTAGCATGTCTCTTTGCAGTATAGTCTATATTTTCAAATGTTGACTAAAGGGGAAAAAATTAGGCAGGGTTTCTTAAAATAAAGCAATATTATTAGTGGCCTAAGCAGCACCACTAGACAAAGTATTCCCTTTTAATACAAACAGATTTTACTCACAAAGAGTACACGATTTAAAAAAAAAAAAAAAGTTAAGAAATGTACACTTCCACTGCATGTAAACAGTAATAGAAACCTGACACAATCAAGAGATAATCTCGTTTAAGTGAATATGTTTGCTGTGTAACAACCCATATTTTATGAAGTTGCCCAACACTTTTGAACCCTGATAAGGAAATGGACCTGTTCTGAGGGCAACATAGATATTTGCTGCAGAGATTATTCCTGTTATAAACATCTACCCTTGTTTAAATGCAATGTAGAAAGACAATACGTAAACACAGGGAGGTAACAGAGGCAATGCTGAAAGCGATATTGAACTAGAGAGCTCTCCTTTGTGAAAGGAAATAAAGCACAAGATTATCTGGAAAGAAGAGAAAGTAGCACCAAAATGCAGTCAGAGCCAGGAGGTACAAGGGAGGGACAGACAGAGAACAAAGTGGGTGTGTGGTGGCTGAGGGAGTCGGGTTGCACTCAGAGGAGGCAAAGAGATCTGAGGGTAAAAAGCCAATTAATGGATTAAAGGGTAAGTATCCAAGTTCTGAAACAGAGGGGTGATAATATAGGCAGCTAGGGAGAGGATTAGAATAAAGAAGTGATAACAGTATTCAGCTGAGAGGGAAGGCTGTCAAGAACTGAATGGGAAAAGAAGGTAAGACAATGAAAACAAAAAATTGTCATTTAATCAAGGGCTGTGATAGTAAGAGCTCAGATACCAACCAAAAAAAACCAAAAAACAAAAAACAACAAACAAACAAACAAAACGGAAAAAACCCCACGGTTTGGTTTCAGCTCCAAGTGTCCTGAAATCATTGTTGGTAGTGCAGAGACAGATGGAAGACTTGGCCATGACTGTATAAAATCAAGGGGGTAACAATGAACTCGGATCAATTAACAGATTCAGTTCCTCAGCGCTGTTTCTCTGAACTATTTGCCACTATGCAGTTGCTTATCCCAAGTGCATAGAGCTGAGGATTTGCAACAAAAATGCGGTGTGCATTTATGGACCTGGATAAGGAAAGGTGGGTGATGCATCTCATGTGTGGAGTTTCACAGTACCAAAGGATAAAACACTACTTTTAAAAAAACTAATAATTTCCCAGATATGTATTGTCTTTCTGTGCAGCCTTAGCTTCCAAAGCATCTCTAACACTATCTCAAATGTGCTTTGAACTTAGCCCTTTTTGATTAAAATGTTATAGAAGATTACTAAAGAGTAATGGATAGGGACTGATTTCTTTGGGATTTTTATTTTCAGTCCTCTTACTATTTACACTTCACTGACCTGGCAGTATCTTGTTTTCTTCTTCTGTGTAATTTATTAATTGTGCAGTATTCTATATATTAAATTTGCTAAATCTATATCATAGAGATAAATAATAGCTGTCATGTCCTATTTCTTCCGAGAGAACATTTAAGAGAACTTCAGAGTTGTAGAAGCTTAACAATATTCTCAAGCAACAGCAGGGTGATTTTAATACAACCTGAATGAGACAAAACATTAGGTATTTTAAACAGAAACATTTAAGCAGTTATAGCAGTGTATATTAGAAAATTTTAACTGAAATCCTTTTGATAAAGAAAAAAATATTTTAAAAACATAAGTTCTCCCCTTGGCTTTGAAATTCTAGATCCTTATCTAATGCTTCAGCCAGCCTTAAAATACATCTTTTCATGTATCCCATATTTTTCTCAGTCAACAGGGAAGATTTTTTCTTAGTAACATTCGTATAACCAATCACAGAACGACTACAAATGGTGAATGACCATCATGGCTTGATTTTGCCTAAAGTTACTGACATCTATCTTCTACCAATGTCACTTACCCAGGGTCAAAATGAAGCCATAATTTCTCAGGATTACAACACAGTAACCCAAAGACCACAACTATATTGCTGTTCTTAACAAGTCAAGTCATTGTCTATTAGAATATACGGAATCTAAATTATTTTCTTCCCCTTCTAAAATTTCTAACATTTCATATCAATAATGTCTTACCAGCCTTTACTGTCATTCAAAGTATAAACTGGTAGTCATCATCCCTGATCATTGTCCATTCTCAGCCTCTTTCAGACACAGGACAATTGTCACTACATTTCAGGGTTTTCCTGCCTGTTGATCCTACCACAGTACTTAGGAAATACTTTGAATTGGGCAGGATTGCCTATTCCTCAGTTTGGAGCCACAAATGAGCCTGGATTTTGAATGCTAGCATGCTTCCAAGTGTGTTTTTGCTAAAGGAGTGAAAATGATACATAAATTTCCATGCTGAAAATTTTAAAACACATACTCACCCACCCACTACACACGCCTTTCACTAACCAGAAGCTGTCTCATGAATGGATGAGACACAAATGTTGATTCTCTGCCTGGATTCTTGCATAGCATGTAGTCCTAGCAAACATCCATTACATCTCCCCACCTCTGGTCTCTCCCTCACCTTGGAAAAGTTAGAAGATTCTGAACAATTTCTGCATAATATATTTCACTTCCTTGAGTGAGCACTTACTGCTGACAATATCTTTTTTAAGAATTCTGCTCAAGTGTAACCTTGTGAAGAGACTGCTAATGCTCTGGGCTTAATATCAGCCAGCATCTGGGCATGGGAAAGTCTATTATAGGAATATTTTGCTAAATTAAAATGGCTAGGTACATCATTTTTAAGAGTTTTACCTAAATCCCAGGATGTATGGTAAAATGTTTTTTTTTTTACAGTTTGACAAAATATTTGCTTCCCAATTTGGAATTTGATGTGTGGTTTTCTGGAAGATTTCATGCTAAAGAGAATCTAAGAACAGCTTAGCTGAAATTTTCTCTAGAATAAAACATGTTAACAGTGATAAAATGGGGTGATTTTCTATCTCATATTCAGAATAATTTGTGAGAAACTTCATTTAAATGCAGGGATTAATCAGAGATTTAATCAGAGATTATTTTCTCCTTTAAAGTAGAAACAGTTTCCTCAGTCTCAAAGAGATCTGAAAAATCTAAAATTGTTTTAAAAGTTAAGTGAAACATAGGGAAAGCTGTGTTAAATTTTTATTTTTTGCTATATCTGTGCTAAATGTGATTATAACAACATTTAAATTATTTATATATATTATGCTTTTGTGAAGAATACAAATAAATATACACTTTCCTAAAAATAATATTTTGATAAATACAAGGGGGCAGGGTGGGGGAAAAAGCAGTAGTACAATTATTGCTTGGCCATAGGACATACCTCTTGGCAATATCATCTTCCAAAAATAAAAAGTGAAAATCACAATTCTTAAACTTTTATGTATTGGATGCTTCTATTAATAAAGCAAAACCACAAACTAAAGCCCCCCCCAAAATAATAAAAAATAAATCAGTAATGATTGAAATGTCATGCTGGGGTAATTCGGCACGTGAGTTCAGAACTTCAGTTTTGATAAGCCATTATTATTTAATCATTCATACCACACAGTCACTGCAAAGACTCTGGAAACTCTCAGCTGCAGATGAGCTCACCTCAGTTGAGTCACACCTGGAATATCCCCAGCAAACTTAGGCCTGTGAATCATATTTAATGTAAGGTGTTTCTTAGAATTCAGTCAACAACAGTTCCCCAAAGCAATATTATCCAGGCTTAAGCTGAGTTGAACGAACCTCTCTCAACAATTATTTTACCCTAAATTCCAAGAATTTTAGGGCCTAAAATCACAGCATAAAAGTCATTTCCAACCATTTACAGAAAAGGGCCTTGCATCATCAAATGCTAATATTAAAAATCAAAACTGCCCACATTCCTGTTGATTGATCACTGGTAGATGGCTTACAGGTGTACTATGAAGGCAAAATGCCATACAACATTCCAGGAGACTACGAAAAGCATCTGGAACTGATAAATCTGGACCTGAGTTTGTGCTAAAAAATCACTCTTTAGAAGGCCACTGAGAAATCTCACATGACCAAGTTTATACAAAATTCACTTTAGCAGGCTGTTTTCTTCATGGAGCCTTAAACATTAAAGACTGAAATCATGTGCCAGAGATATCTATTTTCTCTCTACTGCCTGAAAGGCATTTGCATTGACTAGATTTCTAACTTTGACATTACAATGCCTAGGTAGTTATGATGCTCACTTCCTCACTATACCTACATTGTACGATATCCATCTAAGAGGCCTGAATGTACCTGGGTCACAGCTTGGATTGTTTCCCCCTCCACATCCCCCCTCATGTTTAAGGTAATCTCTATATTACACACGGATCAGAAGAAATTTTGAAAATTGAAAATAGAATAAAAAACACCCCACTACCAAGTGTAGCTAATGCAGTCTTAAATCGACAGCTTTCTTTGTTAAGCTATCTGATTTTTTCAGGATAAAAAAAGAAAAGAGTAGTTCTCTCTTATCCAGACAAGAGAAGGTACTGGCAGAGTGCCACAGCAAATTACTGGTGAAGTTGAAGAAAATAGGAATTAGAAGGAAAGCTGTACAGGGGGAAGGGAACTAATTATACAAGACAGAAACAGGTTATAGTTACAGATTTATCCCTTGTCTGGGGCTGCTAAAATTTTTCATGGCTCATTCTTGAGGCCCACCTTGTTTAATCAGAAAAGAAATCAGAACTGCTTGATGAAATATGCAGATGACAATGTTGAAGGTATTTTTCAATACAAAGAATTATAATATCATGCAAGAAAAAAATAGAAGATCTCTAGGACTGGGATAATGGAAATGAGTGACATTTAACTGTACAGAGTGCAAGGTCAATCACTAGCAGCGTAGTAAGAATTTTTGCATTAAATTTGGAGCTCATCAGATGGAAGCAGCATAGGAAAAAAATAAATTTTCATCTTTTGAACAATTAATCTATTAATGAGGAACATTACAACATGGCTAAGAAAAAAAATTTTAAAAAAATCCAAGCAAACAAAAACAACCCTAACCACAAAAACCCAAACCAAACAATTCCAAAACCAAAAACCAAACACTACCCTGATATCCAAAAGGCACTGCTGTGTTAACTGGACTGTGTTCTCAGAGCATTTGTTTCTTGATATGTTTATTAAAAGCAAGAGGGAACTCTTAAGAGAGTTGCTGAGAAGAGCAATTATCTTGACCAGAATAGTATGGACCTTATAAGAAAAAAATACAAGGCTGACTTTTTTTTTTAAGTACCACAACGGAGGCTGAAGGGCAATAACTGGTCTTATTTAGAAAGGAATTCACCTGGGAAGATAAAGCAGCACCTAAGATGAAGGTACAAAAGCAAATGAAAATACTATGGCCGTGATTAAGGTCAAGTTGGAAGCTGGGGAAAAATATCTCATGTAGAATGAAGTTCTGTCAGCAATTTCTCAATGAGACCAGTCTTTCCAAAATCCCAGAAGGGATTCAATATCCTCATCGTTCCTAAGAGCAGAAGTATGGATTATGGTTCCAGAAGTGCCTTTGATTAGGAGAAGCCTTCTGAAAGCAGAGTAAGGCTAAGATCAAATAGCTTACCGTTTGTGCAGATAACGTTTAGACAACTTATTTAACAGTAAAAAGTACTTTGAGACATATGTAGTCTGCATGCACGTGGCTGAAAATAAGTACCCCTAATTTTTAAGTCCCAGCATTACCACATAAGTGAATCTGCTTTCCACTCCTCTGCAAAATACATGAGGGATAAAGGAATGGGGTGTTTCTGTTTCTTTCAGTTAAAATAATAACAACAGGTCTCAGATGAAGTGGGCAAGGGGAGTAGGTTTTGCTGTATCTTGTGGCAGTATATTCCAAAGAATAACCAATTGCTGTGAAGCACAATTGATTACATATAACGACATTAAGGACAACCAAATGAGAACTTGCCTCAACGAGGCCATTCAGATAATCTCTGTGAGCTTGGCCAAACCATAGCTGGTGTTCTATTCTTGGTTCTGACTACTGCAGGCCCTCATACAAGAATGAGTCTCATATGACTCTTCTGGAGTAAAGACCCAGTCATAGATTGGTTTTGGAAAGTAACATTACTCTAGGTATTCTGCCCCTTTTTATCCCTCTCCCAGCTTGCAAAAACAACCCTGAATTATCTAACATTGCAGAAAATAATTTCAAGATTGTGGTCCTGAATTTCTCAGTCATGATCTAATTGGCTGGAATGGTTTAAGCCATCCGTCAGACTGGATCTTCTAGCTGGTAAAACATTGATAAGATAATTTAGTGCCAGCCAAACCATTCCTGAAGACTCACTGTCTCACGATGCAAGATGGGTGAAATGTAAATTTAGACTTTCAGCTTTCGTAAGGCCCAGAGGAGCTTCTATTCTTTTACTTTTGCTTTTTTTTCTAGCTTTTTTCCTCCCAAAAAAGAGGGAGGTCTCTCTGACCCTCAAAATCAAAAGGAAAGCCACCACCTGCTGCAGCAGATACTTATGACACAGTGCTGCATTTTCCTGGTTAAGATGGTGAGAAGACAGCAATTACAAAGCCTCAGGGCATAGAGTATCCAGAATCCTGAGAATGTCTCATTTGCTTTGCTAAACAACTCCCACATTTGGACAGAGTCAGTAGTGTTACAGGTTTTGGCACACCTTCGGAGGTACTTATTAGAGTTGCACCACTTCATTTGCACAGTGACTGTAGTTTTTGCCTGGGCATTTAAGAATCAGAGCAGGAGCAGAATCTGACAAGACCAAAAGGAAACCCAAAGTCTTGCTTCAAAATTTAGAGGGACCTGCTGAGTTTTATTCTGCAAAGAAAGAGCAGCTGAAGATGTCAAATGATGTGTCTTTAGGAGATTGGATGCTTTGTGACCTGGATGTATATGGATAAGCATCCTGCCTGAAGTGCCAGATCAAAATATGAGGAGGAAGAACAGCAGTCTGTGTTACTCATCTTGTTACCAATCAAAGGAAAATTGCAATTTGTATGAGCTCTGATACCTCATTTGCCAGCAGCTAGTAAGTTGCCTAAGTAGCTGAAGGAATAAATTTCAAGTGAAAAAAAAAAGGAAAACTGCCTAATAGGACTCCAGGAGAGAGGTAAAATGTGGACTTACACATCTTAACAGAAATAATAAAGGTGTGGGCAAAGCTGCTAGAGTAACTTCCCACTACCAGCTAACTGTGACTGAAGGCACTGATAAAATTGGTGGCAAATCAGAAGAAATGCCTGGGCTTCACGCATAAGCAGTTCCTAAAAGGAAGCATAGGGTATTACAGAAATGGAAGACAATGCAACACCAAAAAAAAAAAAAAATCTGTATTTTGAAAATTCAGAGGAACTAAACATTTATTTGGTGAAGTTACAAGGCCCAGGCTTTTCTTGTCCTCTGCCTTCTCATCACAGAAGGAAATTCAAAAGCAGGTTTCATGAGACTCTCTGTACTCCTAATCCCCTTGAGGATGGAAGTTCAAAGAATGCAAAGAATAGTATGACATTAGAGAAACAGTTTTCACAAGGCTGTGCACAGAGGCTTGATCTCTTAACACAGCCACTGAGCTGTAAGACACCCTTTTTTCTGGCTGGAAGAAAGGCTGGGTTGGATACCACCCAAATGCTCAAAGCTACTCAGATCTGAGATAGACCTCACAGATTTACTTCTTCTGCCTCTCTTAAAAGAATTCAGAACCTCAAGCATCTTCTGACAAGCTTCTCTCTGAGACAATAAAGACTTCTAGTATGACCATTTGATAAAGGTATATGAAGCAGTTCGAGAAATCTACCAAGAAAACCATGAACAGGATAAAAAGTTTAAAAAAATAAATAAATAAAAGAGTCATAGACAAAAGAAGGTTTAAATCAATCCAGAAAAAGCTTTAAAGAACAAATGCATGACCAAGAAAGAGTAGAACATGGTTTGAACTCAAGGTGCATTTACCATGTGTCCCTCTTTTGCTGCATGTTCTGTCCAATGCACAGGCAGGGACACAGATGGTCCAGAAAGGTAATGCCAAAGCAAACAGGCTCATTCACACCCACCACAGGAAAATACATATGGAAAATCACCCACAGGAAAGGCAATCATTTGAATGTAAATGCAATCATAGGTACAGTTATATAAAAAGCAAATTTTTTAAAACCTGTAAATATAGCTAGCAAATTCTATGCTGGATGGTAGTAGTGTTAAGACAAAAGTGGTGTCATTCCTATCACCTACAGGAATGATATGAGAGCTGATAAAGCACCTTGTACGCAGTGGGAGACAATTTCTACTAATTCAGAAACTGACTTAAGAAATCAGAAGGAATATATGCTGTTCAAATAAAGAAGCTATCTTTTAAGTTCCCTCATTTGGAAGGAGAGAACAGTCAATAAATAGTACAACAAATCAGAGGGAGATTTTAAAGCTGAGAGAGATGTCAATATAAGAGAAAAAGAACAGGAAAGCTCCTTCTGTAATTATGGATAATATTTTGTGCTGTTAAACTAAACTGCATATGTTCAAGGCAAAACAAAACAGGGCCAAATGATTGAAATCTGAATAAAAAAAAAGAAAAAGTTAGAGTTTTCACAGCCAGTATCTCCTCTCATAACTATACAGACATCAAATTAAACTTCGAAGTCACTCCTGGGTTCACAGAACTAAAGGTGTCAATGCTCTTTGCAGATACAAAATATTTTACTCTTTTTTAATATCTGTGGTGGAAGTTTGCAGTTACCAAACTTTACAGTCTGTTAATGTAAAAGAAAAGCATAGAAGGAATTTCAGAATTTGTCTCTCAATAAATTCCAATTAGTTTAAAACCTTCCACATATGCTGGAAAATGCAACTCTATGAGTATCTTTTACCTCGTGTCAAAATAATTTTCCATAATTACTACTTAGGAAGCCTTGGGTCATATTTTCCTTTCACTTACACCAGCGAAATGAGACTTAAGCTAAGTTCCTTTGCTGACTCCAAGACAAGAATTTTGCTCCCAGTCTTTTCATTAAGTGCTGTGTTTAAAATAAAAGACAGCATGTCAGATTGTATAAACGTAGCTATGTCTGACAGTGCTGTAGTCATTATACAAAATCAGAATCTAGCTTACTATCACAGGTGATTGTGAATTTTTAAGTAATATGATCAGAAAGGAATTAATTTACTTCCACCATCACACCTACCATCATGAACAGAATACAGAGTCTTCCTCCCATCTTTCTACTGTAACTTTAAATAGTCTTTTTTGCTACATATGATGTATTAGTTCTCTTAAATGTCCTTGCAAATGTCACAGGATAATGCAGGGGCTGAGAGTCCTATGTAAAATTTAATGTTCTTACTGCCTTATTTCTTTTAAATTGAAAAGAAATAATATTTGAATATTCAATGCAATAGAAAATTTATTTTTAGAAAATTTATATTTACATTATATATATACACACACACACATGCTATGGACACATATACTTGTGGACATGCATTTCAACAAGAACTTTACTCTCAGTTAGCATTTAGCCTTTTTAGTACTAAAATACACTGTTTTATCTGCACCATCATATAAATTCCTACATGTAAGTTCTCTGTGTATATTTGGATGGACCTATGAGAAATTAATGTATAATGAACACAAATGCTTTCTTCCTATTTGATCTTTTAAGCTTTCATAACCATATACATACATTAGACACAAAAATGCTTTATTTCTTCTTCAGAAAATCCCCCTAATTCCATTGTCATTTTCCATTGTTGTGCCAAAATCTCCTTATCCTATTCAGCTCAGCTCAAAAATGCATGCACATATTCATACAGATACAGAAACACAGTTTGGCATAAGATGGCTTTGCAAATCAGTGCGTAAGGCCTCTCTAGGCAAGCACAGCCAAGCATGTTGTGTATGAAGCTTCAGGAGCTACACTGGAGCACCCAGCATCTCCTCAACATCCCTGTCCTCAAGGCAGAGGTAAGTTCCCAGCCCAGTGTCTTTTTGCCTGGTGCTATCAGCTCCTCTTTGCCCTGTCCTGCTGCCCATGGCTTTAGCCAGTGTAGATGTTGGCTTCTGTGGACTGGCTCTCACTGACCATTGCCTCCAGAAGTAAGAGTGAGCTGTAATCATCTCAACAGAGATGTTCAGGCTGAGTCTCTCTCCTCTACTTAGCCAGCTGTTTTCACAAAATTTGTAGGAACATCAAACTTTTACGGTTTTCTGATTTTCACCAGAATGTCCAGGGGCTGGACAAACTATTTATTAGCAGGCTAATGGAAAGCATCCTTAGGAAACAAAGCTAAAACCAGTAATACCTACATATTCCAGGAACTGTGTGCATTTCAGGTAGCACTGTTATTCCTGTTTATACTCTTCCTGCCTTTCCCTTTGCCAGTGGAGAGTTAATGAGGGAAAATTAGTGCTGCAGCAGTATGACAAAGAAAAGCACTTAATTACAGCTACAGATCTCAGCTGATCCTCTGCAACTACAAGTCATCATCGTGTTGCCTAGTTCTGCATTTTCCCTACCCCATTTTTTGCACTTTCCCCCAGACTCTCAGAGCTGCATATCTGCATTACCTCTCTTCTGGTACAAACCTCCCCACACAACTGAAGACCCTGCAGGAACCACCTCTTCTTTCTCAGCAGACAAAAGAGCAGCTGTCCACCTCAGACACTCACCACTTATAACAGTGCCATTTCCCAGGAGGTCCTTAAAACCAAATATTTAGGTTAACACTCTATTGAGAATAAAAGGAAAATACACTCAGCCTAGT
Organism: Petroica traversi; assembly: GCA_025920805.1. Classification (NCBI taxonomy): domain Eukaryota; kingdom Metazoa; phylum Chordata; class Aves; order Passeriformes; family Petroicidae; genus Petroica; species Petroica traversi. The sequence goes on from JAHLSL010000017.1 coordinate 19,604,556, forward strand.
CCTCAGATGTAGAATGAATAATTGTTTAGTACTTGATACACAAAGTGTCTGTACTGAGAAAGACACTGCATAAGTATAGTATAGCAAACAACAATATAATGCCTTTCCTCTGCATCATGAAAATGCAGGCACTTACTTTCACTTTTTTATACCCATGCCCAGCTGTGGAAATGGATAGAAAGAGGTGAAATGGGTGAGAAGTATCTTTTCCTTATTTTAACTTCTGTCATGTATAAAGGCAAAAAAGAGTATCAGAAAAATCTGGGGGTTTAGCAACTGTCAGGACTAAAGCATGTTCAGCTTTGCAGCGCATTGAAAATTATGCTCTGTAAGGTTCACACATTACCACTAACCTTAGTTTAAAGATAATAAAAGGTTAGGGAGGAGGAAGAGATGAGGGTTTTTTTCCTCCTAGCTAGGGAAAAAAGCAAAAACCAAACATGATGGTTGCAAAAAACCTGTATTCCACAACAAGTCCTTAAGACTCCCATGTGCTACATCAGCAGCAGTACATCCTCGATTTTTATTGTAATCTTGTGGCTTTTTATTTGTAACTTATATGAAAAGAATCACATTGATTGGGGCAGATTTAACTCAGTAAAACCTATTCTACTGAGATTGTCTGTGCTAGGTGATTTTATCAAGTTCTCTTTTGGTTTCATTTTCTTCCTCATCCCTATCCCCAGGGGAGATTGCAGCCCAGCTTGCAGAGCAAATTGCCCTAAATTGAGTTCTTTCTCTGCCATATACAGGCCTGCCTTTGGCTCCTCAGCTTTAAAACTTTATGCATTCTTATTTTTCTCCATCTTCCTTAACACCCTCCTTCTCTTTCCAATTAAAATGGAGAAGTTTGCACCGATACCTGCTCCCAATTAAATGAATACTGCATTACCAGCCACACACTCCAGATCTCCTTTACCCTCCCTTCATTAGTCCTATTCCTCTGAGGTTTCCTGGCTGTCTGCCAGGGACTTATGGCAAGAATTCAAAATCTTGTACACTTTATCCCTTCAAAATCATTCTTGAATTTAAGCAGCCTGCTCCTTGGGCCCAGCATGAGAAATGCTGCTAACGGATTCAAAGGGGAGGGGAGAAAAGAAAGAAAATGATTTATTTAAAAGGTTAAAAAGCTCCCATAAAAGAAGCAAAGCTAAAAGAGGTTAAACTTCCGGGCTAATTGGCTTCCGTTTCCTTTTAAAAATTCTTTCTGGAAGACAACAAATGACAGGAAGGTGTTCCTGTTTTATTTAAGAGTATTCATGCCTACAGAAAACGCATCATTCTCTTAACACCTCAGGCATGTTCACTACTGCTCACTCAAATTATACACCCAGCACAGAAAAAAAAACCTAAGCAGTCACAGGCTTAAGCAGCTGGGTTGTTGGGGGGTTTTAGGCCTTTTTAAAAAAAAAAAATCACCATGTAATTTTCCAACAAATGTGAGCACTGCAGTACCATGGCATCAGCCACTCTCATCTGACACTTTAAATAACTAACATCATGTCAAGCTGTCAGTAACGATAGCCACATTGGAAAGTCTGAAAAAGCAGAGGGAAGTACTGTATCCTCACATTACTACTTAAAACTATATAAACCCTCTTCATTGGCCGTGCAGCTTTGCTGCCTTTATTGAACACTAATTTTTCAAATGCATAATGTAGTGGCTGAAGGCCCTTGAATGGAGCTATGGTTTTTCTCATGACCTGATTTGAAGCAGTCATTTAAAGTCTTAATGTAGAATTCTGATATTAATGGTCTGATGCTCACTGACTGCTTGTCTCAAGATCATATTCACAAGGGTCTCCTTCCCTGTACACTCCAGAAGAAGCTTTCATCTTTTGAGATGCTACAATGTTTTTGTAGCACCGTAGTGGTCCTCACAAGACGGATTTTTAGCAACCTGTAAATAGATTTACCTTCTCTAGTAAAGCGAGGTAATACATGGGGTTTGCAGCTCCAAATTCTTGCCTTCTCTTAGCTGACCATTTCTCACAAGCAACAGCTTCCCAGGTAATACTGAATTGGTGAGATAGTTTGTAGGAGTTAAGGTGTGTGTAGGTGTGTGGTGGTTAAAAGTCTGTTTTGAAGGATTTCTGTGACTTGGAGGCTTTAAATTTTCTCCATCTCTTCATTTCTCAGCCAATATTTCTTGAGGCAGGACAATTCCTGTCTAATGAAAGCAATCTCCTCGGATTTTTTTTTTTTTTACGTGAAGGAGAAAAAACATCTATTATTTGTGAAAGTCACTTTTGATCTTTTTTTTTTCCTTTTTATCCTTTACTAATTACTGCTCCTCATTCCTGTTTACAGATGGAAACAGAAAAGGGTACTATAACTGAGATTTGGTTTTAAACATACCACATTGTATATAATACAACATTTAGGAGTTACAAATATTTCTGAAATATCTTATGGCATTTACTCAAGCCATGTCCACAAGGAAGTGACCACATTGACCCCTTTCCCTTGCAGACAGGTAACAAGCAGCAAACTGTGCAGGACTAGAACTAATTTCTAGAGCCAGCAAAAGAAAAAATAAAACTAGCAACTGCAAAAACTTACAGTACATATATAGCCCTCCAAAAAACCTAAACAATACCTTCAATCAAGTTATTAGAATACACTCGGAGAATTCACACAGTAAACACCATACGATAGCAATTATTAAATTAAATTAAATACACTCACTATAGCTATACTAGAAAATCTCAGAAAGGAACACCCAATATCCAAGTGCTAGAATACTGTTGGGCTGCATTCAATATTACTAATAGTCTCTGCTTAGGAAAGGCCACAGATAATACAAATCAAGAATGACTGTACTAAAGAGCTGCAGGTTAAATAATTCATGCATAAGTAGGATGGGTACATTGTACTACAGTACTTCGTGGATATTTGTGTGACCTGTAAGCACCACCAAGCTATGGATGTTATGTAAAGTGTTGTACAAACAAAAGAATAATGTTGTATTCAACAACCACGCTAATTTAAAGATGGGCCTTTAAACAAATTCAGGTCAGGATTTAAAACTTGGGGTCTTTGTTGTTATTTTTCAGCAGATTCTGTCACTTTCCAAGAAAAAAATATAATCCTCAAATAATATCTGTCACTCTGGCATTTTTAAGTTTGATGCCATCCATCAGCAAGCAACAAGACCATGACCAGGAGGAAATGTCAGTGTTTAAAATTTAGCTGCCAAACTGAGATAATTTTTATGTTTTTGATTCTTGGAGTGGAATAAAAAATCTCTTATTCAGTTCCCAGGTTCCTTAAATAGTACATGGGGAAAGCAGAGTATTTTAGAAGGAGCCAAAGGAGCTGTGAGCTACCAAAAATTATTATATTCCACAAGCAGTCACCTACAATGCATTTAGGGAGCAAAGACCAGCCCTTTACCTATAGTCTCAAGCCTCTCAACCAAGAAACATAAGCAGTACTTCTGTCTATAGGAGACCAGAACCTAGAATGTTGTTGCTGTGTTCTCACTCCTTGCGCTGGAGATGTGTGTCTTTGACACCGCAAATCTCAATTTTGGCAATTTCAACAGCTAGAGCGGAGAGCACAATGTCCATCTAGAGTAGCCTTGAATCTACCACTGTAAGAGACAGATTTTGAACAATATTAACTTGAACATGCTCAGCTAAAGAAAGGAACTAAGCCCAAGTTTAAAGGTATTAAATATTTTTTTTTAAAACATGTAATTCTATAAAATAGTAAAATGTTCTTCTATTGACTTATTTTAGGAGTTTGATACTAAGTCAAAAGCCACATTTGAATAGGACTATACAGGAGTTACCATGTGTGAGGTACATGTTCACACTGTCAACTGATTGAGTTTCTTAAAATTATACATTGAACCCAACTGTTTCTGAACTTCACCTGGCTTGCATCTGGTGTAGACTCCCACTGTTCAGTATTGGGATGGTCCTGAAAAAGCTCACTGGTGCAATTCTATGTACTCAGGGCATTTTGACTTAAATAAGAAACCCACATCTTCCTACTTAATCCAGTGGTTAGATGGCAATAAACTATGGATTTTCAGTTTTAGACTTCAGTATCTAAATTCACTTTAGAGCTGGGTATCTAAATAACTTCTGTCTTTTTTTGAATCTGCCCTTGTTTTACTAAAAGTTTTCCAGTTTCCTAGATAAGATCACACTACAGCCAAAATCTAAATTTTCCAGGTCACAATCTTTGTCATACCTGTTAACTTCTCATGTCAACTTCTATAACTTCTTCTGATTCAGAAAAAAAATACATTTATTTCAAATGCAAAGCACTGCATGCAGAGGACACTGCCTACAGATTTTAAAAAGTTGAGAGAAGACTGATCACTGCCCTGTCTTGCCACTGTTTATTGAGAAAAAAAAAAAGTTACTTAAATTATTTTCCTTGAATGAAGTAAAACAATTTTTCCTTACTTTGAGAAGTATCATCATCATAGATCTTCCAAATCACATACAATATAGGTATCTGCAATCCTAGTAAAAAGATACCATACATAAGTAAAAGCATTCTCATCCCTATTCAGAGATCTCTGACTTTCTATTTTGAGACATGTTTACCTTCAAAGGCTAAATGAATATATTTACAATGCTCTTTTAACAGTAGAACTGACACACTTTTTCCAATGTTAATTGTGCCATATGTTTGGTTTTTTACTTGTCTCAGTCTGCAAAAGGCCCTAAATATGCTCTTAGAGACATCTCTAAAATGTTAAACTATTAAATTATGCTTAATAATTCTAGATTTTGTTGACAACTTCAAAGGGAACAATGAATCATATCCACCCTACTCTCATCAGACCCTATCAACAGCAGAAAGGAATAATTACTTGTTGATTATGACATAATAAATCTCCAGCACCATGGAAATATTTCATACAATAGTTGTGAAACAATCTCCCTTCCTCTCCACATGCTCCCTTTTTACAGCTACAGAAAGATCAGCTAGAATATGTGAGGCCATGAAAAAATTTGAAATAATTACATTACATTAGAACTATTAAGAAAAAGCAGTAAAAAGAAAATATCTACTCTAGAACTAAGAATACAGTGGCAAGTACTTCAACAATTTAATCTTTAAAAAGCATAGCAACTTCCTCTGTATCACAAGGTTCTATTTATAAAATATTAATTATAACCAATGTTCCAATTATTTTTTTATGCTAGAATCCCTTTCCCTCAACACTGTGTTTCCCAACACAACTACTGTTTGAAGGAGGATCTAGAGAGAAGAATATTGGGGGGACCATGTCAAAGTGTCCTTTCTCTAGATCCTCTTGTCTCTCAAAGCTTTCTTCTCTCTAGATTGATGACAGATGGATTTGATGAATGAACTGTTAGATGGATAAGAAAGTGGTTGGACAGTCACATTCGGAAGGTTATGATCACTGGTTCAGACACCCAGTGGAGTCAGTGACAAGTGGTATCCCTCAAGGGTCTGTATTGGGATCAGTGATATTTAATGTCTTCATGAATAACACAGAAGGATCAAGTGGCCCCCCCCAACAAATTTGCAGATGACACCAGCTCAGTGGTGTGTCTGACACACCTGAAAGATGGGATGCAATCCACAGGGATCTGAAAAAAGTCAAGAAACAGGCCCATGTGAATCTCATGAGGTTTAACAAGACCAAGTGCAAGGTGTTGCACCTGGGTCAGGGCAACCCCCAGTATCAACACAAGGCTGGGGATGAGCAGATCAGAGCAGCCCTGCTGAGAAGGACTTGGGGGTGCTGGGGGAGGAGAGGCTGAACATGGGCTGGCAATGGGCGCTCATAGCCCAGAGAGCCAAACGTGTCCTGGGCTGCATCCAAAGCAGTGTGGGCAGCAGGGCCAGGGAGGGAATTCTGCCCCTCAGCTCCACTCTGAGACTTCACCTGAAATGCTGCATCCAGTTCTGGGCTCTTCAGCACAGCAAGGACATCAACCTTTAGGAGTGAATCAAAGGGGAGCCATAATGATGATTATAGGGATGGAGCACATCTCCTATGAGGAAAGGCTGAGAGAATTGGGTCTGTTCAGCCTGGGAAAGAGAAGGCTTTGAAGTGACCTCATGGCAACCTTCCAGTACCTGAAGAGAGCCTACAAGAAAGATGGAGAGGGACATTTTACAAGGAAATGTAGTGACAGGACAAGGGAGAACAGCTTCAAACTGAAGGAGAGTAGGTTTAGATTAGATATTAGGAAAAAATTATTTTTTGACAGAGTGGTGAGGTTGCCCAAAGAAGCTGTGGATACCTCATCTCTGGAAGTGTTCAAGGCCAGGTTAGATGGAGCTGTGAGCAACCTGCTTGAGTGGAAGGCATCTCTGCTCAGGGCAGGAGTTTGGAAATACATGATCTTCAAGGTCCCTTCCGACCCAAACCATCCCACAATTCTGTGACTTTTCATACAGTAGTCTATTACTGGGACCACCTTCAAGTATATCAGGTTTTCTAGTAAAGCTTCTGTATTCTACATGCTAGCTAATAGCTAATGTCTCTTTGACGACTTCCAGGTGCCAACACCACACTTTCAGAAATAACAGTGCTAGGACGTTCAAACAGCCAGGTGCTTATTAGCTTGGCCTTTTAATTTTCTGAAGAGGACGAGAGCAAAAGTGAGAAATCAGTGGCAGCCCTGTGGCCCGACCAAGGCACAAGGAAAGTGCTAAAGATGGATTGCAAGTGTTTCTGGACAAAGTGTGAAAGTCTGGACTCACTGGACACAGATTAGTGCATGCTTTCTGGCTACTAAAATTCTGAGATCACTGTGCTTTTCCTAGTCAACTGTCACTCCACCTACCTACTTATTATTAAAAATTATTTCTTTAAAATAAGAAATCAGGAAAACTAACTTAACTCTGTATTTATGCCTAAAGAGCAAAGGGCTAATTTAATACCACTGATGATCAGTGGTACTTTTGTTCTAAGAGAGGCAAAACCTCCTCACTTCTGCTGGTACCTCCTCATCACTAGATGACAGTAAGTTACTACCAGCCAAAACTCAGCACACATTAACTTTTAGTGGCCCTATTGGATTATTCCCTTGAAAAAGTGGACCTTGAGTATGCTCAGCATTGTTTACATCACACTATAAACTTTTTCATTTATTCTTCTAATTACTGCATGGAAATTAGTGCCTCATTTTTAATTTTTTTTCCTAATGGAATTCTAAATAATTATTCTCCCTTCAATTAAGCCAGTATAAATCAGGAGTAATTCCACTGAAATAAGTGAATTTTGTTGGTGTAAAAACTGGAGGAAGTTATGTAATGAATTCAAAATATGTTTTATGTGCGAATTTTCATGATGATAAGTAAACCTGAATTCAAAATAAGAACTCATCATGAAATTATTTCATGTTAGGATTTTATATTCTCTGGTGTATTCATAGTGTTCCATTTACTATTTGAATCACATATTACAAGTATTTTAATCAAACAACTTTTGAATTAAACAAATGCATAGCTCCAGAATCAGCACTGGTACAGATACACCATTTCAAAATCTTTCACTATCATTAAAATAATTTGCTAGCTTATCTAAAAGAGAGGCATTAAAAAAAAAAAAAAAGAAAGAAAAAAAAAAGAAAAAAGAAAACTGTTTAAGCAATGTAGGTCTATCCTAAGGCAACTTTGGGGTGTAATTATCTTCAATAATTTTTCAATTATTTACTAACCTTAAAAGATGAGTCACATTGGTCTCTGAGGTTACACACAGCTTTGAAAGACTGGTACAGTCATGTAAAATGTCAAGGAAGAGAACACGGGAATGTCAGCACAATTGTTTTTCCTTAAGTGTTTCTTCATAATACTAGTTTGAACTGCTTGAAGATTACATGACTTGTTCACTGGGGGAGAAAAGAGCTCAGGGCTAACCACAGTTTATCAAACCACCTCTGCAAACCTCTCTAAACAGAAGAGCTGTTTCAAGTCAAAAAACATAGCACAAATTTATTTACTTTGATATGACTTTAGACTATGGCAGTGCAGCAGGAGCCAAATGAAAAACTTTTGCATAACTCCCTGCAGAGCTCATTTCTGAGATCACAGAATCACAGAATCACAGAATTACCAGGTTGGAAGAGACCTTCAAGATCATTAAGTCCAACCTCTGTCCTAACACCTGAACTAAACTAAACCATGGCACCAAGCGCCACATCCAGTCTCTTTTTAAACACATCCAGGGATTGTGACTCCACCACCTCCCCAGGCAGACCATTCCAATATTTTATCACTCTTTCTGTAAAAAAGTTTCTCCTAATATCTAACCTATATTTTCCTTGGCGCAACTTAAGACTGTGTCCTCTTGTTCTGTCAGTTGTAGCCTGGAAAAAGAGACCAACCCCCACCTCACTACAACCACCCTTCAGGAAGTTGTAGAGAGTGATAAGGTCACTTCTGAGTCTCCTTTTCTCCAGGCTAAACAACTCCAGTTCCCTCAGCCGTTCCTCATAGGGCTTGTGTTCCAAGGCCTTCACCAGCCTTGTTGCCCTCCTCTGGACACGCTCAAGTGTCTCCACGTCCTTCCTGAACTGAGGGGCCGAGAACTGGACACAGTACTCAAGGTGCGCCCTCACCAGTGTCGAGTATAGGGGAAGGATGACTTAGCTGCTCCTGCTGGCCACACCATTCCTGATACAGGCCAGGATACCATTGGCCTTTTTGGCCACCTGGGCACACTGCTGACTCATGTTGAGTCGGCTGTCAACCAGTACCCCCAAGTCTCTCTCTGCCTGGGCACTCTCCAGCCACTCTGTTCCCAGCCTATAGCATTGCAGGGGGTTGTTGCGGCCAAACTGCAGGACTCGGCACTTGGACTGGTTAAACTTCATCCTATTGGACTCAGCCCATGTATCCAACCATTCCAGATCTCTCTGCAGAGCCCTCCTACCCTCCAACAGATCGACACACGCTCCCAGCTTAGTGTCATCTGCAAATTTACTAATGAAAGACTCAATACCCTCATCCATGTCATCAATAAAAATATTAAACAGAGCTGGTCCCAGTAGAGACCCCTGAGGGACACCACTGGTGACTGGCCGCCAGCTAGATGCAGCACCATTCACCACCGCCCTCTGGGCCCGGCCTTCCAGCCAGTTCTTAACCCAGCGAAGAGTGCCCCTGCCCAAGCCGTGGGCTGCCAGCTTTTCCAGGAGTATGCTGTGGGAGACAGTGTCAAAGGCTTTGCTGAGGTCTAAATAAACAACATCTACAGCCTTTCCTGTATCCACCAGGCAGGTTACCTGGTCATAAAAGGAGACCAGGTTGGTCAAACACGACCTACCCCTTCTAAACCCATGCTGACTGGGTCTGATCCCCTGTCCATCCTGTAGGTGCGGTGTAATAGCACTCAATATAAACTGTTCCATAACTTTCCCTGGTATCGAGGTCAGGCTAACCAGCCTCTAATTACCAGGATCCTTCTTCTTACCCTTTTTATGAATGGGAATTACATTGGCCAGCTTCCAGTCATCTGGAACCTCGCCAGTGAGCCAGGACTGCTGGTAGATGATGGAGAGTGGCTTTGCAAGCTCATCTGCCATCTCTCTCATCACCCTGGGATGGATCCCATCCGGTCCCATAGATTTATGGATATCCAGGCAGCTCAGCAGTTCCCTGACTGCCTCCTCTTGGAATACAGGGGGACTGTTCTGCTCCCTGACACTATCTGCCAACCCAGGAAGACCTGGAAGTTGTCCTGAGCACCATGTGTCTTTTCAGTAAAGACCGAGGCAAAGAAGTCATTAAGCACTTCTGCTTTCTTCTCATCTGCAGTTACTAAATTCCCTTCCGCATCCAATAGACAACAAAGGTCGGTCTTGACCTTCCTTTTTTCATTAATATATTTGTAAAAGCATTTTCTATTGTCCTTTACAAGGGTTGCCAAATTGAGTTCAAACTGAGCTTTGGCCTCCCTAATTTTTTTCCGACATGCCCTAGCAACCTCCTTAAATACTTCCTGAGAGACCTGACCCTCCTTCCAAAGATGATATATTCTCTTTTTGTTCCTAAGTTCCTTCAAAACCTCATTGTCCTGCCAGGATGGACATTTACCTCGCCCACTCATCTTTCGTCACACTGGAACAGTCTGTTCCTGTGCCCTCAAGATCTCTCTTTTGAAGTATGCCCACCCTTCCTGTACTCCTTTGTTATTAAGGGCTCCTTCCCAAAGAACTCTCTGGATAAGTCTCTTAAATAGGTTAAAGTCTGTCCTCCTGAAGTCCAATGTAAAAGTCTTATTGATGTTCACCCTCCTTTCACCAATTATTGAAAACTCAATAATTCCATGGTCACTATGCCCCAGTTGTCCTCCAACCACCACATCTCCCACCAGCCCGTCTCTATTTGTCAACAATAAATCTAGTATAGCCTCTCCCCTGGTGGGCTCACTCACCAGCTGCAACAGAAAATTGTCCTCCACCCACTCCAAGAACTTCCTGGACTGCCTCTTTTCTGCTGTATTAAGTTTCCAGCAGATGTCTGGTAGGTTAAAGTCACCTACGAGAACAAGGGCTGGTGACCCTGAAACATTCTCTAGCTGCTTATAGAATAGGTTGTCCACTTCTCATCCTGGTTGGGTGGTCTGTAACAGACTCCCAGTAGGATATCAGCCTTGTTGGCCTTCCCTTTAATCTTTACCCATAGGCATTCAACTTCATCATCATTAGTTTCAATGGCCATGGTGTCAAAATCCTCCCTAATGTAAAGGGCCACCCCTCCACCTCTTCTCCCTTTCCTGTCTCTTCTGAAAAGCTTGTAGCCATCCAGTGCAGTGCTCCAGCTATGTGAGTCATCCCACCATGTTTCCGTGACGGCAATCACATCAAAGCTTTGCTGTTGTACCATGGCTTCCAGCTCCTCTTGTTTGTTACCCATGCTGCGTGCATTAGTATACATGCACTTCAGCTGGGCTACTGTTTTCACCCCTAACTCAGGCTTACCATCCTTGGGACTGTTTCCAGAGAGCCCAGCTGTATCCCCTTCCCCCTTCAAACCTAGTTTAAAGATGCAGGATAGCATTTCAAAAACTTATCAAAATTCAGAAGATGGGAAGCCTTCAATTGATCAGCTTTCACCATACCACCAGATGTTGCTGCAGCATTGGCAAAAGCAACAGGATCACAATATGTATGATAATTTAGCTACCAACAGAAAGTTCAGACATCTATCTATACTACTAGAAAAATCAATTGTCCATGAAAGAAAACCCAGAAAGCAATTTATTATAAAATAGAGTAATTGACTAGACTAGTTTTGTTATTTCACAATACAACATTTTTAGTTAAAAAATACGTGAAAAGCAATACAATATTTACAATTATAGATAAATCATATAGAAATAACCACATAATTTCTTATAAACTACATGTCCTAGCTTCTGCTCCCCAGATAGTGATACAACTTTATTTGCTTTGATAACAACACATGCATGGTGGCAAGGAGTGATGAATCACTCATATCCTCCATACTTCAGTGAACTGACCAACCCTCTCCAGGGAAGTGAAATTATGGTCACACATCCTTAGATCATGCCTCAATAACAATTATATTCTAATGCATTTCTTGACACTTCTACTATAATAAAGGGGGAGTGTGCTTGGGGGTTTTTGTTTGTCTTTTTTTTTAACAAGTGCTTCCTCACACAGGTGTATTAAAACATCTAGAAAACAAGTCATTAAATGACCAATACAACAAAAATTTTTACAGGGAGCTGTGACAAAATCACAGAGAGAATAAACAAAAACCTTACTTCTCCAAGTCTTTAATATGATATGTCACAAAAATATTAGAATGCAGTGAAGTTATTTATATTTTGTTATTGAAGAAAATATGCTGTAAGGAGTAAATTCTCCCACTTTACAAAATGAAATCAATATAGATTTGCCTATCAACACAGAAATGTCTATGTGGAACTCTAAACAATGTTTAGCCAGCATATCAATGACTCAATGCAATCTTGACATCTAAATGTCTAAAACTAAGCTAGTCCCAAAGGAAACAGCAAGGAAATAAATGAGTCTGTAAAATCTTCTGTTTGGGAAGGCTGGATTAGATGGTGTCTTTCCTTACAGGTAGCAAGCACTGCATGAGTTAAATAATACCCAACTTGGTTTGGGATGGTGAATTCAAATGGCATTATTAGCTAGAGTACTTAAAATAATTCCCCTCAGGAAATGCCTGCCTCCATCTGTTGGCAATAGAGTGAACTTAAGAAAGCTAGGCTCCAAGTACTCTGTATTTATAGATTTTCAAATTAAAGCAGATTATGGTTCAGTATAGCATTTCACTTCTCAAATGTAACTGCTGAAAGAGAACTCAAAAGAGAACTAACTCTCTAAGATCCATTTTTCTTATTTTATTTTGTAAAGAATTAAAATTGATGATCCATTTGCAGTTCATATGCAGTGATGTGGAAAGCTTCCATTTTTTTTCCCCCAGCCTTCCTGAATTGAAATATGATTTAATGCAACACAGTATCCTCCCCATTATTTTATCAGCTAAAGCTTGAAACACAGCCCTCCGTGAAAAGAACATTCCAGACATGATCTATATTTTTCAGGGGTTCAGCTTTGGGAACAGTTTTGTTGTGCAGATTATTTGCATTAACTGAGTACTATAATGCCCAGTGCTTGGAGACCCTTGTTGAGCACCATATTGTAACAGGAATTGCAAAACAAGAGTAAATGCTAGTGGAAGAGTGCACAACTGGAGAATTGAAGATCTCTGGTACACAATTTGAAACAGTTCTAGAGAAGAGAATACTTGTTACTGAGTTAAAAGTGTGTCAAGAAGGTCCAGTTTTTGACAGGCCACTGAATGAAAACAACTGACAAAGAGAATCAGATTGTCTTATTCAGCATTTGCAATCAATGTCAATTGCCCATGTCAGAGAATACCATCAAAAAATAACCCTTTTACAGACAACAGCAGATTTTAATGCATTTCACGTGCTCAGTAATTTTCAGCTTGCTCAGATAAAAGATGCCAACTATGAAACTACATTGCAAAACTTTAAGTCCTGTCTTGTCTTCTGAGGGGGATATATTAAATAGAAAGTTACCTAAAGAAAGTGTAAAGAATTTTCACTTTGTTTAAATGTTGTCAGTCTTAATTAATGCAGTCTGTAATAAAGAACAGATTGTTAATAAAATTTGGCAAGGGGGAAAAAGGATGGAAAAGGACCTCAAAGGCCAGAAATTTCAGTGGACCGAGGACCACTTTCTGGCCCTATGGTCAAATGGCACAAAGTGACTTGTATCCATACAGCTTCTCTACTCTCTAAAACCACATGCAGACTGCCTACTAATAACAGAGCTTGACTCAGGCTACTCACCCTTTTACATGTGGGGTGAAACTCTGAGAGACCATGCGCCCCTTTTAACAGTAGGAATGAGCAAAGGGGAGCTTTCAGGTCCATGCCCCAGCCCTGTGTAGCTTACTAGGATAGATGGGAGACACGGACTAACCCGATATCATAAGTAGAACATGCTAAGCAGCAGGAATCTTTCCCTCAAGAATAGTGCTTATGGAAATGGACAATATCTTAAAGTATAAATAAGACAGAAAATCCAGACTACAGAAGAGATACCTAAGGCATAATAGCACAAAATCAAAGCCACTTCGGAAGAGACCACAGACTTACACAGTCTATGAAAAATAGGACAATATCTGTCAGATGAAAAAAGATTAAAGACATGCACTAGTTAATATCAGTGCATGAAAGTTTGCAGGCACCAGTCAAGTATGCAGAGCACAGCCAGAGAGGCTAACTGCAGCATGACTTCCTTGGATGTTTTTTTTCTGGCAGTATTGCCCATCATCAGAAGATAAATAGACTGTCAACCTGAAAGTAAATGAGACATTTATTAACTTTAAGCTGAGCATTAGAGCACTGAGTCAGTGGGATGTCAAAGACAGTGTTACCAGCATTAAAAGAAAAGAAAGAGGTAATAAAATACAATTAAAAATATCTGCAAAATGGAGGTGAAGGTAGACAGTAAACTGACAAAGAAAAAAAATTGCAGCAGTAATTTGCAGATACAAAACTTCTTTTCATCAAAAGCATGATATTATTGATGGGTCAAGGAGTCAAAACAAACACAGGGAAGCTTGAAGACTTCTTAGGTATTGAGAACTTCTGAAGAACAGAGAGCAGCTGAAAACCTAAAAAGTCCACAGTTCAAGTTCCCATAAAAGCTTGACTTAGACAGAAGGGACCAAATTACCTAAAAGAACAGGCTGCAAGCAGTCTTTGGAAAAACAAAGGAGGGTGCTTTTTTTCCTTAGATCTAAATACATTAAATAATAAAATGTCTACTCCAAGACTAAAAGGTCCCAGGTATTGTATTTTCATTTACTCTATTTTTTTAATAGAAGATCAGGTTATTGAACTAAAACTCACTACTGTGCAGAGGTGAAGACCCGTGGAATCTCAGCATCAAAGTGCAAAATAAGCTGATTACAGATTGGTCAAAGGAGTAAACTGGCAGAATTCTCATACAGCAATATGGTCAGTTTACTCACTCTGTCCACTGACAAAAGCTTAGTTCAGTGCAAAGAAATTGGTTTTTGTTTCATCCATGACACAAAAAGATTCATGTCTTTATTTACAGAAGACCAGTTTCAACTGTAAACAATGCAGCACAGACCCAAAATCAGCTTATCAAAGCGCCACCCTCAAAGTACGGCAAATATTTTTAAATTAAAAATTGATGATTTGCAAACTAATTACAACCTGAGGGAAACTTTGTTGCTGCATGAATATTCTCTAGAGCATTTGATAAAACGTCATAGGAATAAAATCCAAACCTTGAGTTACTATCAAACTGATTTTTAAAATTGTCCCATTACTCAAAAAGTGTAGGATGCAGCAGTTCAGAGTGACAATATGATTATTAGTAGTACAGCCTAGCCAAAACAGCACTTTCCAAACCCCAAAACAAAATCAAGGACTGAATTCATACAAGGAACTTTAAATTTTCAAAATGGGGAGTTGGCAATATTACAGAAAAAGTATTTTAAAACAGATAACTGAAAGATAACTCAAAGGACTGGAAAATCCCAGAGACAGACTAGGCATGTCTGATATTGCTCGTGAATAGTGCCATTGGAGAATTTATCTTGGATATGTCACATGTGCAAAAATACAGGCTCTGACAGTCCAAAGAGACCTATATGGTGGGACAGAATAAATTGTCCCCTGAAGTAAAGTAGTCCTTGATTTACTTAAACTGACTAGGGAGATGTATGTATTAATTCTAGACTATGATTTAAATTTTCCTGAGATAGCATTACTAGATTCCACTGCAGTTGAACAGGTGATTATGCAAATGTATTTTTGCTAGACATAGAATATCTGACACAGTGTTTAACACTGGGCCACAGTTTACTAGGGAGGACTTGCAACAATTTGCAGTGAAGTATATGACCAGTTTGATGATCTTTAAAAGGCGATTGTAGAACAATCTGGATCTAAAGAACATAAACACATTTAATTTAAGCCTCGTTAAGTCCGCCCATTCCCTTCAGATACTGTTATCTTAACAATAACAAGAAAATTATGGTTTCTTAAAAGAGTTAGGCATCCCTAGCCAAAATTTACTTTCTTGTGGAAAAGTCAGCAGTAACTCCTTTGCTTGTTTAAGAGCCAAAGAAACACCTCTGTACCCTGGGTATGGTAATAGACTGCACAATTCTTCTTGTGCAGAGCACTGGATAAAAGCTGCTGTTAATTATCAGGGCCCCTGTAGAACAAACAGAATGATGAGGACAACATAGTGAAAAGGTAGATTCATTAATGAAATTCCCCTGTGTAATGGTTATCAGGGCAGTTACCTGCTTGTTCTCTTTCTGGCTTGCTTGATTTTACTCCTCTGAGCATCCACCTATTCTGGCACTAGGTTAATAATTGTTCCACTTTTAAAGTAGATGCTGAGCTACAGAACTTTTCTAAAAATTGTACTAAAACAGTGGGTTAGGCTGAATTTTGGATGCCTGATCCTGTCAATACTCCATGATCATTGGCTTGACTGGCTCCTTTTGAAAACAAGATATAGTCTCTTTTTTAAATGCTTATCCTATGTAAAGGTTTAGCTTCCCTTTAACACACAGAGGCAAGATAAAAGTATGCATTTTTTAATCTACCAAAGTTGTCTGTATTAGCTCAGCTTCCCCAAAAAAATTATTTTTTTAAAGAGAAGTCCTATTTATCTTTTATTTTTTTTAAATCCTTCATGTTTCTTCTCTAAAGCACCATTTTTACACCAAACTAAGGTGTCAGAAGCCATAAAGATAGGTGGGTTGGTGAAATATTTCTCATAAGCTTCTGATTTCTTAGTTGCTTGAGAAGGAGACCAAATGGGACAGGCAACAGACTAACCTCAGTTTCTAACTCCATGGTTGTGTTAGTGCATCATTTATGCTCAAGTTTAGAACATTGTGTGAGGGTGGAGCATGAAATCACCCAACCTGCCAAGTAGCCTGTTAAGCCAGACACCCTCCTGTGAGGTAAAATGTTTCCGTTTTAAACCTGTCAGCAGAAAATGGAAAAACCAGATCTACTTCATGTGTGCAAATTGAAGTTACTAGACTGTCATGAAAAAGGTGGATAGCAAAACTATGGCTACTACCACTGTTCTTTTAAGTAGAAGCAGACAGTTGATCTCCCTCTTCATGTCTATGCTTTGGACAATCCTTAAGGAGGCATAACCTGACCAGTAGCAGGCACTCCCAGAGTCAAGCTGTTCTGAGAGGAAACCTCTTGAACCACCCTGAGGCATTGAAAGAGTGCACCCTCTAGTACAGAAGTGCCTTAACTTCTTGGGTTTGGTACAATAACTTAGACAATTAACAAGAGGTGAAGACATAAAGCACTTTAATTTTTATACTTGAGAACTACAGGAACATGGTCAAAATGCCATTTGGATGTCATATCCAAGGCACAGCCATATCCACTAGGCTTCACTAGGAGTAGTCAGAAAAATTATTTAATTTGTATTAGAAGTGATAGATAAACAAACAATAATGGAAATTTTTTTCTGACCAATTGGTATGATCCAGTTATAATGGATGGCTCTCCCCGAATTGAGGTGCAAACAAGACTATGTGATGAAGTCAATAGATTTTATTTAGCAAATGAGAGGTAGAGCAATAGAAAGAATTAGAAGAGAAGGGGTAGAAGAAAGAGAAAGAAAATGAGATAGATATGACCACCATGTGGATTCCTGCAGGGTCCCACTGGCCCTTATTCACCCTGCCCTTCATTGGAGCAGGGTCCCAGAGCAGCTCTTCTGGAGGTACCATTTCCACACTGTCCAGTCCTGAGTATCCACAGGGTCTGGGTGCTGTTCCACTACATGAGATGTTCTGTGCATGAGCACTCATTGCCTGTCCCACAGTTTGCCCTGGGGGAATTTTTGTCTGGACGTGATACCCAGATCTGCCTCACCAGGCCTGGAATGAGCATCTTCCTGGTGCTGTCTGCACTTATCTCAAGTTCTGTTGTGGTGGCTTATCTTAGGGGGACACTATTTTGAGACATGCAACAGCATTCTTGAAGTCCCCACACCCATCAATCTTCTTTTTCCAGAAAAATAGAAAACCTGAAATATTCAAATTTTCTTAAGGCAAAAAAATAAGTATTTTGCTCTGGGGTTGTCTAGCTCTTTTTTTTAAGCTTAATTTTAAACGAAAGTGTTTTCGTGAAATAGAAAATTTAAGTGCTTTGTTTTTAAATACCAAAAGTATCCAACATTTCCACTGCACAGATGTAAAAAATAAACACCTGATTTTTTTTCTTTTAACTGCTCATGCTTGGTTTTTTCCACCTCAGGCTATGGGACATATTCTTCCTTTAAAAACAGAAATCACTTAACTTACCAAAAACTCAACTTTTTGAGCAAATTATTTACAAGAGCCTTTTTTCTTGGATCTACCAAGGAAAAGATACCATTCCCTTGCTATCACAAGATTGTCTTTGTTGTACTGTAGCTGCTAACAATAAAATCACTTTTTGTACTAAAAGTCTTAAGGGAGCTATTGCCATGAAGAACCAAAACAGCAGATGTTACCCAATACAAGTACTGGTAAGTATCAACTGAAAAAATAACACACAAAAGATAGCACAAGCACTTAAGCATTAGGAGATACAAATAAGCACAAGTGTATGCTATTTTCAAGAAAATATGGTACCCAAAGGCACTAATAAACTCCATGGACTAAGTAATGTATTTAGCAGTGTAAAAACAAAGCCTTTAGCAACTTACAGGAGTACAAAAGAGCATCAAAACTCACTAGCTGTTTTTCCTTCCACTAAATAATAAAACTGATTGTAAAAAAAATTAAAAGAAAATTCTAGTCTGATGACACTCATAGTACAATTTTAAAAAATATAATTATTGAAGGAGAGTGAGGAGAAATTTTAAATGAGAAAGATTTAATGTTCTCCTTGTGATACTGGAAAAGTTTTAGCACAGTAATAGTCATATTGTCGCTATCTAATGTCTCCAATTCATGCTCAAATGGCATTCTTGAAAAACTGCAAGGCAAAACTCTAGATTTGCAGGTTTTTTTTAAAGTACTGTTTCACCGAAATGATAGGTAGAGGCATACTCTAATGACATTTCCTTGGTACAGGAATTTGTAAAAAAAATAAAATTAGGATTAATTCAAGTTTTGAGACTCATTGTTTTCAGCAAAAAACAGCTATGACAAAAATCAGAAACCTGCAAGGTGGATCTTCTTGAAACAGATGTAATGTAGCTGGAATTTTGCATGGGCATGGCAAAGACAAACAAGAGACTTCTTGTGTCAGAGTGTATGCAAACATAAAACAAATTTCTGGGAATTCACTCTTACATAAAGTTCACACTGTGACTCAAGCATTTCCAAAAGAATCATAGGTAACTCATTCACACTAAAATTAACACATTAGGCAAAGACTAAACTTGGAAGTTTGTCCTAAACGTTTTCGAAAATGCCTTACCCATGAGAATATCTGCTCTGTGTGCAGGAACACTGGTGGATTGGTGGTTGCACATGCAGGAAGTGGAAAGTGCATTAGAACAGCTATAGCAGTGGAAAAGAAACTGATTTAAAGGAAACACAGAATATGGGGGAATCAGGGGTAGAATTAGAGGATTTATATTTGAAGCCTCTTCCTTTTGTTGCCTTTTGCCCAAAAGACAGATATCAATTCTAGCTCTGGAATGCACCCACTGGTGGTGGTTGTAAATAGACACTGATGATCAGAGCAGGCTGGTCCTTAGGCTCAGTGCTCATTAAGGACCTCTGATCCCAATGGTTTAATTGGTTCAAAGTGTTTAATAGAAGTCTTTCTCCCTGTGCTGAATTTTACTCCTGTTGAATATTATGAGCATAAGAGTATGGTACAAAACCAAATGGAAAAACTGGAAGATATTTCTAGTGAACTGTGCTCAAACTTGAAATAATTAACAGGATGAAAAAAAGGGGTTGCTCCCTTTCTCCATATCTTTTTTTGTATCATCTCCTCCACCTCATGCATCCACCTCATGCACAGTGGTAAAACCTGCACTATGAGCCTCTGTTCACTTTCCACATAGGAGTTGTGGTCTATGACAAAAAGTAAGCAGCAGATTAGGAACATGGGAGATCACATATATGACGACTGGCCTTTTTTCCACCTGCCTATTCAGTAATTCCCTATTTTAAATACACACTGTTGAGTAACTCACAGAGGCTTCAGAGTACATATGAGAATGACTTTCCAGCAGTGAGAGACAAGATTCAGAATGAAAAGTTTCACTGCCAGGCAAGAAAAATTTGCAATAATTTTCTGTAATACAAGCCGACTTTTTAGCACTTTTATTGCAGAAGCAATTCTAAATAACAGAGCTTGTCTTATAATAGCATTTCTATAATAATGGTGTTTTATAACAGAAGTGCTATTATTGCAGAAATGGTATTATAATAGTAGTATTATTATTGTAGAATCTTTTCCATAACAGGAGTGCTAAATAAGCCCATTTGTACTATAGAAAATGATTGCAAACTTCTTCTATGGTGCTGAAAATGCCTAAGCCTTTATGTCTAATGTGATCCAGATTTTCAGAAGCTTCATGGAAGTCTAAAAAAAAAATCTTTCAAAATTAATCCATTCTCCAGACCAACTGAAAGCCTTGGCATGGCTCAGTAAATGGTATATCTGTCACCAAATTTTAAAATCTAACTCAAGTTCCAAACCAAAAGTGCTTCAATGCAGAACTTAGCAGAACATGTCTTTGGTAAGACTAAAACATTTTCAGAGCTGGAATAAAGCTCTAAAATGTTGGAATATCATCTGAGGTGATAAAAAGATGTAATATTCAATAACAGTTATACAGCAAAAGCTGTGGAAGAAATTTTATATCTATATCAACCACATTAATATAAATTTCCCTCATCATTCAATAAAGTATATATTGCTTTGCCACCTACTTAGGAAGCATTCATCTAAAGAATTTAACTGTATATATAGGAAATGAATAAATAAATTTTAGTTTATAAAATCCAACTTTTTTTTATTAAAGTTATCTGGTAATACTTCAGTGCTGAGATTCTAGTGCAGTATAGAAGACAGAAAGAATTTAAGTTCCAAAGCTATTGACCTTTTTAACATTAAAATAAAATCCTATATATTTCGAGGTTGATACAATCAGATTATACTATCTGGTTAAGGGAGAGTCTATGAAACAGTAAAGTAAGAAAATTCAATAAACTCATATCCTCTGCAGGCATTTTTAGATTTTTTAGACTGTCATGAAAGCTTTAGATGTGTGTTTGTATGAAATGAACTTATTTTATTATTGATTTCAGGCAGAAAGGAATTTTGCTGGATCTTTTTTTTTGCAGCCTGCATGGCTACACAGAATAATTTTCTTTACAGCAGTAATGCAGCTTTCAATCACAAATGAAAATTTTCATAAACTATATTTTTTTAATAATTGAAGATAATTTATGACATAGAAAGACCTAGTTTAAAATGTATATTTATGATATAACTATAACGTAATAAAAGTTATTGATTAGCTTTTCTAATTAACTTTCAAAAATACACATTCTGAAGCCTGACATGCTTAGAACCCATGGAATCAACAGAAATTATATATTCACTTCAAAAAAAAGGGTAAGAGATTTGCAAAAGTGTTTTCACAAAAAAGCCAAAAGTCTAAAAGTCAAAGGTCTAACCCTATCTCTGCCACTTCCTCTGGGTTTATGATTATGATATTTAATCACAGGAACAAATATTTTTATGGTCAAGTGTCCTCCTTCTGTCAGGTTTCTTTCTGCACACACTGAAGCTGAGGATCACTCAGCCACTCTTAAGGTTTATTGCAAATCTGGCTCCATCTCTAAAGTTCAGCTGAGTGCCTTTTCTCCCTACACTTGCATTTCTTCCTCTCTCTCTGTAGTTTTACATTCTTTCCACTCGCTAGTTTGGTTACTAACAAAGTTCATCCACATTCTACATCCACATCCACATCTACTTCTGTTGCTCCTACATACATGCTATTTCACAACCTGCCTTGTTTAACAATACGAGTTTCAAAGTTAATACAACGGATGTTTAACTTTTCCACTGTGAAGTACTGCCAAGTACCCTATGTCAAAATACTACTAAATGGCAGAATTACTGATGATGTTTTCAAATTTAACTGATAGCAGTTAGTGCCTTCCAGTGCATCTTGTTTTCCTTTTCTTTACATTATATAGGCTCTTTGTGACGTGAAATACCTATTTCTGCCTTCTTCACAGGAAATAATATACATTCATTTGTTAAGGAGGAACAAAGAAAAATCAGGGCAAATACCAGAATGCCACGTTCTTCCTAAATAGCCTGTTGGCAGTACCTTACATGCAGGGAAGTTTCTGAGGTACCCACTCATGCCATCTTTCTCCTGCCAATCCACTCTTGTCTTGCTTAGCACAAAAAACATTGCTATTCTTTTCAGTTATCCTGCAAAATACTTTTCTCAAACATTTCATTTTGTTTTGGCACCTCTGTACATATGTGCCTTGTACACTTGACTGCTGTAAGTCCAGTCCATGCCCAGCTTAAGCCATGTTTATGCCTAATTTAAGCCACTGTTTTATTATCTTCTCATGATTCTTTTAAACTCCTGACACATGAATTAATAAATTAGGAAAAGAAAGTAAATGCTTAATTTTTTTTTTCACAGTTTGTTGATGTAATATTAACTCCCAAAGCAATAAGTTCTCCCTACCAGGCTTCCTATGGCCCATGAGCAAATACAATTCAAAATAAGATCATGGTACAGTGACCTCATTCTGAATGTTACCTTATGCTTTTGGCAGTCCAGATGAAAACACCCCTAGCTCTTGTGCTGTGTTTCGATCTCTTTGAATTTCTCCAGGGGTTTGAATATCTGCTGAAAAGCTCTCTGCAGCTCTGAATACACCAAAAGAGGAAAGGGAAGCAAATACCGGGTGGGGGAGGAGAAGGGAGGGGTGCGAAAAGTAAGGATTAGCTGATGTAAAAATGTCAAGCTGCCTGCAGTGGAGGCAAGAAGGGGTCAAGGGTAATAAAGCCAATTAGCAGAGCAGAGGATAAGAAGCCATATTTGAAATAAAGGAGTGATAATTTTAAGCAGCAAGGGAGAGATTAGAATACAGAACTGCTAATGGTATGCAGTTTTGGAAGGAGACGGTGGAGTACTGCATTGATAAAGACAAGGCAAAACCAAATACAAACCTCTAACATTTTCGCTAAACGCTTAAATTAATGATCCTTTCTTTCTGTACTAGCCTCCACGCTGAATGATGCACAGATTATAAAGATCTCCTGATTCCTGTGCTTCCTTGCAGTAGGATTTTTGCACATATAAATATTTCTCCCTCATTTCCAAGCAAACTCTTTCCTTTGTCTATTATAATAAGCTGATTTACTAGAACTCCTCTTGACCAATCTTCTATTTTGCATGGTCTTACAAATATTCAGTGTCAAGTATTACTTTAAAAATAACCCTATTTTCTATTTTGAAGTACATCCTATAATTACTCATTTTATTTTTTTGGCTATTTGCTGATATGTTACTAACTTGTTTCCATATTGTACACAGTTTGCTGGGTGATAATAACTGTGGGTAAAGGGCACAATGCAATATTTAGGCTTAATTTAGATTCTGATTAATAGCACTAAAATTTAGTTTTAGTGCTATTAAAGAATAGACTTTATGCAGAACATCCCAGTCCACACTGATTTCTAGAATGCTTTGACTTCTCACACAGTCAGTTTACATCAGGGGCAGACCTGTAACATAAATCATCAGCACTTAAATACCTAACAGCATTTTTGTAATTTTTGGATTTTACTCACATATCTTAATATATTTTGAAAAGAAAAAAAAAATCTCCTGTTTTGCTGTATCCTTATTCAGCTTGAATGTAAAGGATTCCAAGCACAAATACACAGTATTTGTCAGTGGATATACACCAAGGCTGAATTCCTAATATTAAAACTCAGATTGACTTCAGCATGATCAGCATTCCCCCCATGGATACAGCATCTCATGTTCACTAGGGAATCAAGAAAAAAATTCTTTATCAGAACAATTCGTTGACAGGGAAAATATAGCACACATTGAGAGAAAGTAAAAGGTTTTTCTGAATAAATTGGTTAGTTGGGTAGCAAAACATCATCATGAGTCAGGAGTAATCATTTATATTTTTAAAAGAATTCACACTGGTATATTAACACTGGCCTTTAAATGACTGTTTAAACCTGCTATTGTACAAGGGAAAGGAGATGGTATTTAATAATAGTAATTCATTAAAATGTCTCCAGAGGTGACCTGGGAGCTAAAGACTAGAAATTCTGACTTCTTTATCAAACAAACTGTTACAAATTAAAATTATGTATACATTAGAAAACACAGGGAGCACCAGAAAACAGCTTTTTTGTAAATGGGTGCTTCACAAATCTTTTAGAGGATTTTGAGATGTATGATGTGGTTGATCTCTTGGATAGATGTTCCTCACTAAATTATTTAAAAAGCAAACTGCAAAAATTGGGGAATAAAATAGAAGATACTTTTAAGAATTCATTATTGATTAAAATACAGCAAAAAAATATTCCAGGCTTTCTAAAACGAATCTTAAAAATGGGGCAAATATTGAGGTGAAAAAGCAGTGGGATGACCCAACATTATTTCACATACTGTATCTATTTCTGGCTAGAAATAGGTACAGAAAGAGTACAGAATTTCAAAATAATCTTTTCCCACTTAAAGCTGCACTATTTTGAAGTCAGATCAGGTGGGCTATAGCCTTGTATGGCTGAATTTTGAATATATTCAAGAATGACAGTTACAAAACTTCTTTGTAGCCTGTTCCAGCATTTGATTACACTTGATGGAACAAAACAAAACAATTCTTCACAGTCTAATTTGAATTTCTCTTTCCATAGCTCTGATCTTTTCTCTCTGTACCTCAGAGAAGTTTCTGGCTCTGTATACTCCATAATGTCCCACTGGCACTTCAAGCCAGTGGCAAGATCCTCCCAGGGCCTTCTTTCCTTAAGGCCAAATAAGCTCACCTCTCCCAGCTGCACCTTCTGTGGCATGTGCCCTTTAGCAGAGCATAAAAACTGGCAGAGCAGCAGCAAAAGTAATGTACATAAAATAAAAAAAAAAGCTTCCTTCCACCTTTGCACTTTGCAATAGTCCTTCATTGCTGGGAGGGTACCATGCATATGAAGCATGCAGGTGGAATAGTCAAAATAAATTCTTGGTTGCCCCTCAGGAAAGATTTTTGAAGACCTTGCAGACAATTCACAGAATCACATAACTGTTTATGTTCTCTTCTTGAGGTCAAACTATCACCCTTTTAGCCCTTCTAAGCAGCATGAAAGGTGCTCCAATTCCTTAATCATCCAGAACTGGACCAAGTAGTCCAGATGTATCTCACCAGTGATGAGTAGACAGCAAAGAACACCTCTCCCAGCTTTCCCTAAGGCAGTCTAGGATATTCTTACTGCTGTGGTTTAGTTGATAAGGTAGTGATGGGTCAAAGGTTGGACTCCATGATCTTGGAGGTCTTTTGCCACCCTAATGATTCTGTGATTCTGTTATTGGCCTTCTTTCCTGTGATAATGCATTTCTGGTTCATGATGAGCTTGTTATCCACCAAGGCACTAATGTCCTTCTCTGCTGAGCAGCTTTCCAGCAGGACAGCTGGTGTGTACTGGTGCCTCAGGCTGTTGTACCCCAGGGGCAGGCATTTCCCTTTGTAAATCTTCATTAAATTAATCTCAGCTCCTTTTCTTCAGCCTGTCTTCTGTACACCTCTCAATTTTATATCCTCTGCAAACTTGCTGAAGGTACACTCTGCTCCATCATCCAGGTCACTTATAAAAGTGTTTGACAGTATTGGCCCCACTAGCAACACCAGGTGGACACCAAGAGGTACAGAATTAGTGACTTGCTTTCAGATGGACTTTCTGCCACTGATCACAATTCTCTGCACCTCTGAACTAACCTGACTTGCACCTTGACAATTTGGCTATGTAGAGACCAAGTAAAAGCCTTACCAAAGGTAAACATTAATTGTTGTCCCTTCATGTCATACTAAGCTACACAGGCAGTGACATGAACAGATCAGCAGTGGTCACAGAGAAGGTAGAAAAATAAAAGAAATTTACAGTAAAACAGAAAGCATCACTGTGCACTATTCAAGAAATATATCTACCTAATCAATACAGCATATAACTCTCATCTACCTTTTTTTAAGAAAAAAAATATAATAACAGTAGAAAAGTAGAAAAAGGCAACAATAGTCAGAAATATGGTAGTGCTTTAAAAGAGAAAAAGCTTAGCAGATAGGACCTGACACAGACAGCATGACTGAGTGATCATATAATAGAAATCCAAAGTCATAAACAGAGGGAAAAAGAGGAGGTTGGAATACATCATTATGTCTCATAGAACTAAAATTACAAACACTCAGTGACATCATCAAACAAAAGATTTTTTATAAAAAGAAGCACTGCCTTTTCCAGCACATAATATGCTGTGGAGCTGCAGGCTTTCTTTCTGAATGTCTAGCAGCATAAATGACTTCTGAGAAGGACTAGACTAGTTGTCAGAGAATAGGTAGATCAGCAGTTATTAAACATAGCAGTCCAACTGCAGCCTCTCACTTTTGTAAGCCCTAAAGCACTGATTGCTGGAAATGCTGGAGTGAAAGCAATCCTGTATGTTCTTATTGTATACTTCCTTAAGTATCCTCTACCCATCTGTGTAACAGACAAGGTGCTGTACTAGATATACTTTTGATACAACGGATTCCGACTATTCTTAGGATTACTTCCTGTTAACTGGACCTATGAACTACAGAGAAAATAAAAGTTATGGTACTGAAACTCTGGGTTAAAGACTATAACTATTTGGTAAGGCTGCTTTTAGGGCTGCCTCACTGAATAAAACTGTCTGCCCCCACACAGTGTGCCTGAAAGTATAGTCTGAAACTAATATGGTGCATGCTGGGTGCTCTCACTGTAGGTCCTTCAGAGGCTTGGTACAGATTATCCATGGATAGCAGAAACAGATGAAGGAAGGGCATAGGAGAGGACCTTTCACAGCCATGGATCTGCATCAAGTCTCTAGAGCAGAAGAAAAAATAGGTTCTGTGGAAATGTATGTCTGTACCTAAAGCACTGTCTATTATCTCTTCACTCACCCCACACTTTCAGCTACATTGTCAATGACCTAACTTTAGAATAAAACTAGGTTTTGTTTTGGATCCATGTGCTGGGTTCAGATGCCAAAGGACCTCAGGCATGTTTCATATACTTTTTTACCCATTCTGATAATACTCCAAATTTGGTGGCTACAAACTCTGGGGTAGAGAAACTAAGGGAAATGCAGTGTACATGTGACAGAACGTTCTGCCACCTATTCCAGGGGAATGCAGTTCCATATGGTTCAAACTCGCAAAACACTAGAATAGTTTGGCTGAGATACCTCTATCAGAATACTTTTTTCAAGATGTTAATATTGGGGAAAATCCCTATACCTAATTACTAAAAAAAAAGAAGTTACAAGTACAAGGACAAAACTGTAGTATAAATCCTAAGAATTCAGTGTTTTATAGATTTCTCCTGATATAAAAAATAATGGTGGATTTTTTACCTTGCTCCCATAAAATTGATTTAGAATATATAATAAGATCCATATTTCATAGTTTGGCAGCTAGCAGATAGCCCTTTGAAAAGTTCTTCTTTGGGATTTTTTCCAGGGCACTGTATCCTTGTTGACAAGCAACTCCAGCTGCAAGAATCTGACTTTCCCTGGTTTTGGAGAGGATTTGCAGTACCTCTTACAAACAGTTTTCCTTCAGCAATTAGTCTACTGTAGAGCTTCTTCACTTGATCTCCCAGGTGCAGTTCACAGCCCATTTACACAGCCTCTTCCTCCCTTATTATGGAAAGCTAGCTTTCTCATTTTCCTTCTCTTTATCACTTTATCTTCTATTTATGGCTAGGAAATTCACCAGTTATCAGACTTTTGTAATAATTATTCTCTTGTACACATGAACTAAAGAGAATGTGGGCTTGCCAGCATGATGATTCCCATGCTTAACTCAATAGACTCCAAAAAGCATACATTAAGATGCCAAAATCTACTGGATGGA
Source organism: Petroica traversi (assembly GCA_025920805.1). Lineage (NCBI taxonomy): Eukaryota > Metazoa > Chordata > Aves > Passeriformes > Petroicidae > Petroica > Petroica traversi. The sequence continues at coordinate 19,632,210 of JAHLSL010000017.1, forward strand.
TATCAACAACTATAGATACAATTGATGTAGTAAACTGGTTAATGGAACTGGTCCATTAAAAAATTGTCTTTGGAATGTCTGTGAGGAACCACTCACTAGAAGTATTAAGCACATGCAAAATAAAAGAATGTTTAAATACTATTGTCCCCTTTCTTTCCATCTGTAAAAATGATGGCTCAGTTACTGAGCTTGTGAGGAGTGTGACTCCTCTTGAGGAAGATATACTACTCAGACACTATAAAACTCCTTTGTATTCCATTTTCTTATATTGTACTTTTTTCATTAATTTCCCACACCCTTTCAAATCAAGTTTTAAAAACATAAGTCGTTTTGGTTAAATATTAACTTTTCTTTCTAACTTTGGTGATGAAAGAGCAATTTTATATTTTTTGGTGCTTTCATTCAGATTTAAAAACTAACACTTGTTTTATATTTCTGATATTTTCATACATAGTTTATTTTCACTATTATCACTTAGAAACTCAAATGTCTGTAAAGACACCAGTAACTTAGGTATCATGGTAATTTTATGAGGTTTCCAAACATAAAAATTGTGATAACAGTTAGTGTTTATTGTTTATACTAGATACACATGAATTCATTTTTCATGCATATTGCATTTTTATGATCCTTGCTATAGGTGCTGCCACAACTTCTTAAAAATTTCAGTAAGGCAATAGTGAAACATTGTCTCAATATTCTGTGATGATAACAGGGAGAGAAGAGGTGGCAGCTCTTTTTTCACACTCAAGGACTCTGAGCTTCTTGTACCTAAATCCCCAGCAAAGTTTCCCACATCTTAAGAAATTACACTTTCCTTGTCAAACTAGTCAGAAGGATTTCATTCAAGTGCAAGATCATTATTTTAGCATCTCTCATCCTGCAAAGGAATCTTTTTACTTGCCTGCATGTAGAAATGCAGTCTGTAGATTAGACAAAAGGACTTTGTAGTAAACACTGCTCTGTCTTGTTAAAGCACAAAAAAACAGGGCTCAAAAAGCATATGGAGTGATCAATCTGGTCACCCAATATGAAAAGAAACCTTTTCTCTACAGTCCATTCATAAAAACATCACATTTCATACTAGTACTGTTTATTTCTGTTATTCCCATGGCCAGAAATTCCTGAATTGGTGTCCCAGAACCGCACATTTAATAATCAAAAACCTAATAATTTCCATCTTATTTTTATTTAAAAATAGAAAAACACATCTTCTAAGTTTTAAAACTCAACTTTTATAACTAAGGTTACCAGGCTAACTGGTTATGTGAGCACACACCATTCACCTACTGCCTTTTCTTACAATGCAAGAAAATTAAAAGGGAAAGCGGCTGTGAATGAAAAGGCTGTTATAGATGGATGTCTTCTAAGTGATATATGTGATAGAAATGATTAGCATTAACTGATCTTCGTAAAGAATGTGCAAGTATAATTCATTATAATGGCTTAGAAGTGCAATTAGTGAACGATAGTGTAAATGACACTGTTGTTCATAGACCTACCCATAAGAGTAATTATATTTTGAAAACTACTTAGTGAAAAATTGATTGTATGGGTCCTATGGGCATAGATAATTGAGACAAAAATATGTAAACAAATGCCCATTAATAAGTTCTGCAGCAAATTTATATATTTACATGTTTAGCTAGTTTGGAAATACATATAAAGAATGAGAATTTTCTGGTGTTTCATTGGGAAGGCACATTTAAGTGAAAAAATATTTTATGACTTTGCAAACAACACTGATTATTCTTACATTGCATAGATTCACTTACTTTTCCCCCTCACTGTATCCCAATATTTCAAAAATAGTAAAGGTCAGGAAAAGAATAAACACACAAAAAAACCTCAGCTATCCTTAATTGTTCCATTTCAAGGACTTTCTATTTGTGTACTTCAGTGTGGCACATCCAGGCCAGAACAAAATCTTCCTAGTGGTGACTGCAATTATTCCTTGGGCAATAGGAGCCATATTTGGAGTATGATAGTATTATAAACTGTAGTTTTTACATATCAGTAAGTTGGGCAGTATTTAATTTAGTATGTATGTTTGAGAACTTACTGATAATACCTCATTGGCTGGATTCTATTTCTTTAACAAGTGCTAATTTCCTGTACTTTTTGAGATTTCTAAAAGCTTTTATTTGATGCTGGCATTTTGCTTGGAGACTGTGTTTTTTTTTCTGAAGACCTTAGTGAATTAATTTGAAACTATTTGGTTATTATAAAAATAAAGTTTAAATTGAGTTTGAAAGCATAACAAATACTGTATGATGTGCTTTTTCCCATGAAATGTATTTATCTGTTTATTAGGCAGTGTTTTCAGCTACAACTTAACTTACTCAGATGCTGAACACAGGAAAAATGACTACATCATCTAAACATATAACTTCAAATGTTAATTCCAAGAATGAACTTGACATGGAAGGATATGAGACTGATCAAGAGAAAACTTAATGCTGGATAGCAGTGGCAAAATATTTCAGTTTGAGGCCCACAGGAGCCCCAGCGCAAATTGTTCCTGTGAATCTAAACCTTTCATCAATCAGATGTAAATTACAGCATGCATGACTGGCTGCCTTTTCCATTCTAGAGCTCCCCACAGAGAACAAGAGAGCCAACTGCTACAGAGGCTCAACTAAACTGCAGTCTTTTTGCTCCCCAGAGGTTATATACCAACACATCAGAAGAGACAACATTCACTTGTATTCCACATCAGGAGATCTTACAAAATCATAGACAGTGAGTCAAGCCAAAATCTTCTAGAAAAACCTATAATGTAGGGAACCAGGGAGGGGACTATGGGGGAGATGTACTGATACAGCACTAAAAGATTTCCTCCCAACAATACTTTTCTAACTACATGTCAAAGCTTTCCTGGAATAGCTGGCTTAGAAAAATTGAACATAAGAGGCTGGATTCTGCTTTGGTTTCAGCTGGGAGAGCATTCATTTTCTTCTTAGTAGCTGGTACAGGGATGTGATTTGGATGAAGTATGAGAATAAAGCTGGTAACACACTGATGTTTTAGTTGTTGCAGTTTCTCAGGCTTTGCCAATGAGGAGGTGCACATAAAGCTAGGTGGGAACATGGCCAGAACAGCTGTCCCAAACTGGCAAAGGGATATTCCATAGCCTTTTGGAGCATCCTGCTGAGTCTCTAAATTGGAAGAAGTGGTCCATGAGGGGCCAATCACTGCTTGGGGATGGGCTGGGTATTGGTTGGTGGGTGGTGAGCAGTTGTGCTGGTTTTATTTGGCTTTAGCCCTTCCTCCTTTTTTATAACAACTGTTGTTGTTGTTATTATTATTGCTGCTATTATTATTATTATTATTATATTTTTGTTTGGTTGGATTTTTTTTTTACTTTGTATTGATTATTAAGGTGTTCTGACCTCAACCCATGAGTTTCAATATTTTTCCCAGATTCTCCACTCCATACATGGGAGTGGGGCAGTGAGCAACCAGCTCGCTGTGATATTTACTGTGGTATAAATACTGTGGTATTTAGTCGCCAGATAGGGTTAAACAGATAGTCAGAGAAGGATAAATTCTCTATAAAGAATAGAAGCGTAAGACATATTCACATGAATGTCATAGATTTTTATAAGTAATAGGAGGGGAAAAAAACAGGTTTTAAGGAACAAATTAAAAATAAAGCTGTTGAACCACCTAACAGCGAACACCTGAGCTACCAAGCAGGAAAATATTTCTATGACTGAGTTTCAGCCACAGAGAAGAAAGCTGAATTTCTTGCTGTGCTTGCCATCTACACTCACCTAATTATAGGCAGAGTTAATGTATGAACAGACCCTATGATCTGTAAAAACAAACCACAAATGTCAAGCTTTGTGAAGTAAAATCAGAAGACGACTAGAATATTTGAGAAAAGCTGCAGTTTAATGTAGTATTTCTCAAACTTCCTAGTAAATTGGGACCTCCTTTTGTCTCACCATGAAACTTTCTGAGTCAGCAGCAGCTCAATTTCTGCAGAGTAAAGGCTGCTAACAACTAGCTGAAAGTATTTACATTAACCTATCTGTCACAGAGCTCTAGAGCAGCTGCCTAATTATAGGGGGTTAGCAGTTAGATAGCCAAGGTAAACAGATGCACCTTGTAATTGGCTCACCTATTTTCACCTCTCACTCCCAATATGAATTCTTTTGTGACCTATTTAGGGACTATTAGTAATAGATATTGAATGTGGAGATGATAAAGGTACTGCTTCCATCCTGCAAGTCCCATCTGACCCATCCACATTTCCTTTCTTCTTCACTCCTTGTTGGCCTCGCCTGTTTACATAGCAAGCTTTTGAAGAAATTAATTATTGTACATTATTCCTGCAATATGAGATTAGCATCAATGTTTCTCAAAACACACTAATAGTACTAACAGGTTCTCAATAATGATCAGTTATTCTGGATAGAAAAAACCAAAATGTTACGAAGTTTTACAAAGGTGGAAAGCACTTTGTTAACTTCCATGCCTTTGCCCTTCTAAATGATTCTCATTCCTGTATTCTAACTCACTGAAATATAACATTGCCACCTGGTAACAAGACTGGGAGCTGAAATTTCAGTTGTTGCAGAGTCTTTAGTTCTGGCATGAATTCTTCAGTTTTTGAAGAAGACTTATGCTGACCCACCAATAAATATAATTGCAGAAACTGAAGATAAGTTTAAAGTTTTTTGAGTGAAAAACAAAATCAGACACCTAAAATTTTCACCTTTGTGATTATTTCTGAACACTATGGACCTTTATCTTTGCCTAGCAGGTGGCTAAGAGCCTGTGTGATACATAGCAGTTACTGAAGACCAGTTGCTATGGGCCAACTCCTATTATTAAGCTTCTATTTCAACTAATGTCAATATTGGAAGGACTCTGCAAGGAAAATCCATTACCTGAAAAAGGAAGAATATATGAAAGAGATTTGCAATGAAAAGCTGAAAAGCTTTAGTTGTTGCTTTCTTTACTGCCCCTCCCATGGGCAAGTCTACAAGCTCTCATCTACAGATCCAGGGCACTGGTTATTTTCCTTAGAAAAATTCCTGCCATTTTCCTGTATATTTGACCTACCACCTGTTCCTATTTTTTTTTAATTCAAAATATTAATTGCTTCCTAAGTCTTCCTTAAAGTAAGGTGACAAGCTATCTTTCTGCTGGGACAAGCAGTAGTCCCAAAATTCAAATAAATGGCATCTTCATTTATTGATTCCTGCTACATTTTCTTTAACTAGGAAATACCTGAGAGGCCTCCACATTTCTGAGTAATTTTCTGCACCTCTGGAATGTTTACTTCCCTATTTATTCCCTTTTGTTTCTCAAATTTAATAAAGTTCTGTATCTGTGACCCCATGGAAGAAAAAAAGACGAAGGTTTCTGTTGCCTTGAATGTTTTCTAGTGAATCTAAATTTTAAACAAGTTTTGGTTTTTTTTTTTAAGGAAAATTTTAAAGAAATAAAATAATGACATACCTATTCCTTAGAGAAATCAATGGTTTCCAAATACAGACTGGAATTCTGTGAAGCATCTATTAATCAAAATTCCTTTATTCCAAATCCTAAAACCTAAGGCCATATGTGAAGGTTTTAAAATAGAACCTCTTTGCAGAAAATGAACAAACAAAATTTTAAAATTCTGATCAATTTTTTAGGCTTCTAGAGAGGATCCTAACACTTGAAAAAGAATACAAAGTTTAAGTTTTATATATGTGATATATCCTCTCAGTTCTCCCTTCTAGCTCAGTTCTGCCAGGAACTCCGATAAAGTGCTATTAATCTCTTCTTTCTTTCCCACATTCATGCCTTCCTGCTCCTCTGCAAAATCTAGCCCAAGGGCCATTGCAAGTTCTTTGGTGACCAAGATACAAATCTTCAGCCTTTACATTCTTTTAACTGTCAGTCTAGACCCACACTGCCTCTTGAGTGATATCAAAAGCAGCAGCTCAAGCAGAGATTCAAGTCCATATGTTCCCCTTTTGCTGCTTTTAATGAGCTCCACAGTTACTTTGCTCTAAATTTTGCAGGTAAAACAAAAAATAAAATTATGAAATGAAAGAGGATTTTAATTTATAGCCAGGAAAAATCACCTTCAAAATATAATAATAACATAACTAGTCATTTGCAAACAAATTCAATAATTTATGCAGTCCTCATGAGATGTTATATCAACCTACGATGTCAAAATAATTTTTAATGTTCAAAAGGAAGATGTACAGGAGAAACATTCTTTTCCTTGACTTCTCCTAAAATGCTCTCACCAAACATACACTAAAAAGGCTTATGTAAAACATGTAGGAATAGCTTATTGAGTTCAGAAAATTACTTTTATTCAACTTTCCAATCCTTTTGGAAAAATATATATGTCTTCAGATATATATTTTGGTATTTTTTTACATATTCCAATTAAATTACTATTATATGTTTTAAATATTTCATTGAAATCTCTCTTTTGCTTTCTGCGTTACATATAAAAACAGGTCCATTACTCTCTACTTTCTAAACAACCCTTTTTATGATATTTTCATCTCTGGGTGTTGAAGAGAACACAAATCATTAATTCCCTTAGCAATTTAAACTAAGAGATACTGTCTTAATATTTGTCTCAACACCAGGAAAACTGGAAAACCGTATGCCATGCTCATTTAGCTTATGAAACTGTCATCAAGTTTAGGTATAACAGTAAGGGATACTTTCTTAATTAGGTAAATAATGCGTCCTTCAGGAAGGGTTACTAATTACTAAATTACTAAAATCAACTTAGCAAAAATCTATGCAGTCTTTGAATTCTGGGGTTTAAATTCCTCTATCTGTTCCTCTAAGGTTAGGAACTCAACAACTTTCTCTTAATTGTTCAGTTGTTGTATATGTATCGTGCTGATCCTCTCCAGGAAAACCTTGGTGTCACAATCACTCTTGAGCGAATCATACCAATGTGTTACAAAATCAGTGTTTTCCAAGTATACCAGAGGCTTTTTTTTTCCTCTGCAGATTTAAAAATAGCTGATAAATGACTAGTCATTTTGCAAGGGTTGATAACATTTTCAGTTTTAAGTAGACTACACGAATTAAGCAAGAAATGCAAAAAATATACAGCAAGTGACAATGTACCAAAATAAGAGAACTTTACGAGAACTGCTTAATCACAGATGATCATATACCCTTGTTAACTCCCACCAGGACAAAGTGTATTCCCCCAGAAACCCATCAGAAGGCCCAAAATCAACACGCAGTACTGCATCAATACCTCTGACTTTAGAATCACAATTTCTACACCTGCAGATTTCACACAAAAATTTAGTTCCACTCACTAACCTTTCAGAAGTTATCCAAACTCCAGAGGTTTTATCAACAGTTAGAGAAAAATGGTTATTATTGAATAGCTCACTGTTACTGTATCTTTTGATGATGCTCAAACGTTTCAGCAAACCATTTCTTTGTCAGCTCTTGACAAAGCAGGCAGCTGCAAGACTCAGTTTCATAAAGATAACCTCTGAATGGATTGGAATGAAATCCCTTCATGAGATCTAGGAGTCTAGGTTAGCAGTATCTAGGTTATACAAAAAATCAGCCACAATATCCGCCCTATGAGGCCTGCAATCTAATTGTATTTTCATTGGGGGAAGGGGTTTAATTCCGTTTTTTTCCTTCCCTTGGTTTAATGAGACTCGGATTTTAGGAATTCTGTAACTGTTTACTTTACTTTTTGCTTTTACAATACTTATCACTTAAAATTTCAAAATTCTTGCAATTTCCACTTTTATTCATACACTTTACCACAGATTATATCTTGTAAAATTGTACTAGAGACTTCTGTTTACGATCCATTCTCAAAATTAATATTACATTTTTGAAAACCACTCCATTATGATCAACTTACATTTGCTCTTGGTTTAATGGCATATTGCTCAGGATAACTACAATACTAAAGAAACTAGAAACTACAAAAAGAAACTTAAAACAATATAGAAGCATTTGGTTTTACATGAAAAAATCAAATTAATTCCACTGCAATTTTTTTTAAACTAGAAAAGTTATTAAAGGTGTGCTTATTCTTGTTGACAAATAACACAAGAAGTCACAGGGATATTCAAAACTGTAAGACTAATCTGAATAAAAATTTTGTGCACAGTTACCACAAACACAAAGTTGTTACAAACACTCCTTCCTCTTTCACCTTTCTTCCACTGTATCCCTGCCCTGAAAGAGACATCAACTCAAATGAAAATCCATACAGAGAATATAGACCTGGAGTCACTCAAGTACACTTCACTCAGGAAGTTGGATGTAAGCCAGCTCCAGTCTGGAAGCAATCTAAGCACGTTCATACAGTGTTGCATGCAGATTTATAAGCCCTGCCTCTCAATGTTGATGTTCCCCATGATGTTCACTAGAGGCTTTGCTACTGTTATTTATTTTATTTAGAATGCACTCAGATGCAATGGTGATGAGCCACAGTACAAAACCCTGTGAGAGAGAGTGACAGAGTGTGAGACAGAGATGAGAATGAGAATAAAGGCATTTTTATTACATTCGTCTCAGTTTGAAATTCATAATCCTGAAATTCTCTGAACAATGGACTTAAACTACAGTCAGCAATTCAAGAGAAACAGATTCCTCACATGAGCCTCTTGGTGTGTGGTGCCAAAAGGTCAAAAACATTGAATACGATTTAAATGTGTAAGTTGAGACTCTGAAGAGAAACCACACATTCTGAAGTGGTGTGAGAAATGACCACGAGCCCTTTTAACACCAGTTTCTGTCACAAAGCAAATCTTCTCTAACACCAATCTCCTGATTATACTTCTCTATTCCACTAGTAAGGGATGAAACTGCATCCTCTTACAGCTTGAATATTCTCCGTTCTGCTCTCAAGGGACCTTAACATATCTGGCTTTGGGAACCTAATTTTCTTCCCTTACTTTGGGATGTTGCAAAATTGAGAAAGAAATCATGGTATTATATATTTTATTGTAGTAAATGCTTCCTTAATCTATTCCTTTCACATACACATATAAAGAATATACTCCACACTTACATTCTGTTTCTCCATGTGCATAAAATTGCCACAAATAAAATGAGAGTCACTGTTTATTCTTTGTATCAGATTAAAAAAAAAAGTTTTAAACCTTTTTATGGAGTGATAAAATAGAAACAAATTTTATAATTTATGGTTCACAGGATGCAACGATTGACATTATATAGAAATTTAATCAGTCTTGCAGAGCTCTCAGACATATCACAGTAGGAGGTTCTTTTGACATTTCATGGAGAACTAAGCAAGATGAGGTACAATATGTGTGCATATTTCAGTATGTTATGTATTTTCTTAAGCTTTTATCCTTTCAGGAGTCACTGTCATTTTGAAGGAATCATTCCTTTAAAATGTTCTAAATACATTTTGTCTTTCAAGACAAACTTCAAGAGTTGTTTCAAGCAAAACAGAGTTAGAAATACTTGCAGAGGCAGCCAGTTCCTTTCTGATACAGACTTCATAAAACTGAGACACTTCTTTAACACCTTTTCTATACCTCTTGAAATCTGTCAGGTGTACAGCACCTGGCTGTAGTCACATAATCAGGCTATAACCCTAATGTCACATAGAGTTATGACTGGGAACATTTTGCTGCAAAGTCTATCAAGGGTGCAGGATGAAAACGTCAACTCAAAGACTCGCCCACCCACAGTTACCTAATTTCTACATTCCAAGCAACAAAGAGTGGAACCTGAAGAGGGGGCTATAAAAATTTCATGCAAAATTTTAATATTCTTATTAAAGGTATGCTGGTTTCTGTAATGAATAGAGAGCACCATAATTTTACTTCATCCAGTAGTATTCCATTATTGTTGATTGAAACAACTTCGCCTCTGAAACAATTTTATATCAGAGTGCCATAATTACATTTATTACTCTTTAGTAAATCTAGTTATTTACTATTATGATATAAGCGCTTTTTGGACAAAACATCCTAAGCCTCAGATACTTTATCATAAGCCAATGATTATGACTGTTTTTCAGAAATTCTCAGAAGAAATGTAGGCGGCTACATAAACGTTTTGATAATGCCATCTGATGCATTATTAAATGTTTTGTTGCTACTATCAAACTAATAACCTAATTTTTCTCATTCTCCTCCATTTTTTTCTCATACCCCAAAGTTTTGGGTTAAATATACAACCCAGAGTATTCACTTTTTTAATGGAATCAAATTCCATCTTTACAGAGCTACCTTAGGAAACTAAGATAAATATAAAACACTAGAAATAGCTTAAAATTATACATCTGGCCAGATAACCAGCTTAATACAATATTTCACTATATTATTAGGTGACAAATGATGTTAAGATTATGAAGTAGGAACAAGAATCACAGCTATAAATGACTTTGAGTGGAGCTGGGTGAAACTTTTTTTAAAGTTTTTTTCCCAGTAAAAATATGCAGTGTTTTACTTTCTTTGTTTTACTTCAGATTAAACTATGTTTTCTTAAACTGCAGGTGGAAAAAGTATCAACCCAGTAAAGAGCCCAGTTACATTAAGGTAAGGATTAAAGGCTTAGGCTGGACTACTACTGGCTGATAGCTGGCTGGACAGGTTTTGATTCCTATCTGCTCTATTCTCAGAGACATCATGAGCCACGGATAGAGCCATGAATATGGCAATAAACCCACTAACACAAAACCAAAACCAAACCCAAAAAGAGCTATGTGGTAAAATTCTGGGTTAAGTCATAGCAAAGACAGAGTTATTCTTGGGATTTGGAAAGTAAAAGTATTGATGATTCCTTATATTCGTGAATTAGATAACTGTCCTTTTATATCTTGCCAGGTACTGCAAGCTTATTTGACTATAGACAATCAAGAAAATTCCATTCTAAAATAAAACTCCAACATGGTCACAATTTTTTTTTAACTTTTTTTTTTTTGTTCAATAGAATTAAAAATTTGGCACCAAGAAACCTATTTAAAAAGCACAGAAATCAGTTGCCATCTTAGAAAAACTAAAATCAAGAAAGGCTAATTTTCTTTAAGCTAACCTGTTCCAGGATAAGATATCAACGAATTTAAAAATTTTTGTGTGGCCTATAAAGTCCGCCTATGACTTCTGTTAATAATTTTTAATATACCACTGTTAGACCCGGGAAGTTGCAATTTGGGTTTACACATCAGTAATTGTCAACAAAGCACAAAACTTCATCTGGAGAAATAGAGCATGAAATCACTTTCTCACCCTGCTTCTGTACATCATACCTAACAACACTGAAACTTAAGAAAACCCCACACCAATATTTAAGTGGTGTAAAAATAAGTTGTCAGATTATTTTCTCAACTCAATATCAAATCCAGAAGTACACACAATTCTGTTTACAGCTAGAAATCTGAACACTTCATCGCAACTGCTACATTACCCTTACCTTCTATTTTTCATAATTAAAAACAAAAGCCAAAAGAACCTCTAAAAATTAGAATGTTTAAATTGTACATGTCTATGACAGCATAGGAACAAATAGAGACAAATTTCAGTTGTCTCAGGATGAATAGCCACTTATTAGTGAGATGTCCTGATGACCATTGAAGACTTAATTTTGAGTAAAAATACTATCTGGCTTCTGAGAAAAGAAGGTTAAGCAAAACTAGCAGTACTACAAAATTAATTGGAAGTTTCATGCATGCTTCCAGAAGAAGCACACAGTACTATTCCTCTTTCTACAATTTTAACATCAGCAAAGCTTCATCAAACTAGCCATCTTGCACTTCTTTTAGAACCTCACTTGTAATGTGGCACAGCATAAGTGAACAAATGATGAAAAGGTGTTGCATATAAGGCAGTATTTTGATTTAGGAAGAGAATTACTCAAACGGTTTTTGGTTTCAGATATCAAGTACACAATTACAATAAAAAATTAAAAGTGATCTTCTGGACCAACTTGCTTAAGCTGTTGAAGGACTATTTCAGGTTTCTTATTTACCAACACCCTGCAGCTCTCCATTTGCTGATCTGGCAAGATGCAGGTGTACCAAGAGAAAGCCTATCTTAGTTTACTCCTTTATGTGAACATTACAATGTATAGAAAAATCACCTTTCAATCCTTTCTTGCTTCTTTTTCTTATTCAGGACTTTCGATCAACTCCATACAGTTTCAGAAGAAAAAAAACACTCAAACCCCAAAATTATAAAAAAAACCCACAAAAAAGCCCCAGAAACAACCAAACACAACTACTGAAGTAACCTAGCTATTCAAAGAAATCTAGGACATTTAAATTAGATCTAGTATCTACTTACTATAGAAGCCACTTAAAGGTTTTCACAATTCTGAAAGTTTTAGTCATGCAAGGAAAGAAAAGGTCTGAAATGAAGACTCACCCTATTAAAAGGTGACTTTAAATGTTTCACTTAAAATTATAAATTATAAATTTATAAATGATAAAATTATAAATTTATAAATGATAAAATTATAAATTTAAATTATATTTAAAGTTTATTCATTTGTAGCTGCTTCAGCCCTTCTTTGGCTAGCACATTTAAAAACAAAGATTTTTCAGTCAAACAGCTCTGTACTTGTCTTCTGCTTTCTGTTCAAGTTTCTCCTGTCCTGTCTTTTTCCTTTAATACTTTCCTTCTTCTGTTTACTCCCTCTATCTTTTTTGTAATTATTGAAGGAAAAAAGGAGAAAATCGGTTTTAATCTCTACTCCATGTTTCCCTAAAGTAAGAGGGAAACTATTGTCAAAAAGGGATAGAGACTGGATACTGTGGTTAGCTGAAAATTCTTCTCATCTGCTCCAGAGATGGAGCCATAATTGTTATTGCTTCTTGCCTGGAAGAAAGGTATAAAATTGTAGATCTTCCCCGATGCCTCTTGCATCTTTAAACAGGTTGCTTAAGTCACCAAGGTTCTCAGGCTGGATCCATCCTGAACATTTAATTCGTGTTTAAAGAGGGAAGCTCTCGCACAGTTGTAAACACAGCTAACATTTTTGTGGGGATTTTCAAGCTAAGGTGTTCACACACTGCTCCAAATCCCTAATGTAACTTGGAACTTGTAAATTTTGAAGGAGATGAAAAGATAAACATAGGAGGAGTTAATAATATAAAATTCAGGCTCTTGCAGTGGGTCATTAAGCACAATTAGTGGCAGCACCCTTGTTACAAGGCAATAAGAGTAAGCACTTCAGATGGAATAAAAGGCAGTACATCACTGATAACCAATCTATATTCAGCTTACTACCACCTGTAAATGCAGGCAATATGTTTCTTTTAAAGAGGCTGGGAAAGTGGTTCCCAGGATACCTTTAGGGAACGTGTACTTTTTGAATTAATTAATCACTGGATGTCTTCACTGCTCCACTCTACTGCATATGAAAGAGCACTTCTCTGGCACTTGAAAATCTTAGTCAGAAGGAGGTTCAAGTAAAACAGTTTAAGATAAATGTAACTTCAGTGCAAGAGAGATTAGCTGAAGTTAATTCCAAATGGAAATGGGGAAAATATCACTGTGGCTTTTATATTGCAGATGAGTTTCCTTCATTGTTTGCATTATTTTCATGCATATAAACTTAGAAGATTTTCCTTTTTATTTTTTTTTTCCTTTAGTAATATATTGAGTGAATGCTCTTTCAGGGAGGTGATCTTGGCAGACACATACTGCAGGAATAAAAGCTTTTTAAGTTCTCTACCAATGTACATTGGCTCTAAGATCCTGGCCAATACAGTATTTCATAATGAAGAAAGACATTTCTCCAAATAGGGGTCTTTTTTTGTCGTATGTACAAATAGAGGTAGGATACCAAAGCATGAATTTTCACTAGTGACCCTAAGGCAAAATGGGAACCAAGGTCTCCAGAGGGGAAAGGCTAATGCACTAACCTACTGCACCACCAAGTCCCCTTCACTTTCCAATTATCACAGAACCTCTCCTACTGCTGTGACATTCTCCTTGCCACATAGGTCAAAAAGTGAGTTACTGTCAAAAGTGATTAATCTATCAGCTGACTCAGGAATTCTAAGGAATAAAATGAGTGGTGCTTGTCCCAAATATGGTTGCAATAACACAGATTTACTTGCAGGCTTTTTATATCTGAATCATGACTGAATTCTCATTCATGTAGGATTAGATTTAGAGACACTTCGTAAGAGGGAAAAACCTCCGTGGTATCTCTTTCATAATTAATTTCAGGTTTATAGATACTACAAACCAAAGACCTCTGCTGAAATCTCTTTATTGCTAATGTATAAGATGATGTACGAGAGGTCTGTTTCTAAATATGTAGCCATATTATAACTGTTATCCGAATATACTTGTGGGTTTTTTCCTAGCACACTTTTTAGTTTTAAAAAAGTAAGCTACTTACAAACTCAGAAAAGCAACATATACCTAAAACTCAAAAGGCAAGGCAGTTTGCCCCCCCCCCTTAATTTTCCTATGTCTTGCAGATGATAAAAATAAGTTTCAAGTGACCCTCTTCAATGATTCACAAGACTAGCTTACTTGAACAAAATCTCCAACATTCATGCCCTGATTAAAATATTTTCACACTTAACAGATTTACTCTAATGTTGAAAAGTCATTTTCCCAATTACTCCTTCATTTATATGAGATTTCTCTTCCTTGAAGGATTTAATAATTTAATAGTACAGATTAAACAACACTGCTTGGATTCAACCTGTGAACCTTTTTTACTTCCTTTTTAAGTTTATTTGCTTTATTTTGTCTCAAAGTGCCATGAAAGCTTACTAAAGATGCTAAATATTTATGAAGTTCTGGGCCTCAATAGTATCAATCAGTTAATACTTTTTTTTTTGTTGTTTTACAGCTTAATCAAATCTCAATTTTATACCAACAGTTAGTTGTAGTTATTTTGGTCTCTAAAGACTCTCTTTTATCCTAAACTTACTGACACCTTCCAGCTCCACTTCAGGGAAAAAGCAAACAAACAAAACCAACCAACCAACCAAAACACCAAACTTACACAATTTAACTTTAGTACTCTAATACAGTTGCTCATTCTGACTACTTTATAAATAAGGTCTGTAAGTCAGAATCCCGCACTAAAAATTTGACTCCAAAAAAATTCCACACAGGGCTCTGCCAGCATTGATCCTACTGCAGTGCTATCAATGCTGTGTCATCACTGCCCTGCCAATCCTTTGCATTCGCTTTATGCAGACTTAGTGGGTACAGAATAACTTATAAAAATATTCATTTGCTTTTTCCTACGTATTTCTTCAAAGCAATTTCTGTAAATTTGCTGGGTATCGATCAAACAGACATTTTAAATTTTACCTTTATATCTGTTCCTCAGACATCAACTAATGAACTGTTGCTAAAAGAAAACACCCAGAGGAATCACAGAACCATTGAATGACCTGGGTTTAAAAGGACTCTAAAGATCATCCAGTTGCAACCTCTACGCCATGGGCTGGGAAACGTCCCACTCATATTATGTAATGTTGATACATCAATCTTTAAATTACAGTATTTTTAAGGAAACTTTAATTTTATGTATTACATGTTGTTTACAACCAAGACTTCACTGCAAAACTGATTCACAACAGAAAGAAAAGGAATAATTGCTTAGACTAAAATAACATAGCAAAGACCTCATGTGCAATTTCCTTAAAAATCCATCACATTTTGCTTTAAAATATCTAATGCTAATGTTTTGGTCTGAAAAATATGCTGTAATTAGCTAGAACTACATAGTAAAATAACTTCTTAAAGAAGTTCCAAAAGCTACGGTTTTTTTTAATCAGCTGAAATATGTAGATAATATGTTGTTTTGATTGCCTATAATATTTAGCCTTCATCAGCTGCACAGAGATTTGCTGTGATTTAAAATCCCTAGAATTTCAGCTAACAACATGGAGTTTCTTTGGAAGAAGGAAAACATTTTAAAATAGCAATTACCACCATAACTGCAAATAGATGAAAGTTTTTGAATTTTTGATGGTCTGATTCTAAGCTTGATTTGCAACATACTTCTTGATTGCATTCCTTGTTAATCTTCTGGGTTAATCTTCCTTGTTGACATTCAAGGTTTGTTGTGGGGTGGTTGTTTGCCTTGTGGGATTTTTTTGTTGTAGATGTTGTTGTGTTTTGGGGGTTTGGTTTGGTTTGGTTTTTGTTTCACCAACATTGATATAAACTCTCATCTAAAAACTGCAAAAAATAAACGAAGAGAACAAGGAAGAATGAAGGTAAAGAATTAAAGGTCTTTCACATGAATATTCCATCTTTTTTAAAAAATTCTTGTAGAATACATTCAAAGCAGATTTTATAAAGAAGTTACCAAATATTTTTAGTGGGAATTAAAATATCAGTGATTGCCCTAATAGATTCCTTTTAACTGCTATTCTTTATTTCATTTCACTTCAGAAGTGATACAAAACAAAAATAGATCACCAGCTCCAGCTCCCTCCTCTCTGCTTCTAATCCAAAGGAAGGCAGCTCTTCCTCAGGCTGAATAGCCCTAGTCCTAAATGCATACTGCATATCCACAACTCTTCCTTGATCAAGTTTTGGGAAAATCTAATTGCTTGGTACCATAATCGCACTGATAAGAACCATAATAATTACCATTAGCAGAAGGAGATCTGTGAAAGGTGTCACAGCATTTTGAAAGGACTTTGGTACCACTAACAGCAGTTTGGAAAGCCCTTTCATATTTGACAGTACTTTATACATTTGTACTTTTACTTCTAAGAGAGGGTAGCTACTTACAGAGTAGTGCATGCCAATTTAGCTAGAACAACAGACTATCCCCAGTATTCATAATACAGATTACATAATAATATCAACATACATACAGAATATACACTATAGTTGACAATATTTCAGTATTTAAAAACCATGAAGAGACTGACTGGCCATGTCAGAGACAAAGTTGAAAGTGTTTTGGGATGCACAGTCTGATGAGACAAGTTTTATGACTGGTTGAATTCTAAAAAAATTCTTTTCACTCTTCTTTTTAAATTCTATTTTTTGAGCACATTCACGTTTTTATATATTTGCTCTTCAGACATTGTAGGACTGTCTGATGAAATAAGACAAAAATGGCACCTTTCAGAAAGTGAAGTTTTGTGGTCAATACCTTAAATATTTTCCTTCTTTTATTTATAAAGTTTCATGTAGGTGCAATTCAAAAGTTGAAGAAACTTTTTAAATTGCCTCACCTTTAGATCTGTAAACTGCATGTGACAGATTGAAAATCAGTTCTTTGTTTACCCTTATCTGCAAGGACAGGAATTAATAGTTTTTTTAAGTCTGCATTAAATTTGAAGACAGTTTTGCTCTCAGTAACATTTTGAATGCTTTCAGTATTTGTCCAAAAACCATTAAGAAAAAACAAAAAGAGAATATCCTTTGAAAGTAAGGCCATTATAAGCCAGGTATGGTAATTATTATCTTCAGGGTTATGAGATTTACTGTGCATATGGCCATTTACATTTACCTAATTACACGTAGACTTACTTAATTGGTAAGTTTACCTATGTATTTACTAATATTTGTTCTTCTTTTAAAAAAATCAACACACTATGGGTTAAAATTAGAGCAAAATAAAGATATATTCTTTGATAGAATAAAACATTAAAAAATCCTAGTAATGGGTGCTTCTTATTATCATACATATTTCTAAAAATTCAAAGGAGCAGCCTAAAAGGCTGAAATAGTTTACCAGCTGGTGGTGGATGTTTATAGAAAGATTTTCATGAATCACATATTTTCTAAACTGTTCTCTTAGACGTCTGAAAACAGGTATTTTAAAATTGGACTGCTGCAAAATGCCCAGAACATAGGCCCTTAGTGAAGTGAATGGTCCCTCATAAATTTCTTTTGTAAGAAATAATAGATAATTCACCAAAATTTTGAAAAAAAAACCCCTTAAATATGCCTGAATTCACTGGGATTATATAAAAGATGCAATCCTTCCCATAAAAAGAGATCATGCATTTGTACCAATTTCACCAGTTGCAAAGTAATGAAACAGACGTGAGAGAGTACATTTAAGGATCATTAAATTCTAAATGTTCTCATTATCAGATCACTACTTACCTTTTTTGGTTTGTTTGGGTTTTTTTTAATAAAGAGCAAATAATAATGAAGTGATTTTTTTCCCGAGGAACATTTTCAGAGGATCCCAAGTAAGATTTTCTTATGCTTTACTCATTCATAAAAAGTTTATAAAACATGCTGGAATCATCCATTATTTGCTTCTTTTAGTCTCCTACATCTATATAGTTTTCAATCTTTTCCTCTTTTGTTTTCATAATTTTATATAGGTTTCTTTTAGTTTATATGAATACACAGTATCTTGTAAAATGGGATCCAGATGGTAATGAATTTTTCATACTAGATAATAAAAAAATAATATAATAACACCAGTAGCATGACAGAGCCCTCAGTCTAAATTGTTAATTCCTCTGTTCCTTGAAAAAGGTGCTTGTATCAACTTTAATAATGTGAGAGATGCATTTTGTTAGTTAATGCCCTCTGTGGACAACTACATGCAATTAATTCACCACTCAATTACAAAACTGGGAAATTTTCCAGCTCCTTCACCTGCAGACCCCACCAGTGCCACAGTCCTCTTGGCTTTCTTCACGAAGATCTTCATAACACCTTGCATGTGTAGTAACGCAACTGAAATCCTTTACTTTTAATAACATCAAATCTGCCTGTCAAATCAAATTATTGTCTCAGTGACAAGTTGTGGAGACAGCTTGAACACACTGTGAGTCAGGAGTAATAATTGATCTCTTGAATATTTTTCCCATGTTGTGAACCTTGTGCTTCAAATGAGCATATCCCAACTATACTTCAGAAAGATCAGGCACAGCCACCTCAAAGCCTGGCGACCGCAATATAGTCATGATACAACAAAGACTTCATATCCACTTCCTCAGAATTCCTCACCAATACACTTTATTACTGTGATAAAATCACATGCTTTGTGAGGCAAAAGTCTAGGTGAATTCGTATTTAGGTGTGTAACGGTTTGGATGCAGTCATAGACTTTCCTTCAAATAGTCCACATAAGAAATATTCGCAATTTCTTTTGACCAAACCAAAAAATTTCCTTCTGTTTTCATGATGGAAATTGTCATTCAATTTTAAAACTTCTTCTGTGAGACATTTGTGTATTTTTATATGTCCATTTAAAAAATGGAAAAGCCATGTCTAAACTTCTGGAAAACTATTAGTCCCTACATAAACTTTTCATGTTTTCTTCCAGAAGCTGTTATTTTTCTTAAAGTTCTTAAGCAGTTCATAATGTGATTTGTAATTTTCTTTTATAACTTGCATGTCTTCTCAGACATGAATGTGAAAGACATAGAAATTATTATTTTTTATTATTGAGCTGTTCCTTTCCATCATAGAAGGAGAAAGAGAAATTGTTGGCCAAAAGTCAATATCACAAACTGTTAAAATGTCACCCCTATAGGAAGGAAAAAGCTTGCTGGCAGGTTTCTTAAAAAAAAGATCTTCCGAGGTAAATTATTTCTTTGCTGGTCTTTTGCACAGAATAGTGTAGGTTCTAAACCGCCACCCTGCATATTCACTCCTGTCATTCCCAGATAAAATTGAGTCCAAAATAATTTTTTTTAATAGGTAAGAATAATATCAACCTTAAAAATGCCATGAAATCAAGAGGATTTGATAGTGTAGCTGAAATGAAGTGTGGCTTTCTTTAGTCAGGATTAAAAATCAAATTAGAAAATTTATTTTTCTACAGAAATAACAAAATTTTCACTCTCACCTTTTTATCCTCTTATGGGTGCAGCAGATCACTCACAAGTTGGCAAGATTGCTCTTACGACAACTAAAAAAGTAATTTAAAGTGATAATTTATATCAACATGCATATTTAGAAAAAATAAGAAGGGAAGAGCAAGATTTACAAATCAAGTGAGGCATCTCAAGTGGGACTTGGATCATATAAGGGTATGTAATCTGAAGACACAAAAATGTATACATAAATACATAATCTTTTATCACTAATACTCCTAAATTGCCTAGGGTCCTGCTTCCACACACATGTAAAGCTACAGTAGACCAACCAAGGTGAGGACTTTGTTACCTAAACCTGACTTAAATTCTCAGACGGAAAAGTTCCCCGTGGAACACACAAGTTCCCTTACCAGACATTCCAGAAGGAGCCCTGGCACCTGACCTGCTCAGACTCAGAGAGTCTAAAGTGCTTTCACAGCTCCAACTTCCTCAACAAACTCTTACATATGCATATTCCGAACAACCCTAAAAGCTTCCAACACAGCAACCATGAAAGATTCTCTTCTAAGCAGCAAAAGGTGAGTTATAGTGCTGGCATTTCACTCATCAATACCAGCCATTCATTTCCTGATGAGTTTATTTTTGTGCTATTATAACATATCCTCTATTCCAAAACAGTAAAAATAGCATTTAGGCTTAATGGGAACAGCATATTTACAGGATATGAATTAACTATTGAGAAAAAAAATACTATTGCTGACAGAATTCCCCAACACTTACCATCACAAAAGGCATTATCAACATATGCAAACAAGCTCAAACAGATTCCACATTGCTAATATGGAACTAGTTTATCCCACAAATACAGTGTCCCCTGCTGTGATGAAAGGAGACACATCCAACACATAAAAGTTGTGCTGAACAAAGAAAGAGGTTTTAAGAAAAGACCCAATTGTTATAAAAGTACAATCCTAACTGCTGAAATGACGACCAAGAAAAGTAATACAGCCTTGATATTTAAATGTATCATCAATTTGCCAATGAAAAAAAATGCACAAGAAGGAATCAGTGTCACATACTGAAAATTATATTATTTGCTGATGAAAATAACCATCATGTCAAACAAGTAAGATTTTCATAACCAGTTTCAGTCAATTCACAATATATAAATCTGCAACTTGTCTACAAGTGTGTATCCCTGCCATAAAAACATTAAAGTCTCATGTAAACACTAAAATACATTGCTTAAAGGGGACATCTTGAAAGACCAGCTGATAATGTACATCAAGCAAACATCATAAGAAAATGGAGTAGACAGACAAAAATAATTTTAAATTTCAAAGTGCCAACCTTTTGAAATAATCAGGGAAAAAACCTATAAACTATGAAAAATTCATATACATATAGTCAGTAATTTGAAAATATTCCAAATGTTTTGTTATCGGTTTTGCAATTTTTAGTATAAATTAGCTAATACTTGTGACCAAGGGGGTTTTTTCTTTGAGCTGCACTTAAAAAAAAAAATCACTTTTCAAACTTTCAATTATTTAACTGCAAAAATGTCAAGAATTCATTTTCAAACTAAATTAGGGGTCTTCTACTGTTGACTCACATTAATGCCACTTCTAACTTCAAAGCATTAGTTATTTCTATTGAAAAATAATTTTGATAAAGAATTCCAAATCAAGTTCTATCATTGGCTCTTCTGAGGCTGAGAATAAATTTTAAATTGTAAAGCTCAATGTGTTAATAGTCTTTCCTTAAAAATTATTCATTTTCATATAAAAAAGAAGAAAAATATTAATCCATAAAAATCTACCAATAATATTTTAAAGTTGAAAAAATCCTTGTTCCATGGCATTTTTTTTTTTCTACTTCCATTTAGGAAAAAAAAATTCAAAAAATCAGTACATTTACCACCTCTGCAGAAATTCTACTCTGTTAATTTATGCAAACTAAGCTAATTTGAAGTATCCAGCTAAAATTTTTCAACTTATTTGTGTCTGACTTTTTCTTTTTTTGCTTTGCTTTTCTTATTCTCTGCAGCATTGCAGGTCTTTAGAAGAAAACAGTCTTCAGAAAAAGGTGGAGAATATGCTCATTATTAAATACCTTTGTTGTTACATTTGGGGTATCTATCAAGCATAAGAAACCAAACAGTAAGAAATTTTACCTTAAACTAGCCTTGAGAACATATTAATCTATATACTTAATAGAAGATAAGCCTCCTCATAGCTGTTCAAGAAGTTCTAGTTAGAAGCATGTCACCTGGGGAACAGCAGCATTCTTTCTTATCTTGCCATCCTGGAGTTTGTATTACTATTCCACATTTCCAGGATTGCACAGCTTTGCCAGTTTTGACAGTCATATCTGATTCTTGCTTTTGCTTCAACACAACTACAGTTCCCATGAGCAACCTCCTCCCCCAGATCCCTACAAGGCTCTGCTTCTTGCTCCCTGGTGACACCAGTGGTGGCCTCCTTGCCTTGGAGTCTGTTCCGGCAGCACTTGCTGTTCTAGCTGTTTCTCCTCAGGGAAACCTCGGGAAGAGTATATTGATTCAGCTAATTCATTTTAGGACAGCAAACGATTTTAATGGAGGAAAGATTTGTCATGATATGCAGGTTCAGTCTGATTGGGGAATGGATTAAGGCCCCAGTATCAAAATGTGGTTGCTTTCAAGAAAACCCTTTTTCAAATGGCATTACCCAAATTCACTGTTCAGAAAGTGCGGATGAAAAGGCTCTTCCTTTGCATCAGCAATGATTTCACTGCACTATCATTAACAGCTCTGTTTTCATATGATCAAGAAAAGGAGACATTTCCAGCTTTAGAATAAAACGTACTAATTTCAGGAAGACTAAATCAATAGCATAGCTCTCTTTTAAAAAGATAACTGAAGTGCTTGAGAAAATATCCATCTGGATTCTAGCAAGGTATTTGATATATCACCCTATGTGAAAAGGTTAGCTAAAGCTGAAAACATACAGGCAAGCAAAGAAATTGAAAGGTGGATAAGGATTGGCTAAAGAAGAAATTACGGTAAGTTTTTCTGAAAGGTAAAACACCAGGCTGAAAGACAGTTACCAATCCAGATGCAAATTTTGTCACAGGAGTTATTTATAAATTGGAAATGGAAATGGAAAAAAATATATTGGAAAAGTAAATAAGCTTCTAAAAGAAAGTCCAAGAGAAGATTTCTATCAGAAAAAGCAAAACTTCTAATATGGACTTTGCTAATTTTATGATACTGAGAAAACTGGAGACCAAGAAGGTGCCTGTTGGTCTTGGGTTTCAAGGTTTGTCACTCCTTCTATTGTTTTACCAAAGTCTGTTCTCTCAATCAGTGTATGACCACATTCTGAATGGACCCCATGCTTACCCCTAAATTACCTGATTTGAATTCCTCAAGCTAATAGTCTTAAAACATACCATTCACGATCATTTGTAATAAGGTCGCTCACTCTCAAAAGTACATTTAAGCCATTTTCAGTGAAAAAGTAATCAGTGCATTCCTTCACTACTTCTAGCTTTATTGTTGTACCTTTTCTCCTTTCATTCTTATTAGCTGCCTTTCTCAATTTTTCATAATTTCCTCCAGCTTTGCTTTTTTTTTTTCTTAATAGTCATTAATATTTGTTAACATCCTTAGCAAATATGAGGAATGCCAATAGCAATGACTCATTTTTTACATACATTACTTGCCAGATTCACAGTTTAACTTTGCTTTTTAAAATATTAACACTACAGATTTGGGAAAAACTAAAGAAGTATATATAAGCCTTTCTCCTATGTCCTCACCAACCTGAAAAAAAAATGCACTAAAAATGTAGTGAAGCACAAAATTAGGGGGTAAATATTCTGGTATTGTACTCTCCATTTGCATATTCTGGGTTTATCTGAAGTTCATCGTGCCTATTTCTGGACTTACTGTATATGAGTAAGACATGTATAATCAACCCCTAAACCAAATTTCTTTCCTGCTCCGTGGGCAGGTGTTCAGCAGGCAGCTGTTCAGCATGTGAACTAAAAATTAAAAAATATCCTTACCTTTTAGGTGGATCTGTGATAAGGCTTCGCTCTGCTGGAAATTGCTCTCATAGACATCATGCACAAGCCTTACAGGCTAAGAGACCAGTACCTAATAAAAAATTCAAAGTCACTGCACGTAATAGGTAATGAAGTGCTGGTTCTAGGCAGCAGCACAGGAACTTCAGGTGTTTGCTTAATATTCACTAAGCATATTCCGAAATAGTCCATGCACATTTTCAAAAATTTCTTTCACATAATGCCACACTTTTTTCGATCTTATAAAAGACATTTGTTCAATAATATCCGCTAAGTAGCTGGGCCTGGGGAAAAGGTATAATTTGCACAGAATTATTAGAAAGACATTTAGTAGAAAATGACATATCTTTGAAGGCAACACTCCAAAATACTACAAGGCAAAGCAAATTAATGTTTGCATTACTTATATTTCATTTGCAAAAGAAAATTTTAATTATTAATTTAAACATTTAAAGCCTAACTAGTGCAGACATAAACACATGAAGAGCTTAACATGCAATGATCATATACATGCATTTAAAAATTGAATGTAGTTAGTGAGCTTCTGAAATAACAAAATAACACACAATTAAAATAAAAGCTATCTTGTGGTTATACCAACTAAATTTTCTTTTTTTTTTTTTTTTACATTTCTAGTCACTTAATTTTCACAATTTTTTGCTACCCAGCTGTTATATATTTTAAACTTCTAATGGATGGGTAAGTACAGAAAAACTGAAATACAGGTGAAGAAAGAAGTATAACTATATCATAGGAAAACTATAGTATGAAAGAAATTGGGCTGTACTGAGATTTCCACCTCTCAAGAACAATAAAATCTAAATGTATGGCTCAAAATATTAAAGGTCTTTAAAATGGCCATTCACTTCTATAAAAATATAAATTGGTCTGGTTTACAGAAAGTGATTTCATATAAAATAACTCCCTGACAAAGTGATTTCAAGATACTGAAAAGTAATATCTAAATGAGTAGGCTAAATCTGTCATTCTAACTCCATGAGAGCAGTCTCTTCCTTGATAAGAAACCCTGTAACACTGTAAGTCTACTTTGCAGTCTGTGAGCAGTGTGGCTGGACAAAGCCTTAAAATATCTGTAGAACAATGTATGGTGCACACCTCCTTCCACCATAATCCATTCTAAAGTATAAGTAGACTTTGGTGTAATTCTGTTCCCCTCACACAAAACTCGGAGATCCAGGAACTATTTTTTCTATTCCCAGAGCACAACGAACCTTCTCGTTGCTGTCTTATGCTGCCCTGTAAGCAAGAAATTTAAGGAAATACACAAATGTGCATGTGTGTCCTTCTGGATGTGTCTGAGTGAACCCCAACAGAGAGAAAACCTCATAGCAAAGGAAGTAAAAATTAGAATTGATTTGGCTTAAAAATATTCAGGCAACAGAAGGACTGTTCTTAAACTCTTTCCAATGTCCAGTAGTATTCCTCACTTCTTCTCAAGGGAGTGAAAGAATTGCCTATTTTTCTTGAGAGGGAGGACCTTGAAAGACAGGTAATGACCAATCTGATGCAAGATCATAATACCATAAACACAGAAAGCTTGGTATGTAAGTTAAGCAATAATTTCAGGGATGTGGACCTTGAAAAATGGTTATGTTCTCCCGTCTTACTAGGACATCTTTCAGTGATAAGAGAAACCTGATGTGCACACAGGTAAGACTCATGTAGAAGAAATGCCATAAGAGAGAAAAATGGGAGAAAATGCAACATATCCATCAACAATCAAACATGGGCCAGGCACAAGAAATATACCCAAGCCAGCTCAAATACAGGTAGAGCACTATTGTAAGTCTATTTTTGCATGCCCGTTTAAATTCTGTAAGCCTCCATAAATGCAGTTATCATTACCATTGTTGCCTTATCATTCTCAGTGATTGCTCTCTTTCAGTCAAGTACAAAGGCAGGCTGAATATAAATGTTTTGTCATAAAACTGCTATTCAAACAATAAAAAGGGTTATAATAGTACTAAAAAAATCACCCCCAGGGCTGCAGCACAGACTGGTAGTATGCATATTCAGGCAGCACAAAGCACTTCTAGTCACATACTTCTACCCACAGGAACCCTTCCAGTGAACCTGTGTGCTCCCAAAAATCATCCAGATATTACCAGGTAGTCAAGATACACAGATCATTTTGGAGTGTCATTCAATTAGAGGAACACAGTTTAATAATACTGTGAATTTGTGTTGAATTCAGCAAATACAAAAAAAAATTTAGTTAAAGTCTAATTTTTAAGAAGAAAAATGCTTCAATTATGTTTTCTGCCTTTATCCAAAAAGGTTTTTTTGGTCCCAGATCTGGCCATGTAGTGCCACCCAGGGGCCAACTGCAACACGCTTCAACACTGCCATCTTGCCAAATAGCCTCAAAAAAGCGTTATGCAATACACCCCAGAGCTTCTTCTGCACAAGCATGAGTAGTCTTTTTTAAATGTCTTAGATGTTATAGAATTATTTTTTTTTTTGGTAGCATAGAGACAAGAGAGATAGGGTCAGGTCAGGCAAGGAAGGGTGAAAGAATATGTAACAAGCCAGGGACCACCAAAACAGACTAATTACTCCCATAGAGTGACCGGATGGTTATCTGATAAAAAAAAAAAAAAAAGGAAATAAAAAATAAAAGGAAAGAAGAAAAAAAAACCCCCACTGTTAGAATTTAAAACAAAAGGTTTATCAGCACCAAAAGCCCACTGTCCTGGGTAAATGTGCTTCCTTGCAACAATAAAGACAAATAAAGTACTAAAAAAGGATAAAGCAGGAGATTACAGACCTAGCTGTGGTTTGATAAATGGCACTCTACTCCACTCTGCTTATTGTGTACTTCATACCTCGCTCTTGAATATGGAAGAGAATTTTATTAAAGATTTAGCCACGGTGGTGGTGGTGACTGGCTCACAGTAATTTTCCTACAAAGTAGTTTAATCTATCACAGGGCAGACAGTGCACCTTCTTACCATGTATCATATCTGTCTATTGAGTAAGTGCTATCCAAATCCAATTTCTTTTCATTTTTGGAACCTGTGATGCATATTCAAGATACATTTTCTTTTTGTCTGTGGCCTAAATTAGGTGCTTTATAAAGAAAAAATAAAACAGAAAAAAAAGTGAAGTAATAAAAAAGACTGGACATTTTCTTTTTTTTTTTGTCTGAGATTCACTACAGTGCTAATGATGCAAAACAATGGGCATGTATGGTTGGCTGTCACTGCACTCACAACACCGTCAGTGCACAGCCCCACCTCCAAATCCTGGCCCCAGCTCTTACAGGTGAAACTCATAATATTGCTGCAATAAAGCCCTAACTTGCTATGATATTTCAATGCTCATTTTCTACATGTAATTAAAATAATGATCAAAAACATTGTGCTTTTTTTTAACTGAATGATCTGAGGCTGGGAAAGTTTTTGGTTTAGGCAATCAGAAATGGAGTCTAAGCATTCAGAAATTACAGATTTTTTTTTTTCCCCACAACCGAACCTATACATACAGCTTCTAATAGTTTCTTCATTTTAATTGTAAATTACTCTGTAGGATTCACCAAGAATCTAAGAAATTAAATACTTCTCATAATTTCTCAGTTCTGACAAGTATTTCCTCCCAGTCTGTGACTTTTGGTTTGGGGGTTGGCAGATTTTTCCATTTCCATACTTCTGTATGTCTGCTGAGTGTGTTCGTCAAACTGAGAGAGAAATTAAGAGCTCTAATCCAAAACTATTAAATCTAAACACATTTCTTTTGGAAACTACTGCTAGTATAGAATATGGCAGTTCTCCAGATCTGACCATGAAGCACACCTAAGCATAAAATATGCAGGTAGTTCAACAAACACTTCAGGGGCAACTAGAGGTGACAGAGTTGGTCCTTTGTGATTTGTATCCTCTGCGTATTACAGTCTGATTAATTACCTTTGTTAAACCACTACATAAGATCAGTGTACGAATTTCAAGGTAATAATCAAAACATTAAATCTAATAATATGTTTGAATTTATGCCTGCTACAATATGGGTGATAACCAGATGTTAAATTTACTGTGCTAAGAGAAAATAAATTTATATATGTGACTGGATTTTACCTAGAGCAGCTTCTAAAGGGCAGTCTTGGAAATGTGAGTCTTAGCCCAGAACTAGCTTCAAATCTATTCCAGCTTTGATCCCATGGAAGAATTTTACAACTTGTATCATCAAGAATCTTCCTTTCAACTTGATCTTCAATGTCTCTGACATATGCAACAGGCCGAAACCTCTATCTCTAACATGTTTTGGGGGTTTTTTTTGCATGATAGCCATGATACTATATTTTTCCCTTGGACTTTCTGTTTCTAATCTCTGTCTTCTTATCACCATATTTTTCTCTCATTATTTAAGTACTATCCTAATGCTATAAACATAGTTCCATTCAGGTCTGAGACTTCAATACAGGAGAAGAGTACAAAGAAGGGTGTTAAAGTATTCAGTAATAATGATTTTCATCAGTCTCTACAAAAAGTGTGCAGGATGAAAAAATTCAGTCCATATTTCGCCCTAGACAAAGCTATTGAAAGAGCAAGTCAGGTCAGTGTACTCTGACTTTGTGGAGATCTTACTACTTCCTAGCACTTGTTTCCAAAGTCTCCCCTAATCAGGTCCCTACCTCTACAGGGACCAGACTTGAACTCAGAGATTAATTTAAAGGACCGCAAAAAATTTAATTTTATCATGGGATTTCTTCCCAGATCCCATTAAAGGTTATAATTTTATCTATTGAACAATACACAGCATACATTTTGAATGGAAAAGCACAACCTCTCTACTATTTCAGTTTTTCCTGTAGTGTTACCATTACATAATCTCATTACTGCTTTGTTCAGATGTAAAACACTATGTCCTGTTTCTTCCAAGCTAACAGTTTAGTCACCTTTGACTGCATTTTCCACTACTGATTCTGTGAAAGTTGTTCTGTGAGGTAGCCCTCAGGAAGTGATGTCCTGTGAGAGCCGGAAAATATTGAAATTTGAAAACTTAAAATCAATGCAGTTCCATTTGTGCAATTTTTTCTCAAAAGGCATATTTGCCTGGACTTTTTATCTTTATGAGTGTTACAATTGTGGTTCTTCCTTTGGTCTTTAAGTGCTGTTAAGCCTACTGTATTTTATAAAGCACTGCAGACCCTCTATTGTACCCACACCAACAGGGCACTGCCTATACTCTCCGAGCAGCTTCCTGGTCTCACTTAGTAAAATAAATGATTAAATTTGGATTGGTCAGTAACTTTCCAAAGTCTTCTGTCCAAGGTGCCAGACACATTAGGGACTCGGAGAAAGGACTCAATTAGCTCCCCACGCATGCAGTATTTAAGATTGCCTTTAAATAACTCCCAAACACTTTTAGACTTCCATCTTTGCTTAGAAAATGCTTGGAAAAAGAATGTGGTTTATGTTTATATGGAACTGAATACTCTTTGAATTTCTCTAATATAACTAGTCTTCTTAGCCAATTTAAGTGAGAACAACTGAAAACATCGTGACTGTCATCCTATCAAAAGAAGTAACACCACCACTTAACATCTTTATTCTAAGATATCTATTTTTTGCAGTTCCTTACGGAAAATGTTGTTTAAGCCTTATTCTGGTGTCCTACACATCCTCAGAGAATTTGTAATGAGTAGAGTTTTAACAAATCTACTTTTCCATTAAGGATATTTTCTCCGTTATATATGGTATTTTCTGTCATTTTACTTGCAGAATTACATTTTCTTGAGGATCTACGAGTTCAACAGAGGCCTATGTTTTTGTTATCCTAGATTCAGTCATACTCAACTACACACTACTAGGTACTATACACTAATGAAGTACAGTGATTATTAGGGCCTTCACAGCTAGAATTTCACACAGACAAGGCCAAAAACATGAGGACAATAGCATAGGGAAGACAACCAAAAAAAGACATTAAACAATCACTGTCAGTATGGGTGCTGTCCAGATTGGCAATTATACAAGAAAATGTGAGCAAAGCTAGTCTTAAATCTCCGTTTACATGAAATGTTGCAATAAGGAGGGATGCTCAGCTGCGGCCGGTGGCGCGGGCCGGACAGCTGACCACAGGGACGGCCGGCGGCTCGGCGGCTTGTTCCAAGAGTTTCCTTTTTGTTAAGTCAACTTCAGCTAGGGACTTCTTTTCCCCTCGCCGCGAGCGGGCTTCCCTGGGATGGTGGCCGCTGTCCTAAAAACCAGAGAGCTGCTGAGAGAGAGCGTGTTCCTTTGCCCGGAGCCCAAATCAGACGCAAGACACGAGGGTCTGCTTTGCTTGGGTTCAGGGGCAAAAGACCCCGGAATAGCCCAACATTCAGACTTTTATTCTGAGGGTTACAACTTATCTCATAACGGTACAAGGGAGGAACCAGGCAAGGGTGGGAGGTCAGCGTGCAGTCAGGAAGGAGTAAGGGAGGAAAGAGTGAGACACAAGATACTATTGTTAACTGAGGGGTAGGTGGGGGGAGTTCGACTCCCTTTCCAAGGCCAAACTTAACTCTACCTTCAGAGGGGCCTCACTTTCTAGGTCCCCAGAAATTCTTCAGGGGATATGTCATTCTCTGAGCTTGAACCACCACTACACTCAGCTTCTATGCTGCAAGGGAAGACCTAACTCCAGTATGCCACTAGCCTGGGGAAGAGGAAACTGGACATTTGAAGAAGATACTTTGAACATGAAAAGCAACAAATGTAAAATAAGAACTAAATAACTTAGATCCTGACTTTAACATTACATTGGCCCATATAATCGCAAAAATGAAAAAATAAACTGAGGAGCTAGTAAGCCCAGGACTACCTCAGAAACTACAGAAGTTTTGAAAACCTGTTATTTTGGATATATAATAAAAATGTGATGAAAGAGACATGAAAGAGATTTATAAACCTAAATATATGCAGAAAAAAACTTGCTGTAGGAACACAATTCAAGGAATGTTGCAAGTCAGAAACACTGATAGAAAGCATGAAGGGAAAAAAATGGCAAGATATCTGTTAGAACTAGATATGCTTTTACTCACCATCACATTCAGAATGTTACATTCATAGAAACTTGGGACAATATCTGACCAGAAAGGAAAAAAATAGTTCAAATAGGAAAATCAGAAATCAATAACACACTAAAGAAAAGCCTTATAGTACTTTAGATTAATTTGCAACTGAATGATCAGAAGAACTGATTTGGCTACAGTGGGATAGCATGAACCTCCATATTGAGTCAGAAACATATTTAACATGCACTTGCTTTGTTGTCAAATGCCTTTTTGATGAATTATATTAAAATCACTCTGATTCCTGAGACAAATTAAAATTATATTTTTCATTTCATAGAGGCTGGGCTCTTCCTGAGACAGCTGTACAACCTTAGAATTTTAAATTGTAGCTATTGCACTCCCACACACCTCTGGCTTATTACACCTCCATCGGTTTGAGGAAAATCCTTGCTTCAGCCAGACTGTGGACTAATCCCTAAGGCGAGATCATTCATTGACAAAAGCAGGAAGTACTGTCCTAGAATATTACTTCAGGCTCACCTCCATATTTTAGCAGGCAGATCATATATATCTAAGAATATGGTTTTGCATTCCTTGAGCTGACAAAAAGCACCTCAAGCATTTACCTATTCACTTAGTTTACCACTTGAAGATTTTGAAACCTAGTTTCCTTTTGGGAGTTTCTCATTATAGAGTATTTAGAACACCTCTTTCCTCTCTGTCATAAACCACTATATGGATTTTGGTCCTGACTCTCAATTAGAACAGTATATACACCTCTCATTTTCATAAATGGGTCTGAAGAATAAGTTGCATTACTTCTTCCTTGACAGACAATATGAATTAGAGCAATAAGAAACTATATTCTAGTAAGAAAGTAAGATTCAGGTGAAGGATCTGCATATTACACATCACTGAAGATGATATTAATTTTTTATTTTAATACAATCTAAAATTAACTATAAAACATTAGTTCAAAATTGAGATGAAACTTTGCAAGATCCAATTGTACTGAAATATGTACATATAGATGTCATTTGAATATAGAGCCAGGTTTTTGTCATAGCATACATCCATAATACAATCATTACTGAGGTATTACAATCTCAAACAAGATAAAACTGATTTGACTATTTCATAAAGTATTTACAGGCAATAGACCAAACCCTGTCCTAAATTAAAGCAGCTTGCTTGAAATCTAGGTAGCAGCACAGACAGGGACTCAAACTGAGAAACTGACCAAGAAGAATTTTTCTAATGGGTAGAAATTATCTTTTTAAGGACTTGGAGTAATAGGAATACATGCATATGGGCTGTAAAATTTGTACTGATCTTACTACATAAGGCAAAAATATTCTCTGTCAGAGATCTAACTTAGGTGCAAGGATCAATGGATATGCCAGATATATCTGGAAAACTGGCTTCACACCCTCCTCTCCCTTCTCAGCTACCGCTGTCAAGATTTATATCCTGTCAAATCCATAGCAAGCACTCACTTCTTTAGCCCCTCCTGCAGTATTTGCTTCTTAGACTGGACCAGCAACACCGAGTAAGACAAGCAAGACATTCAGCATGTGACAGCTGAGCTGCGAGTGCTGCCTTGAGAGTGCTGCCTTGAGCTGGGGAGGGTCCACAGTGTTCTCCAACCTGGATACCTCAAACTTTCAGTGAATGTTTGGAGTGTTTAGTAACCAAAGGTTCAACATAATTAAACAAACAAAAACTAGTCATAAAACAACAGCCTTCACACTGAGATGGTACTCAAATATTATGAATAATACACATATTTGGTCTCTTTATGTTTGGCACATATATTGGACTCTTCACCATTTGAGTAAAAACTTTGAAGAAAATTTAATGTTGATGTTTCTTGGACTCCTCCAAGATTATTTCTGAGAATTTTTACATGCCTTTTTTTCCCCTACAAAGAGAACCTCACTTATTTACACAACAAGTAGGTTCAGCTCTTACGGTTATATACCCAGTAAAAAAAAAAATGCAAAGAAATTTATTCTTGTTGAAAAAAACTAATAAAATCTAGGAGATAGCCACAAATGCAGGAAGTTTCCTTCGTCCTCCTTGAGTTCATTAAGAAAGTGAATAAGGAAATTACCTCTTCTACCAATGTATGCAATATCAGCCTTATCTAGAAAGAGAATGGTTTCATTAGTATCTGTCACAACATTAGCATTATATAAGAAATTGCTTGAAGCCAATATCCCAGTACAACAGTCCTAAATGCTGGGAAAGGCCAGATATAAGCTCTGCAACATAAGGTATCTTATGAATGATGGTTGACTGCTGGAAAATTTTACTCTTCTTTCTTGGTCTGATCTATCTAGGACTTTTTCATATAACCTATGGCTAACAATGTATTTTTCTAAGCTAAATTACTGAAGACATAATGATATTCAGAAAGTAAAAAAAAAAAAAAAAGTTAAAAAATCACTGGATTATATTATTGCTCAATATAAATATTTGCCCAGAAGTGTTTCTCTAATCAATATTTAAAGTGAGTCAAAGGAAGTTTAATAGATAAATCTTTCTCTCATTATATGCCATCATCCTTTATCTGATATCTTCTGAAGCTATAGACCCCTCAGAGGTTGAGAGAAAGCAAACAATTAATTTCACAAAATTTTTATAAGAAAAAACTGCTCATTTGAAAAAATATGACAAAACTGGATTAACATTTTCATGCATTCAGGAGGGCACTAACATAATGCAATAATTTCTTTAATAATAAAATATGCTTTGATCCTATTATATGTTTCAGAAATAATTATATCCTGTCAAAGCACAAAAGAAAATGAAAATACAATTGGTTTGCAAACAAAAATCATTGTAAATCATGAGCAATATATGGATATCTATTTAGGAAAAAGACTGTACTTAGGAATTGTGTGTGTATTTGTGTGCATATGTGCCTGTGCACATATTGTTGTGGTGCCTACTAGGCATGACTCCTGATCTGATGTCTGCTATTTCTGCCCATATGCCATCGTGACAGCCCTGTGCTGAAATCCAAATTAAATCTGTATTTGCACTATAATTTGCAGTGTACCAATGAATAAAACATTGCTGTTTTCTTTCTGCTATGAAGAGATCTTCTATTTTGTGAAAAGTGTTACCCAACCCTCCTGTACAAATGTGATATCAAACCTTTTTGCAGCACAAGTCACTGATTGAGATGACAGACTCTTGAAGTACTAAATAATTTACTAATGGCATATTTGTCTCTTACAGTGTCAGTTCTGACCTTAGAAACCAAAGCAATAGGTGCTGCCCCAGACACTGACCCAAACAAAGGTCTCTGCCCAAAACGTCTTACTATGAAAGCACAAGACCAACAGCAACTCCGCTACTGAGGGACAGAGGAATGCTATGGGAAAAATACTATCAATAGAATTGTCAGTAGTCTCTAAATACCAGCTGGATTTATTAATTACAAATTATACTGTGAATGTGCTATTTTTAGGCTCAAAAAATGAAAGTTGCCTGGGGAAATGAATGCCTAATTTCTGCAGGAGCTCTGCATCCAAATCAAGTTTTCCAGGTAATTTTGCATACATCAGTTGAATTTCTAGGTAAAACAGAAATATTTTTGAACCCACATAAATGCAGAGTGGGATTCACTTCACTCATTAGTAGATTAAGTGATTTTAATGTGGCTTTTTTTTTTAATGAAATGAAAAAAAAAATTGCATTACTTCTTCAAGACCTAAATACCATTCTTAAAAAGTGTTTAGCTCTAGAAAGTTCTAGCTAATGCAATATTTTCCCTATAAATCATGATCTGGTGTGGCAAAATATCAAAGATGGTACAGAACCTCTCAGATCAGCAAAAATCAGATGAGCACTTTAAGTCTGAATGGCCTTTTGTTGTGAAGCTGGGAAAAATGCATTGCCACAAAGGTACAATTATTCCACTGCTTCCTCTGCTATCATACTTGGTGTTTTGGATGACTACAAAAGTTGTGACAAGCTTAGCAAAAAAAATGAGACAATCAAGAATCAGGAAAACCAAATAATTAGAAAAATATTATGTAAACTAAAACTAAATGCAACAAAAGCCATTATGCATCACCAATAAAAATATTCAATTAATATGTTCTGTAATTATAACAAGTGTGGTTTAGGAAAACATTTTAAAACAAGCTTTCAAGTATCTTAAAATTAATAATCTTAGAGAAGTAAAGTGGTGTAGAAGTGATGCTACTGGAAGGACTGCTGCTGACTGCTGTTCATATTTTTACTATTTTAAATCAAATGTCATCTTGGATTTCCAAGTGAATGCAGCAGGTTTTACCCATGTTTTAGCAAAACAATGCATTAATTCACTCTTATCTCTAACATGCTTTTAGATGTTCCCATTAAATATGCTTCAAAAACCTGGATTCAATACACTACTAGACTGCAATGCCCAACGTTGTATTACAGCCATCTACTTTACAGACAACTTTGACCTCACTGTTTCATTTTCCATTGCCTCAATTCTTCCCTGGCGATGGAGGAAATACTTGCTTTCTCTCTACTTCTTATATATGTTGCAAAGATACAGATATAATGGCATCATTCATCCAGAGATTTAGCTTTGTTAAAGTGGATCCCTGCTCTGTTTTGGACTCCAGATAAAAGTGAGAAAAATCAATACTGAGCTTAAGTACCCCAGAACAAGCATTCCTAACCTCTTCAAGCTAGCACCACCTAAAACTATTTAAATTTCCACATAAAAAATATTAGTTATGCCAAACTTTTATTAAGCTTGGCTTTTGTTGATATTTTCCAGTCTGACCACAGATGTCAAACACCAAAATAATTTCTGCTGTCTCAATTTAGAATACAAGGCACAAGGAATATGAAAATACTATTTTTGCAATGTAAGGAAGGTTTACATCCTATACAGCCATGAAGAATGTACTAATAATACCAAGAACAAAGGAGGGAGAAGAAGGTAAACTTAGATTTTTAGTACTGTTGTTAAATTTGGGTTCCAGAATCTAAGCACAAACTGACCC
Source organism: Petroica traversi (assembly GCA_025920805.1). NCBI lineage: Eukaryota > Metazoa > Chordata > Aves > Passeriformes > Petroicidae > Petroica > Petroica traversi. The sequence goes on from JAHLSL010000017.1 coordinate 19,668,034, forward strand.
CAATAGTGAAAGTGGCATGTGGGACAAGCCAGAAAGAAACTGCAACTAGCAGGATGGCAAAAAGGTGTCTGGCTTCAAACTATTAATTAGCAACTAGCAAAGCTGTACCACATATTCAGTGCTCCACATTCCTCCTCCAGAGGTTGCTGCTAGTCTGCCTCATTATCATCTGGATGGAAAACAACACTCTTTCCTGGGAGTTCGCTGCAACAGTCTTATTGATTAAGTTCCCACAGTGTTAAATCATTCTGTAGCTTTCACTCCATTCTCCCCACCTTCCCACCCCTGAATAATAACAGCTTTGGTGGATTTATGGGGGTGGTGCAGTAGATGAGGAGCATTTGATAAACACGATAGCATAATACAACTTCTATTTATGCAATGCCCTTAGCTTCAGAACATTTCACATGCCAACACAGTATTTAAAAAACAAAAAATAAACTAATCTGACTTTGTTCTTGCTTGTACACTGCTTCTGCTACAACTTATGAATCTCTGACAAACATCCAAATGTGTTCTTTCCTGGATGTAGTGAATTTGAAATAACAGGGAAAAAAAACTAGTAAGGTAACGATTTCTTCCTTTTCATCATCTTTCAGGTTGGAGCAAACCAACAATTTCTCAATATATTTCATGTTATTTTTTTCAGTAGCATATATCTGAGACATGCAAATCTATGTTATACAATTTTAAAAAAATTAAGAATAAAAATTTAATTTCTACTAGAAATAAAACTGAATTATCTCTCATGGTGAAAGAACCTACCCAGAATCATGGATCTTTACATCACTGGAACAGTGAAGGCTTAGGTTTAAGATTACTCTAGGCTTGGCTCTGATTTTGGACCTGAGAATAACTGGATTTTTTTTTTAATGGGTCAGACACTAAGGACACACTATGGGTTAAGTCTCCTTAGAGAATCCAGAGTAAGTACAACTTTATCAAATGGGCCCTGAGCTATCCTGAGGGGAAGTGTGCTGACAAGCATGCCTCAAGAGGTGTTCTGAAAGTGTAAAACTTCTTCCTCTTCTTCTTCTTCTTCTTCTTCTTCTTATTATTATTATTATTATTTAGAAAATTATTAGAAAGTGACTGAAACTATCACTTAACAAAAGATCAAGATAAATGAATGTTAAAAAAGGAGGAAATAAGAAAATGGTGCCGGAACAGTTTTTTTGGCAACATAACCAAGTGATAAATTTCACTTGGTAGGGATTTTCAGGTGAAAATGCAATCTTTCATATTCAGGGAAAAAAAAAAAAAAGCAAAACCAACCAACCAACCAAAAAACCCCAAACAAACACACCAACAAACAAACTCAAAACAAAATAAAAAACCCACCCCATAATGTCTGTCACAATATCCAATCACTACGACACTTTAAAAATACACAAGAGGAATTCTTCTTATACACAGAAAATTTTTCTTCAGTAAAACATTAAAAGATTTTATTATTAACTCAAATTGAAAATGGACCATTTTGAATTCAAATTTGCATTTGTGAAGTGCAGATTTCACAAATCGTTGCATGGGAATGCAGTGCAGTTCAAGGTCATTACTATCTATTTCATATTAGTGATCATTAGGTTAACAGCCTCACTGGTTGCCTTTTAATCTTTCCATGCTTGCATATTGTGTGATTTCAACTACCTTATTGCCAGAAAGAAGCAGATTGACTCCCTCCAGACAAAAAGCACAACATCCTTTCTCTTTCTTACAATCGTTTTTGGTCACAAAGGTGCCTCTTAGGCATGCTCAGCTTATGGGGAAACCAGTGCCTGATGCTGCTCATCCCATGGACTCAGTCCCGCCGCGCTGGGTGTTGGGAGGAGCTGTCAGAACCTGAGACTGCAGCCAGGGCACTGTTCTTTCCTTCTGCAACCAAAGCAATATTTTTATTTTCTCCATTTACTTCTGCCTGGATATATTGAGAGGAAAGGTATTACAGGGAGAAAAAGTATTCACGGAAAAAGAGGAAGGAAAGTTGCTGATAGTCTAAGTTACCAGACACTTGGATTCAACAAGTGAAGGGTAGCACTGCAGAAAAGAAGTTAAATATATACCCTGAAACCAGGAGACTGTCCAATAATTAAGATATGAAAAAAGTCCATAAGGAAAAGATACAGTTTCAAGAATTCTATTCTAAGAATAAATATGGAACTGTGATGTTTCTATTACTCTGCTGAACTGAACATAAAATCTGACATATTAAAGCCCATTACATTTTCTTAAATAATATTTTCCTATTTCTCAAATAAACAAAACAGGAAACATAGAAAGCCGTTTTCAAACAGATTGATATTCATCACATGTAATTTTTGCCATCCAAATGTTAAATATTTAGTATAAGTTTCCAAGCAAAGAGAAACATGGCAGTGTTTGAAGAGCCCACTCCACAGTTTGCACATTTTCTGTGGGATATAACTGATCTGCTACCATTGATCTGTTTCCACCTTCTGGAGAAGTACATATGAAAAGACACTTTTCATTATTTTACCTTTTTTTTTTTTGTTGTTGTTCACATTCTAATTTAAATTTGGATCAGCTTTTCCATTGGATGTTGGTGAGATGGGCTGCTCCTTGAAGATGCCTCTTTCACTCAATTGCTTACCTGCATGGCTTAGGCAAAATGTCTAAATTTGGGTATGTCACCAAATTGTAGCTAATCTGACTCACTGACAGATGCAGTAGTTTCTTTATTATGATTTATAATCATCAAATAGATCAAATTATCAATATGGGTTAAGTAAATGCCAAAAGAAACAGTTAAGAAAAAGTTGTAGGCCAAGTATCACAGTATTTTTAGAGATCATTTTCAGGAAGTTGAGCTAACAGAATACAGAGAGGCCTATAGGATGATAAAAAGTGGGTTGACTTAGCTGAAGGGCTGCAGTCTGCAAAATGTACAGTTATAAATACAGTATTTTTTATAGTCTACTGCAACAAAAGAAGTAACTGGAAGCAAAATCCCAACATTTTCTTTGAAAAACAATATTACAGGGAATTATAAATATCTCTCTCAGTATAATTTAATTTCTTCATGTAGTGTTTTTTCACTAATAAAATTTTCCAATACCACAAAATGGAAGCAAGAAAGAGTACCTTGGTGTGCAAAATGTTTGTGAGGCCACCCTTATAATACTTTTTCACACTGCAATGAATGTGTGAAGTACAAAACTTGGAAACAAACTACATAAGTGATGCAAGATCCTAAAAAAAAGGCAAAAATATGGGACCAAAGGTGCTCCAACTAGCTCATCAAAGGGAAGTATTTACAAATGGAAAAAATACATCAGAGAGATAGCTTAAAATATACTTCATAAAAATTTTGAGGGACAGTGTTTAATGCACATCGAGTGGAAATAAATTCTTCAAGAGCAATTGGGGAAGCCAGAGATGAAAAGTTAAGGAATAGGAAAATCATCATTACTGTGATGCCCAAATGTGGGAATCTAAAACTGCAACCAAATTGGATTTCTCTCAAAAGTTAACGGAAAGAATCAAGCAACTTCAGAAGACAATGCATCTCATCCTAAACAGAACCCTGAAACTACATGGAATGCATCTGGTCATATGTGTTTCTCTCCTCACTAGAAAAAAGGCAAAAATAACCAGCTCAGACTGAGACATCCATGCTCTATACATCCAAAGTTAGGGGAGATGTATCCCAGCATGTATTGCTTTTCAGAGCCAGACTGTCTTCAGGAGTTGCACTGTTATCACCAGAATACTGATAATCTGTATTTTTCTTTCTCCTGGGGAGGAAACCTTATCCCTTTGCCTGAAAATGAGTGTAGAGGAGAAAGAAAGAGGGAAGTAGCTTAGGGCAGTAGTGCATAATCACTAGATTTTTCATTTCAGCTTTCAACTTGAAATTACAGATCTAACTTCCATTTGTGACTGCTATGACTGTACTGAGATTAGCATTTACCATATCACTTTCTACAGCTGGTATCAGTGAAAATATTTATGCACACAGTGAGAGAAGAAAAGTATCTGCCAAAACCTGTGGGTGCCACTAAAAACATTTACTTCAAATCTGTGTTTTTTGTACAGTGCACAGCACAATGGTATTCTGCTTATAGTTGGAAATACCAGACACTTTTATAATACAAAAAAAATGAAGTGAAATTATTTTTGCCCTGTAGTGGTAATTGTCCATAGCCCAAATTAAGGGCTATAAATACAACAGAGCCACCCCAGCAGGTGAGAAATCTAATGAAGCCCCCCTTGTAACAGATATAGCTGTAAAGTCTAGTCTTAACTTTAAGCTCTCTTTAGATTTTCAATAAACAGATAGAGCGCACATGAAAATAAAATCAAATAAAATCAAATACGAACATGCAGAGCTCCCTTAGGCCAAGCTTACTGACAGTAAACCAGTACAGAGTTTCAAACACTGATGGTAACAATCACTCTTAGGTACTTTATTCACTCAGAGATGAGGGGTGCTACCAGAGACAGACAACTGAAAACCAGATGGATTGTGAAGACTGCACCAAGTCTTCTCAATATAAATTTCTGAATGAGCTGCTCCTCCTCACCAGTATTTGGCAGACAGTACTAAGGGGGTTTTTAATTGCCACTGCTACAAAACAGAGAAAGGTTCTGTTAAGGCGATGGAATGCTAACCTCACTGAAGAAAGACCTGTTTTACCTTAGTTAATGAATAACAGTTGCCATTTTCTGTAATTGTTCCCCCCCTTTACTGTCACAAATGGTCTTACAATAACAATCATAGTGCATAATCTGACGCAAGTGCTCTTAAAGAAATTTCTAGTAAAGGACTGCAGCCTCTGTGGGAGGTAACTGTCAGAATTATCTTAAACCACTACCTGTCTTCCACTACAATAGAAAAGGCCTTTAATCGAAATAATCCTTTTTCAAATGAGCAACTTTTTTTTTCCTCTCTGCAATTCACTCATCTTAAAAAAAAGCACTATAGCTTTTGTGCATAACTTAATTCATTCTTCAAGACAAGTACAAAATTTGTCACTGACATTTAGCGCCAGCCGTAGGCAACGGATAAAATGAACTAGTTAGCAATTTAACCTGTAAAAAAACAGAGTGGGATGAACAATTTTCTGCCATCAAAGCAAATGGCTAACATTTAGCAAGATTTTATTTTTATTTTTCAGCCCATCCCATCCTCAAGAAGAAAGAAGTCAGGCTAACATTTTTTCTGGGTCCTAAATCTTCCTCTCAGCCTATTTCTTTAATGATTTAAAGTAAATGACTATCCAGAGGATAATTAGGCACTGTGCTGTCGCATCGTGTCAGGTCACAGCTGGATTTAGTCAGCATTAACCTTTGGGGAGAATTGGAATATCAGTATCATTTAAAATTAAAGACGTGTAAGCAGGCATTTCTGGAGATGTTAGAAAAGTAATTGTCTGTAAATTGTTTGACCTTGAGATTTAATTGTATGCACAACACACATTCTAGCAAGAACCCTGGACTGTGTTCACTCTCTTTCACCTCCGTACCTCTCACTTTGCAGAACCCATTAAGCTACCTGTGGATTTTTCTGTAAAATATTAAAGATTGTTTTATACGGAGAACAAAAGCTTTTAACCAAGACCTCTCACAAACAAAACTGTTAAACAGCTGTAGTATAGACCTCACCTATTTGAATTTCAGACTTTTTATACTCTTAGAAATGTTTATATATACATAGAAAATACTCCTATTAAACAGCTATGCTTAATTTTTATTCCTTTTTTTTTTTTTTTTTACTAACAAGTTTGCATATTATGCCTTACTCCCTTTTTCCCTAATGAGACAGCTTATGCTTTCAAAGTCCCTCAAGCTAGGCAAATCTCTCCACTGCTTCCACTGTTAATAATGAAACTTCATAATTATACAAATCCAAGGTGGCCAATCAGCTTCTCGGGCTGAGCCTTCGGGTACCTCATGCATTATTTATGTGGCACTCGGGCCTGTGAACTCACTTTCTTATATTAGAAGCCTAATTAATATTTAATCACATGTAGAGAGGGCCCACAAAGCTGTGCTAGTCCCCAAAAGAAGTGCAAGTAAAAATATACACAGGTGCTCGTTTGCTTGTGTGAGTGTGCATGTGCATGCTGCGGTACGCACACCCAGACACACACACTCACTGGAAACACAGATCAGGAATGATGCAAATCTTTGAAGAAGCTAACTTATGCCAGAAAAGGACAAACCTAGTTTTGATCCTGACTGCAAAACAGCTTTCTCAGGTGATGCTGAAACCAGTTGAGACTCTCCAGGAAGATTTCAACATATGAAAACCAATGCCAAGGAAAACCTTTCATGTTTCTTAATTCTTTGGTTTCTTGTTCTTCCTACATACCTACAGACATGATCTATATATTTCTGGGGACAAACTCTCGGTTCAAACTGGCACTCTGTCATCCACTGAAAATCAGTTTTTACCACAGACTATCAGAAAAAGTAGTAATACCTGCAAGTACACTCACATTTTGCATTCATGACATAATCACCTCTCCACTGGCCCTGAAATGCTGGTTAATCCTATCTGTTAGGTTGCATAGCAAAGAAAAATTCTTGAAAAAAACTTATTGAGAATGATGATGATGATTTTAGGTGTAGAAAATGACATTTGTTACTGGATTTTTTATCTAGAAAACTTTCATGTCTGTTGATACTGAAATATTTTCATTCTTACCTATTATTGCACTTCTACCTGCAAAATTTCCATTTGCCTGTTGCTTCCCTTTTGTCTACACAGAGTCTGACAGGTCATACTACATTAGGAAATTTTGATTGCAAGGCAGAGCAATCCACATATAGAAAATTCTCTGAGTACATGAGTCAAAGGAATAAGGAAAATGTCTGTCTTATCATTTCCACTTAGCTTAATGTAAATTCCACTTAGCTTAATGTAGTTTAATATTAAACAAAATGTTACATCACATTTATACTATTATTTAAATAAATATTTCCAAAGAAGCATTAACTTTTCTGAGCTATTACCCTCTCAATACCGCCCCAATCCCTCCCCACCACCATCCAAACTTCCTCTTTAAAATTGCTTTGATTTGTATTTTCACTAGCATTGTCTCCCCATAAGCATCAGCAAACAGGACTTATGGACTTCATTCTCCATCCTTTGCTATTAAAGCATTAATGTGGCCTTGAAATTATTGATCCTATCAATATACAGAATGGCTGTGATAACCAGATGTGGAAAAAGCCAAAAAGCTATGGTTTTCTGGACAGAACAAGAGAATTAGGAAGAAAGAGTGAGAACTCTGGGTGAGGAGACTGGTGAGGCCACACCTGGAGTGCTGCAATTCTGGGCACCTCAGTACAAGAGAGATGTGGAGCTACCGGTCAGCATCCATTGAAGAGCCACTAAGATGATGATGATGGGAGTGGGTATTTCTCCTACAAGGAAAGGCTGAAAGAGCTTCGAATGCTTAGCCTGGAGGAAAGAAGGCTCAGGGAGAACATGTGAAGTGAGGAAATGGTAAAGAGGGGATCAGGCTCTTTTCAGTGGTGTCGCATGACAGGAAAAGAAACAATGGACATATATCCTGAACTGAACTGAAACACAACATCCTGAACACCAAGGAACACTCGTCACTGTGAGAGTGACCGAGCACCAGTACAGTTGTGGAACACCCAGTCTTGGAGATATTCAATATCATCCTGGGCAACTGAGTTTATGCAGCCCTGTTTGAGCTGAGGGGTTGGACCAGATGACCTCCAGGGATTCCTTCCAACCTTAGACATGCATTAACCTTGCAAATTTTGTAGAAACAACAAAAAAAAAAAAAAAAAGAAAAAACACCACCACCAACAAAAAAACACCAACAAACAAACAAAAAAAGTACCAGACAAAATGTAACATTTCTGTCTAATATTTTGTATTTTCTTTTTTTTTTCTGGTATGTTCTATTCTTATTTTATAATTTCCAAAGACATTTACACATTAAATTATTAAGTTCTGTTTTGCTGGAATATTTCATTTTGAAGAAAACACTCTGCAAATTTCCCTAACAATACTGAATAAAGTGGGCTACACAAATAAGAAGTATTGTAATGGTTAAACAATTAAGTGAAGTACAAAAAACATTGCAACGATCTTTCAAGTGAAGCAATCCTGTCTTCTCCTTCTAGTCTCACTTCTCTCTTAAAATCTGTGTTCCATAGCTTAAATTTGTCATTACATCAACTTACAGAGTAAAGCAGCCAATCAATGCGGCCACAAAACTAAGCTGGATCTCAGGAGTGCAATTTCGTCTTTTAAAAACAACTTAAAATATGCAGAAATCTGTATAACTTCAAATGTCTGACATTGAAATTCTTAAAACCAAACTGTTCTTAAGAAACCATGAACCTTCTGCAGTAAAATGACAGAAATACATGGCTTGGCCCACCATGTAGTCCATACAAACATGGAACCCATGTATTATATGCTCACACAATATAACAATGTCGGTTTGCAAAACACCTCTGGCAATTATCAAAAAGCAGATATTTATATATTAGTTTACTAATAAGTTTTAAATTAAATCAAATTCAGATGTATCCTGGTTTTTTTTGTCCTTTCAGGGAAAAAAATAGTGACGCATTAAATGTAAGACAGGAAACCAGTACTAAGCATCTGGCAAATTTGTAGTTTTGCAATCATTTTCCAGTGTTATAGTTCCAGAGGTACATGAAATGAGAAGAAAAATTTGTTGGAGTTCCAGAGAGAGTTTGAAATTTCATAATTTTATTTAAGATGTTTTCATTCAAAAAAAGTAAAACTCTGGCAACTGTGTTTATACTATTTCCTGACAATGACAGGTATCCAGAATTTAAAATTAATATATTTAATGGGAAATGTTCATTCACTACCAAGATCTAGCTGAATCACAGTGATTTCAGCTTTATCATTCATCTTTCTTTTGCGCTATACCTACTAATTTAACACCAGACCAGGTAAGATGAAGGACAGACAGAACACAGAGGTAAAAAGTGTATTTTTACTTTTCTCCAAAAGTCATCAAAAAGTGGGTTGTTTTAGCAGTAAGGTGAAAATATGTTTTCTAACATATTTTCACATTCTGGTTGTTTTCTAAATGTACCATTATGCCACCAACTTCAACGTTTAAACTTGATCTACTAAACAGGATGATAGAAAGGAAAAAATAATTTAAAAATTCATATAATATTACATTCCAGCTTCAATATAGGATTGTTCTATTGACTCTATTCTCTAATGGTCTGGTCAGCCTACCATTAAATTATTCAAATAAAGATGAGGGACCTGATTCTCAGCTGGCACATATCAGTTTAGTTTCATTGATTTAAATAGGGCCATACCAATTTACATCTCCTGTGAATCATGCCCATCATTTAAATCAGAACGATTAAATGATTACTTTCCTTGTATATTAGCATAAATTGGTAATAACTAATGAGTGCTAATAATTCTCTGCCTTTGTGTAAAGCCCTTCTCAAGAATGGGAACATTCACCTGGTAGGAGGGTGAATACATTAACTGTTGCTTGACACACAACTGAAGAGTGATGCACAGCACAGACAAAACCATGGGAAAGTTGTACGGTCCTTCTGAATCTAAAAATCACAATGCTTAAAAGATTCAAGAAATTTTTTAGCTGAGATTAGAAGAACAGATGCTGCTCCTTTACACTTGTACCAAATAATAACGATGTAGTAACTGACCGAAGAGGGTATTAATTTTATATTATAGATAGACTAACATGACCTTCTTTGAAAGCATACTTTACTTCAGAGGCAGAATATTTGAGTAAAGTATTTTTAAACAAAAATAGGATGAATTAGTAATTGCCATGCTAAAGAAAACATCAGCTATAATATTTACATTGGATATTAGAAAAAGTTTTTTCACCCAGAGTGTACTTAGGCACTGCAAGGCTCCCCAGGGAAGTGGTAACAGCATCAAGTGTTTGGACCATGAGTTGTCCTGAGCGGGGCCAGGAGTTGGACTTTGATGAACCTGGCATGTCCCTTCCAACTTAGGATATTCTATAATTCTATAATCCCATACACAAACAAGTAAAAATCAATGAAAGCTCAACCTATAATAAGTCTTAAAAATCCTGATGGGCTTTTCAAATCATCATGTATTCATCAGATGTGTAAACAAACAGCACCACCCAAGTTGTGCTTTTCCCAAGTCACTACTACTTTTAGACTTCAGTGAGAAGTCTCAAAATGAGGGATTGTTCCTCACTTTCCCAAAAGTGGAAGACAATTTTCCGGATACTTCAGTAGCTTCACAGGATGGCAGAGCAAAGACTAACAGAAGTATCTGTCACAATTCCAGAACTCTTCTTCTAAAAATATCCTAGATTTTCTTGCACATCAGGCCAAGGCAAAGGAATTAACTGTACTGATAATCAAAACCTATAACAAGTATCTTCCCCCCCCTCCCCCCAGAGTTGAAAAGCTTGCTATATCAACCACATATGGAGAAAATAAATTTTAAAGTAGTAACTTAAATGAAGGATATTCTTTTTATATAAATAAAAGCAGTAGAATAGGGGGGGGAAATGAGGAAAAATGCACATCCCATAACTCACTTTGAGAAAATACAATCTGCTACATATGTGCTGTAAAATTTGAAAGTAAAATAACCAATTCAAAAAAATTGTCCATGGAGTGAGGTCATGTAAATTAAGAGTAATTTTTTAATGGGGTCTATTAAACCCACATCCAGTTCACCAAGAAGCATCTCCACAGTTTCCTTAGATTTTGTGTACTTTGACTTTTAAAGGTGGAATAATACTGAAGGGATATATCATAAAATAAAAGTAAGAAATACACTGAGAAATATTATATCTGCTCTGCTCACAGCTTGCAAAATATCCAGGGAAGCTTAATAAGGAAAATACAGACTTTGGGAAACAGAAATTATCATGAAACCACGACAAATTTCACTGGACTGGAAAAGGAAATTTAAAAAAAAAAAAAAAGAATCAATGAGAAAGGCTAATTAAAAAAACCAAGAAAGAGAAGAGAAGAGAAGAGAAGAGAAGAGAAGAGAAGAGAAGAGAAGAGAAGAGAAGAGAAGAGAAGAGAAGAGAAGAGAAGAGGAGAAAAAAAATAAGGAGAGAAATATGAAATTGACCTTGCTCACAGTCAAAATGTCATTCACCATTCTTGCTTTCATTTCTAGAAAGTATCTGTATTAAACCCATTTTTATTAAAAGTGGGGTTTGCTGCCCAGCTTGACTTTACCTTCTGAATACATATATATACACACAGACATACAATCAATTTTTGACTCATGATCAGAATAATTCATTTCAAATCTTCATTTTTTTAAATCCAAGACTTGCTTGGAGTTTCTATACAAGTAGGAATATCAAGACCTTGAACTTTACTACAGACGTTCCCAGTGTTTCAAGAAGAAATTCTTAGATATAACACTCAAACATCATGTACCTTTTATGACATACTTTTCAGAGTTTTGCTGATGAAAAATAAATACTCAAAATATATAGAAAACTCTTTTGGAAACTAAATTTTTAACATACCTGTATTTATACACTTAGATAAGTATATACAGAGGGTGTGTGTCCAAACACACACTCATCTATGTATTACACTTATGTGTGTGTGTATATATATATATGTATGTGTGTGTGTGTGTGTGTATGTATTTACCAAAATCTTTAAAAAACTGATTCAGCAATTAAACAGAGGGCTTTAAGCAATTCATGCATAAGTAATATAATTATCATTAAGCGTCATTTCCACCACTCTCCAGCTTTTGTACTTTTACTGAGATTGAAATTCACCATTATACAAAACTTTCACTAATCCAAATTTTAAAAAAATATCCACCCATAGATAATCGTGACGTTTCTTTTCTCTGACTTTTGTAAGAAAACTGGTGCTTACTTTGAAATCTCAGCTAAGAGAGCTCCACATTGAAACAATTTGTGTAAGCTCCTTGCTTCTTCAAATAAACAGAGCCTAAACTGATTTGAGGTATAGCTTCCCCAGTGATTCTTCATGTTTTTGTATCTGTACTGGAATTAAATAAACAATAGGATACCAAAAATACCACTTTGGAGGGCAAGAAGATGGAGATAAAATTTGCTATTTTTTTCACTTTGTTTTCAGATGAGTCTCACAGTTTAAGTACTGGTGATATTTGCTACTTGGATACATTTGCACAGAAACATTTCTTCTTCTACTGTACCTCGAAAGTAAATTTGAGGTTTGCTGTTGCCTTTGTTGAGGTAAGGATGAGGCCATATGTAGCCAAAAAAACCCCCAAATCATTTTGGATGAGCCACAGTTGATGTGCAGGCACTACTATTTTAAGTTTTACTCTTTTGCCACCTCCTTCCCTCTGAGTCTAGAGAAATGCTATGAAGTGTTTCATCTCTACAACCTCTGTCTTAAATAATGGGGAAGGAAATGAGAATGCAACTGAAGTAGCTGGCACTATATCCCCTATTTCTGCCACCTGGAAGTACCAGAAACAGTCTTTTTTGCAGTAGAGACAAGACTTGTGTGAAGTGATAAAAACAAAGAAATTGGGCTGACTCAAATTTTAACAGCGTGTAAGAATCCTAACATATATTCTAATGTTTATCTCTTATATATAACTATATTTAATATTGCTGTCTTCTCTAATCTTTACTAAGTGCATTGCTATTACCTAGAGATGTAAAACTTACAAGCAAAGTAAGCGTTTCTTTGCAAAATATTTTGCTTAGGTTAGAACTGGTAAGACTCTCCTATATGCTGGGGGTATCTTCACAGTTTGTAATAGGTGTTTTGATTTATAGCAACTTTAAGTCAGTGGTTTTAAGTTTAAGAGATATCATAACAGTAAGTTTTATAAAACCTCTTCACTACACTGTTCTCATTGTTAAGTTAGAGCTGGTACAGAATGTTAAATGAAATACTATTTCAACCAACGTCAAAAGTTTACCATTTTGGATTTCATATACTAAATGTCATTCAAGTGTGTATTCCAGTGTGATACCTAATTGGTAGCCTTTCTCACGCTTGCAATTTTCCTACTTTGTTGCCAAGCATCTGCATATTAATAAGTAACACCGTTTAATGAGAGAAAAAAATTCCAAAGCAACACACTTAACTCACTGCCTTTATCCACTGTAAAAGTGAACTCTGATGCCAAAGGGAAGTTAGGTCTTTAAACTGCAACTCTAAATTGCAGCTAACATGCTGAAGCAAGGATGTCACAGTTACACATAATTACCATTTCTACAGGAGTCTGTTTCCTGTGGTGACAGTAGCATATTTAAAAGATAGCATTTTCAGTCTTTGATGTCACTTTTCTCATACAAAACTGTTTTTTCACCAAGAGTCCTATTCAGCAGTCCAGTCTTATCCAGTAAAGCACTTAAGGATATGTCTAGATCCCATTTAACTTCAGCACATGATTAGGATTTTTTTTTTCTGAAAAAGGATTGTACTCAAGTATGTGTTTCAAATGCTTTGTCATACGGGAACCTAAAATCGGAGCATAACTCCTAACTGCTGACTACCCAGGAATTTTAGTCACAACAAATTTTATCATGTTTTACAGGTTTATTTTTCCAAATAATATTTTAGTATCATCTTGTCTTATCACATAGCACATGCTGTAAGCTTATTAGAAGCCCACAAAAAGTTTGAAAAAATATTAAGCTTAATCATATTTGAATCTTTAATACTTTACCAGTGCTCCTCATGGCTTAAAGACCGTAAGCTTTAAATACCACAGAAGCTTTTTTTTCCACATTTGAAATGAGAATGCTTAGAAAGGTATCTGCTGCTTATACAACGGAAGGCTGTAAAACAGAATTTCACAGGAGGAAAACCCTTTCTATGTCTCCTGCATTTCTCTCTCATCTTTTGCTTTTTCTTATTCAAAATCACAATAATAAAAAAAGGTGTTTTCCTAGATAAATATTACAGAACAAAGAATACAGTGTGACTTCCTCTGTTATACTACCAAATATCTTTGCAGCAACCTAGCCATAAATAGTGCCCTGATTATACAGCAACAGAAACTGTCGCCTGTTCCCCTTGTACAAAGCACCTCCGTCCCGCTCAAATCCTGAAGAAATCCTTTTTTCAACCCTATCATTGAAGACACCCTTCAAAGAAATGTTGTTTAATACCTCAATGTGTTTGTTTTTTTGTTTTTTATTAACATCCTCAATACAACAGTCTGTGGCAATTTTAATATTTATACACTAAAGAGAACAAATTGGGAGGGTTGTGTCATCGTCATTCTAACAGAAAACTGGGTGCAGTTTTCCTGGGGGCCCTTCAGTGATTTTCATGCCTAGGGTAGACCATAGTGGCTGCTGAAGTACATGCAATGCACCACCTCTTCTTCCTCATTACATTTTCTCTCTTAGGATAATTTCTTACAGCTACAGCACAGAAATGAAAATTTAGAAATGTTTTTTTCCATTTCTCACTGGGCCACAGACTTCCTGTGTGGATCTTGAACAAATTGTTTTACTTACTCTACCTCTGCTTTTCACATCTGAGAAGTAGAGATAAAAGCAAAAGGAGCACTTCAAGGCTTAATTCATTAAAACTGGCAAAGAACTTTCAGGTCAATGAATGGAGGCTGCTACAGATTAACATATTAAAAGTTTTAATAATTTATTTGTGATCTAATTCAACTGATGCAATATGTTTCTAGACTAGAAGCAACAGGAAAATTTAACACTATGTCACTGGTATGCATGTCCAGTTTTACAGAGCAGTAACTGCAAATGAAAGATATTGATGTGTTTCTTCTATTTGGGCTGTGTCCCAGGGTACTAACACACAGCTCAGGAATAACCTTCTTTCAACAGAAAGTTAAAATAAAGCTAGATGTAATGTAAATACACACTTCATGTTTATACACACATACACAGTACATATACAGAAAATATGTGCATCGAGATGCTATTCCAAAGGAAGAAAAACATTTTTCCTTTATTGTGTTACAAGGCCGTAATTTCTCAAGCTCAGTGATAAATGCTGTAGAAATGCTCTGAAAAAAATGGCTGTAATTAACAAATATGTTATTTTATGAAAGATCCTTTGTTTAATATAATTCTTCATATTAATGCACTGTGAAGAAAATAAAACAGTTAGCAGTGGAAGAGACATTTTTATTTTTTAAAATAATAAAATCTGCTTTATTCCAATAGCATTTTTCCTCTGGATTTTTTCCTTTTAAAAATAAAAATTCCATTTTCCTGTCTGAATTCAAAATGATTGACTGGAGCACAATATTAAGTAATAAATAAAACAGTCCCAGTGGCTGAAAGACTCCTGAATAAAGAGAAAATTATTTTTGGATTTTCCTTCTGATCAGATATGAAATATTCTGAAACGCCACCTCTATAATTTGATAAAAAGCTTGATATCCCCAAATGAAAATAGGATTCAGCACTTTCATTTTTCTGTCTCTAAAGGAACCTCTAGGTAAACTGATTTTAAAAAAATGAAAATCTCAAGCATAAAGGTGGGAGTAATGAAGCAAGTTTAAATATGCGCTGACCTTTGAAATGAACTGCATTCCATGTTGTTTGGCCAAGAAGCTGGCTGTGTTGCTGTCTCCATCAATTTCCACAGCATAAAAGATGTGGGTTTTGGAGCTGCCCTGCTCTCTGGTGGATGTTGATAGGCATCGCTGCAAATACACCAGTGCTGATAGTAACAGCCATATGTTCATTGCTCTGAAATATTAAAAAGAAACCCACAAGGGATAAAAGTGTAAGCATCTTCTTTTGTTGTTGTTGTTCACACTGAGGATTTACCCAGAGGTGGCTGTATTTTATTTTCCTGTTCTTTGGCTAAAAAATAAAGTCCTACAATTTTTTTTATTTAGTTCCAATATTAAACAAAAGAAGATGAAAGCAAAACAAAACATTATCTTGGGAATCTAAGAGGCTTATGCTGTTTGATAGTACCTAAAAGCAAAGAGATATGGTGCTATATGATTTTATTAATACAAATTCAAAAATTAAAACATGCACTACTTTTCAGCTTTACTTACACGATTATTTTCTTTTTCCACTCCTGTTTTATTATATAAGTTTCAATAGTTTTATCCAGTGGTTTGCCAATCTCAAGCTGTTCACTAGACCTGAAGGTCAAATGGCATTCTCAGAAAAATTTCAGCGTTCGATATCAAAATGGAAGATGACCACTTGAATGTATATCAATTTTAATAACAATGACTAATCTAAATATCTGAATATCTGGTCTAAGTCCTTTTGTAATATAGTCTATGAGATATCAGTTTAAAATGGAGTCTTATGATCTGATCATAAATTGCCTAGAAAAATGAATTACAGAAAAGATGACAAAGTCAAGATTATGCATATGAGAAACACCAGAGGTATCTTAATTAGACAATATTAATATCTGGTTGAAAGTTTATTCTTTCATTCTAACTCTTAGGAACTAGATCCTGACATTAAAAATATGACAGTAGCAAATAACAAAATCATTCTCAGTAATATGCTGGTGTTGCATCTGTAATGAAACAACAAAAAGGATACCTTTTAAGTTGATGTGATATTAGGTGTAAACAGTGGTAGAGATCCAATTTACTTTTCCACCTATATTCTCCTTTGTTTAGTTACCTGTTAAGAGCAGTACTGCAACAGAATTTAAAAATTAATTTTGAAATGTATGGGACTATGTAGTTTTCCATGTGGTGGCCATGTCATTCTTATGCTTGTAGTTTTTGCAGCACTTATTCAAACAGTCTTTTAAAACAGCAGTTAGATATATATTAAATTTGAATATATATACTTCTGTCTTTCTTTAGCCATGTCTTTCAGTTGCATCCTTCTTGAAAGTCCAAGAATTGATACAAAGCAGCCAGTGACTGAATTCCACTCCACACCCAATAGTAGCTCTTTCTAACATTAAGTAAAAATTAAGGTGCAACAGGAAAAAACAATCTCATAACTTGCAGTCCACAATAATATAAACCTATGGTCTTTAATAAACACTGTCATACTGAAAAAAATATACTTAAGTTATCTGGACAGTTAGATCTAAAAATCAGATCTTGAATGAGATCCTACCAGCTAGATACTTCTGAAAAGGGCTAGTAAAGCCTATCATATGGAATCCCTACTAATTACATTAGAGTGTTTCTGGATGCTGATTGCTATTTGAAACATACACAAAGCCTTACAAAGCATTTTTACAGCCAGACATAAGCAATCTAAATTTCTAAACTCACTCCTCAAATCTGAAATATGTAGTATGGACACTAGTGATTTTCCACATAGTGTTTTTAAGGATTGAGAAGGCGGGAACTGAAATTTATTTTTGTTGTCTAGCTAAGCAATCAGATTACAGCTCTATGAAATGAACTTCAGTAAAAAATGGAAACGAAGTCATAAAGACTATGAAAGATTACGTTTCAGCTCCCACTGGTAAGAAGATGAAAATTTCATCAAGTGTTATCCAGGACAATGGATGAGGCTAAAGGTTATTTGGCTTGGTGTTTCTTCTGCTAATGCCAATCTACTTTGTATGGGATATTTACTTATATGGTGATTAAATCAGAGCAAAACAAAACAAAACATTTCTGCTCAATCTACTCTAAAAATGACACAGAATGGATTTCAACCAGTCTTTTCCTACCAATTCTAATGCAATCTAAAGCCACTTTGATCCCCACAGCCAGGTTAGGGCAATGTAGTTGGCTTATATTTAGAGTCATCAAAAGGTTGAGGATGATATAGAGGAATTGGGGCTGCAAAGAGAACTGAGGAAAAAGCCCAACAAATTGATGATGTATATCCACCCTCTATAATTTATGCAGTATAAAACATTTCCAGAACAGAAGAACAAAATTAGTTTACCTAGAACAACATAGATCACCAGAGCATAATTTTAGAAATGGAAAAAATTCAGGCTCATTCCCATGCAGAGAGATGTAATGATAGAACCCCATATTTCTCAGGCTGGGACTGACACCACTGAGGTATTGGTAAAAGTGTTTTGGAGATACTTCTCTCCTCTGCTTCTATATTCCTCAACAATCACTTTACTTTATTTGAAATCAAACTATTTTGCTAGTACTATAATTAGAGATCTGCATAACTTACTCATTTTTTCAAGCTGAAAATTTCCATAAAAACACTAATTCAGTAGGTTCTTGCTTTCCAAAAATTATAAATCCATGCTAGAAAGTAGAGTTGGTAAACCCACTCAAACAACTGCAAAGGCAAACTCAACAAAGAATATTTCATAGGAACGAATAATAATTTGGCATCTTCAAATGACACTAAAACTAAATATGACAGGTTTCATTTCACCCTTATTATTTGCTCCCAAAAAGAAAGTGGGTGGGGAAAACACATTATTTTATCTTTTAAAAAAAATTATATTCTTTTGTGGAAATCTTTAGATCTCAATTATAATCACATATAGCATATTCTGAGTAGGAACTGACTTATAAGGATCCTCAAGTCTAACACGTAAGTCAATAGCCCATTCGGAGATTGAATCCACAACCTTGGCATTATTAGCACCATGCACTTACCAATTGAGCTAATCTCAGATAATGTGAACTAGGACTTAATTTCAACAAGATATAAAAATTTACCCAAACTTGACCAAGATAATAAGGTTTCAAAAACTATTCACAAGTGCAGTAGAGACATGTAACAGCTGAAAAGTGAAATCATGAACGATTCTGCCTGCACAAAGTAATCCCCATCCAAAGACTTACCCTGTATTTCCCCCATAATCCACTTTTTTTTGCTAAATTCCAAACAATATTTTGGGACAACGAAGAGACTGTCTTACTTACACTCTCCAAAGGCAGAACTAACAGAGGGTAAATTGGAGAGAGAAGGACCTGTGTGGCAGTAGAACGGAAGAAGAGCAAGGGCATGAGTAAAACTCTTGATTTATGTTAAAAGGCCTTGGGCTGACTGATTAGGATGGCTAGGACTGAGAACTAAGCACCAGGGCAGTGGGACTATTGCTTGAAAGCAAAAGAGAGTACAGAACTACCGTGCCATGAACTGAGTGAGAGACTGAAGTAAGAAAATTATTTGCATAGCTGGACTGAGTGAGGCCTCATCTGATACAAAGTTAGTTGGTTTAAATTACTTGAAACACAATTGGTTAAACAGAACTAAAAAAGAAGTGTCAGGAATTATAGTGAGTCTGGAAAAGTCCAACATTAGATGCCTTAGGAAGGAACAGATCAGAGAAGGGAAGAACTGCACAAATGTAGGAAACACGCAATCATGATTATTGAGGTAAAGAGACCTGGGGAAAGAAGAATGGAGGAGAAAGAAAAAAATTATAAGCAAAACTCAACCAGGCTATAAGGAACAAACCAGGAGACTCCATAATCTTCAGACTAGCTGTTCTCTCTAGCCTGGAACCAAATCCTTAGTTCCCAGCCTCACCATTCCACTGAAACTGGAAACACAAAGGAACCAAGTGTCTTAATTCCATCTTTTGGACCACATGAATAGTTAAGGCTTTCTTCTTCGAAGAGTGTGAATTTGTTTCTTCAAAGAGCAACATTCTCTAGTTTGGATAAAAGGATGCCAACCACACTCCATAAGGAAATTAGCAAGCTGCCAAAGGATGGCATTTCCACTCAAATCACCCTGTTAAGAAAACTCCCAGCATGAATTAATCATACATAAAACACATCACATTAATAAAATTTTGTTAAAGCCAACATTAAAAGATGACAAATTGAGACTATTTGTCTAAACTATAAAAAGAGGGTAAGAGGTATTTTCAGAGAAGAATAGTAAAATTCCTGGAAGTAGTCAGGATTCATTCAGGATTTATAATAATAAACTCATCTATGGCTGACTGTATACAACACATTTCTACAGCATCTGCCTTTATTCAAGTTTCACAGTAAATATGATACATTCTAAAGTGGGCTCTTGAGGGCTAGTAAATAGTGACATCCATTATTAATGTTGTACAGGGTGAGAGATCCTGAACAGGTCAGTGCTTCAACCTGCCTTAATCCTCTGTTTCTACAACAATGGATTTTTAAGAAGCAGCTTTGGTTTCACCAGCAAAGATTAAATTTTACTTACATACACTGGAAAACAATTTGATTTAACTAATCTATCAAGAAAGAAGATTCATAATTTTATTAAATTCTATTGGAGGGAGGGCAAGGAAGGATTTAAGTTCTTTCTTTTGGTGTGACAAATACTGTAGTATTGTGCAACTGAAATTTCACAAAATGAATGAAAACCCTAGAATTTTCTCACTGCACACATGCAAGAACAGAACAGGTTTATTTTTAACAGCATGATATATTTAAGTGCAAATAAAAATATAAATTAAACAGAAAATATCATTTATACACACAATTTGTGTTCCATTAACAGAATTTAATTATAAAAAATAAAAATAATTTTAAATCCATCTCTACTATTATTTTGCATTTAGGTTAGGAATATGAGATACTGTCATATAATAAAAATGACACACAGTTTCTGTATTAAACGAAAGGGTAGATAGAGGACTGATACTGGATTTGTAACGGGTCTTTACTCAGTAGACCAGCTAGGACCAATGCTATGGCAATAGTGTTTCTATCACTTAGTGCTTGTCACAACAAAAAGCATTTTGAAATAACACAGAATATTTTCTACAGGGTCAGTAGCAGATAAGCATCATGTTCAAAAATTACTAGTGTTGAGAGTGTTCTGGGTTTGTTACAACAGAGGTTTAAGTTCGAATTTTAAATATGACATAATAAACCCTTCAACAAATTAGTAGCTTCCTGATGTTATTACAAAACACTTAGGTCTCTGAATTATAATTTTGCTAGGTGTGCCCATACACACCAAAAAAAAGACAGTACTGCTGTTTAGTCACATAAAGAAAAATAACCAGATGTAAACCTAAATTTCTTAAGGTGATTGAAACTAAATATAGTTCAATCATATTTAATAGTAAAAACCAGTGAATACCACCAAATGAATTTGTAAAAATGTTGAAAAAACCAACAAAATATAAAAAGAAAAAAAACACTAAGGGGAGGGTGTTAATGAAAAGATTTGAGTTTCTTCTCATATCATCCTCCACTGAGAAAAAAATTATCCCCTTTAATTGCTATAAGACAATTGAAAGATCTTGAAAAAACACTGCAAAGCAGCCTAACCACATGCACCACTTACTGAATTATGAACAGTTTCCTTACAGGCTTTGTATCTTATGCTGACCAAGCCCAATTTTGCTCCAGTTTATGAAACATGACAAGACCACAGATAAAGTTGATCTATGCTGCAGGCTGTTTGTGTTGTCTACTCAGATGGTATGAGCCCAAATACTGTACCTCCTTTGCTTTCTTTCATTTGTTTTACTGAGCTTTTATAAAACCAGAGACAGGCGCAAGATTCAAATTTATGGCATTGTTTCTCCCATCTAAGAATAAGCACTAAACCATGAGGGTGTATTCAGAAGAATCTCCTGTGATGTCTGAGACCTGCAGAGAAAGCATATGCTATTTATTTCATTGAGTTTTGTTTGTTTTTTCACTGAGGAATCTCTGATGTGAAGAGTATGTAATAATGCACACATCATTTTATTGCACTTTTTTCTAAGCGATATTCTTTTGGTTTTAAAATTTATTGGCACTGGCAACCACTTTTTAAAGGACTATCTTAAAACTGTGAGCATTTCAGCATTTTACAGCTTTATCAAGCACTATTGGCTGTATTAGAAACTGAATAGAGTTCAATTGGTGATGATAACAGCTTGAAGTTTACCACCTTTTCAGAGGATGTCACTGAGCACTAAGAAATAAGCAAATTCTGTAGAGAGTGTTTCAAAGGAAACAGGAATCTTCATGATCAAGTGCATTTGCTTCCTTTAGTTGCTTCCATTTTTGTTGGAAAATAAGAAACATGACAAACATACATCACTCTTTAGCCAGGTCAGTCTCAAAATGTTTTATAAACTACATGCACAGTAACACAAGAATAATAAATAGAAAATAATAAAAATACAAAAACATAGATACCTAGGAGTTTGGACAGGTGAAACTGTTTATTAAAAGACTGAACAACTATAAAACTATAAACTATAAAACAAATGGGAGAAATTAGTTGTACACAATCATCACGTTAATTTGTATTATGTAGTACTACTCTAGCCATGTGTTCTAACAGTTCAAATACACATAGTTTATAATAAGTGTTGCTATCTTCTAATAGACCAAATGAAATATTCGAGGGGAAAATGACATGTTTTCAGGTATTCAAAACTTTCCTCCAGCTTGAAGTAGAAATAGCAATCTTTCAAACTAAATAAAAGTTGAGAACAACTGCTCTGGTTTTAATTTAATCAAACCAATTGAATCAACTAAAAGATAAGATAGCTCATCAATATGAGGCAGAGAAATATTACGAAGGGAAAGACAATACATTTGTTTGCTCCTATGGGACAGAGAGATGGAGAGCCAAAGAGACACAAGTAATTTATTGTCTGTGCAGCAAGGAAAGGTTATCCTAGGGTGGCAAAAAATATAATGTGCCATAAAACCAATGTCTCTGTTGGGTCCATGGTTTTTAGTGCCCAGCAGAGTTATGAATTTTAGTTCCAGAATTATCTTTTGAAGGTATTTTGATGTTTCCCTTGAGCAGCAGGGCTGAGAGGTCGAAGATGAAGTGGCTGTTCTGGATTAAAGCAAATGTGACATAGCTATGCAAGCTGGAATTCAAAATCCTATAATATTTGTATAGCCATCCTACTTCAAGGTTCTATTTAATTGCCAAGAGTGGGCACTCCCAGAAACAAAAGTGATGCAAAGCCCCCGCTTAAGTAATTTTCAACAGTTAAAATAGTGTGAAATAGCCTTAAGCAAGTCTTAAATGATAGCAGAAATCTATTTAACTATGATGTTGATGGGACGAGTATAGAAAATGGAAAGCTTATACCCAATATTAAGAACTTGTCTGCTGCTCTGACAAAATAGAGAGAAAATTCTGAAAAAATCTTGAGACAGTATTTTCCCCAGCATAACTTCAATAACCTCCTCAGCTTGTTTTAAAGGACTTTCAGAATACATATTAACCTCAGGGTCAGGAAAAATGAGGAATGGCTCAAAACTCTTGTTTTAAAAGAACAGTTTCCCAGTGTATGCAGAGCCATAACCATTTCAAACATTTTGAAACAATAGGTTGAGGGCTCCAAGATTTCTTTACTGAAGCACAACAAGTAATGTTTGTGCTCAGGATGCATTCCAAGCTGAAGTTCTTCAAGGGATCTTTTAGGGGTTTTTTATAGAGTAAATTCCAGCTACCAAACCGTATGTCATACATGCTACACTGTAGAGGCTTAACCACTCACTGGGTGGTTATGCCACACTTAAAATTGCCCAAATTATGCTATCACTCAATGAATGATATAATAGATAAATTAAGTGTTCTAAATTACATAGGCTGTCACACTCACTTCTGTGTGCTTCATTGCTAGTCAGTAATAAGGCTGGAAAAATTCTTATGGAAAGGATACAGATTATCTGAGGATATCAAAGAGAAAGAACAGATTCTCCATGACTATGCAACTTCAAGAAATGAGAACAAGAAACAAATTTGAAAAAGGTGGGGCCAGACAAAATAATGTTACACATTTAATATATAGAAAATACATTTGAAGGTTTTAAAATAAATATGAAAAATAAAACAGAATAAACAGGAGGCACAATGGAACTGTACAAGCACATTACATTAATAGTGGGAAAACGCTTAAGTGACTGAATCAAACACTTCAAAAGTTTCTAAGGGGCTCAGAATGAAAGTTCCCAAGGCAGTTAACCATAATATCAAAAAACCATATTTTCACGAAGCCCAGCAGTCCTAATACCCAGCCAAAGATGAACAACTTAAGCACTTCAAATAAAAAACCCTTTCGCTGCTAGACCAACAAATCTCTATCTGGCCCTCCAATAGTGTGAATTATCCCAAGCCTCTTTCAAGGTTTTGTCTTTAATGTCAACCATGCTTAAATGTCAACCTATGTTTAGAATATGTTTGCCTTTCTGCAAAGTCAACAGGTTTTTGGTCTGCTCTATAGTAAGATTCAATCAGCTCAGCACCACCTATCAACTAGTTAAGAGCTGCAAATTACTATGGTTTTTTTTCCCCCCTTAAAGTGATTCAGAAATACCTCTTTCATATCAATGCTTATAGTATTATGGTACATGGAGCAACAAACAATTTCTACATTTGAGTTTTGGGCATTCATTGTCACTGCCAAGACACTTGCTGGCAAGAAATTTTATCAGAAGATAGTCCACTTACAAATTTTCTGCCCTTCTGTGAAAAACAACAGATACTTCAAGCAACAGCATAACAGAAATTCAAAATTATTCACCCAACAATATATTCTCCTAGAGTTACCAAACAAAACATGTGGAGCATTTCTGAAAACATTTCCTTCTCTTACTTTATTCCAACATCAAGGTTACAAGAATCAATCATTCCACACAGTCCTGTGTATGTGCCCCATCCACAGAAACACTGAAGGTCAGGTTGGTTGTGGCTATGAGCAACCTATTCTAGTGGAAGATGTACCTGTTCATTGCAGATGGGCTGGACAAGATGACCTTCAAGAGGTCCTTTACAATCCAAAATATTCTATGATTTCATAGCTCACAGAAAACAGAAACTGTATGATATTGTAAAAACTGTGTTAAGCTTCTTAATCTAGTGAGAGGCCTTTGCAGCAGGCAAAAAGAATTAACTGTCATTTTGAGAACTTTTGAACGTATGTAAATCAGAAAGCACTTGCTGTTACTCAAAAAAGAGAAGAAAAAAGAGTAAAATGTGATATCATTTAAAAAATCAAAATGTGAATAACAAAACACGATGTAAACTCATTCTTCTTTCTACACAAAATGTAAGGGAAAGAGTTTTGTTAAAAAATAAAATGTTCCTTTTTTTTGAAATTATTGTGTAACAGAATTAGTAGGTCCGAGTTGTTAGGCTGTCTGATTCCCAATATCAAATAGTTTGTCAAGCCTTTCTCCCCAACAGATTTACCATTATTATGAAGACAAGGGTTTAAGATTACCAACGATGAAAATTATCTGATATGCAAATACTTTGCATCTATTCAATTTATTGGAACAATGTAATCCTTACTATCACTACTAAGAAAATTTCAATGAGAAGAATATTCCATTCTTGTAACAACAAAGAAAAAGGAAAAACAACTTTCATTTTCTTCAACAGATTCATTCCTACAGATAATTCCCCTGAGAAATATTCTATACAATCACAAAGGATACCAAAATCTGAATCTTGTATAAGAGTCAAGAAGAGTTGGAAGGGCTTCAGAATCAGCTTTAGCTCAACAGTGATTTTTACAGCCAATTAAACAGTGGAATTGATGGACTCTGAGAATGCCATATGCTGCCCTCTGCTGAAAAGATGATCATTATGACTTGAGGTCTTACAGCTGGAAGGTCTGACAGACGAGAAAAAATAAGTGGAGGATCCTCTGATTTCAGGGATGTGGATAATTCCTTTAGGGAGAAAGGAAGATTAAATGCTCACCTGGGCAAAGAAAAATTCACAGAACATATGGTGTATATATATAAAAATTTTCCAGACAAGAACATGAAGTCAGCAAATTGGTTATTAGAAATATAACTATTGAGAATTACATTGATTATATTCATAAAAGTCTCTAAAATGGCTACCTGACAAGCAGTTTAGATCTAACATGTGACATACTTTAAAGAAATTATAATGTAATGAGGAGAGTCTTTCTGAATGATCTTTTTTTACCCTGTTCCCTCTGTGGTTTCTGATTGGTGCATACAAATACAGATGCATATATTTCAAAGTTACTTTGAGAAATTTAGCAATTATACCTCTGTTAGATAAATAATAAAATGTTTACACTCACTTTGAAATATTTTTAATTTCTAATTTTTACAGATTCTTAAAAGTTAAAATGGGTGGGGGGGAAAGAACAACAAAAAAGGAGATCTGGGCATTTATCTAAAGTTTACAGTATTGTTTACTGCATTACCAAGATTATTTAAGTTAAAGAGGATTCTACAACACGACAACCAGGGGAAAATTGTTGATGGATCACCAGCAGCCATTTTTAGAATACTGTTGTGTTTGTTTATCTGCAGTGACATAGATTTGGTCAAAAAAAACATATATATATGTATATATGCTCCAGCACCTGGAACATCTCCTCCCCTGCCTCCTTGATGTTGCCTCTACTGTTTCTCTCACTGTTTCAGTGGTTTTGCTCCCTCCTCCTCTCTCGGTCTGGTATTTTTTGCCTTTCTTAAATAGGTTAGCATATTTGGGGAGTTGCCAAACACAAGTTGTGTTGGTTTTGCATGGCCTGGTTCTTGTTAGTGGGGGGGGCTTCCACAGTGAGAAGCTGCTGGAAGCTTCCACCATGTCCATCAGAGCCAATCCCTGACGGCTCTGAGGAGGGACAGGCTGCTGGCCAAGGCTGAACCAATTAGAGGTGGTGGTCAGGCCTCTGTGATAACATATTTAAGAAGAAATCAAAACAAATTTTGGGCCCAGTTTTAATTCCAGCCTGAGTAGGAATGAGAATTTATGAGAGGGAAACAACATGAAGACACCAAGGTCAATGAAGAGGAGGGGGAGGAGATGCTCCAGGTGTCAGAGCCAAGATTCCTCTGCAAGCCGAGGTGAGATCATGGTGAAGCAGCTGAGGCCCTGGAGCCCATGGGGATCCACAGGGGATGCAGAGATTCTCCTGCAGCCCATGGGGATCCACAGGGGGATGTAGAGATCCACCCACAGCCCATGGGGATCCACAGGGGGATGCAGAGATCCACCCACAGCC
>JAHLSL010000017.1:19694875-19724336 GCA_025920805.1 Petroica traversi
ACAGCCCATGGGGATCCACAGGGGGATGCAGAGATCCACCCACAGCCTGTGGGGAAGGTGCCCCCATGGGTACAGGTGGATGCCTGGAGGAGGCTGTGATCCTGTGGGAGATCTGTGGAGAAAGATAGAGGCCCTGCTCCCAGGCTGGAGCAACCTGTCCTTGAAGGACTGCATCCTGTGAAAAGAGAGACCCACACTACAGCAGTTTGAAGGGTACTGCTGTTCATGGAATGGACTCATGTTGCAGCAGTTTTGGGAGAGCTGTTGCTTGTGAGATAGAGCCATGACAGAGAAGTTCAGGAAGAATGGTCTCCCATGGGAAGGGACCCCATGATGCAGCAGGGGAAGGACTCCTCTCCCTGAGCAGCAAGAGAAATCACAGGCGATAAAGCGACCAATACCCCCATACCCTGTCTTCCTGCACGGTCAGTAGGAAGGAGGGAGGAGTTGGGACCGGGGGGGGGGGGGGGGGGGGGGGTGCCGGGGGGCCGGGGCGGGGTGCGGGGAAGGTTTAAAGGCTTATTTTACTTCTCATTATACTCTTCTGATTTTGTTAGTAATAAATTTACTTAATGTCTCTAAGCTGAGCCAAGTTTTGCCCTTGGAGTGTTTTCTCCTGGTCCATATCCCAACTCACGAGCCCTTCATTAAATTTTCTCTCCTCTGCCCAGCTGTAGCAGGGGAGGGTGAGTTAGCAGCTTTCGTGGGTGCCTGGCTTTTGGCCAGTGTCAAACTGGATTGCTGAGTTTAGACAGCTCTGGGTCCATTGGAGAGCTGTGGGGGAATACTTTTTCAGTTTTCACTGAAAAATCGTAGCATCTTCCTGGGACCTGTATTGCAACCTGTGCTGCTCAACAAATTCATAAATTATGTGAAAGCTGGAAGTTTATAGAGTTTACTTGCTTTTGATGGTTTCAAATATTATGATATTGTCTGACCATGGCAATTAAAAAGCAGACAACAATTCAATACAGACAGATATATATTCACAGACCAAATGAAAAATAATTCTTGCTTTACAAACACAGTGATAGACTCTGAAGTATATACTCTTCAATAGCAAGACCTCTGAAGTTAGACTACTTTCTGGAAACATGAGGAATATGCTTAATAGTAGTTTAAAAAAAAAAAAACAAAGAGAAAAATTATTATGATTATTACTATTGCCACAGAGTACATAGATAGCACAGATCCAATCTAAATAGAGTGTATAAATCTGGTGGTCCTTCTTACCACAAAAAGAATGAAATATAATTGGGTAAGGTACAGAAAAGGACAAAGAATGGATCAAAGTTGACACAATTTCTGTACAAAGAATGACCAGGATTCTTTAGCCTCAAAGAGAGATACGGACATACCAAAAATCATATATTAAAACTGGCATTAGGAACATGAAAAAAAAAAAAGCATTTTTTACTGGCCCTTCCAATAGAAGCTATAGGAAAAAATAAGAGAAAATAGCTAACATAAGATTCAAAACAAACAGAAGACGATAATCCTTCAAACATATCCAGGATGCGTTTGAATCAGGGATGCTAAATTTCACTCAAAAATTATCAAAATATTCATGGAGAAACAAAATTCTACCAAGGGCTATAAAAACTAAAAATCTATAAGAAAAATATCTCCCTAATTTAGGAGATCTCTAAGCTCTGATTCCCACACCAAGACAATTTAGATCAAAAATGTATATCTGGAATAGAGAACTGTAACTCAGAGGCTCAAACACAGATATTTCAGACCCCTAGGGTATCTGAGACTTGTGGCTCACAGACATGCAACTAGAGGAAATCTGAGTCCTTCTGGAGTAACATCTGGAGGCTAGGGTAAATGTGGTAGGGCATTTCAAATAGCACGAGACACTTTTATTTTGATTATTAAATCCTTATATGTTGAAGGAAGTAGCTTAGGTTTACAGAGTCTCAAATGTCAGTTAAATGCATTTCCATTTATAAGAGTTTGGTAGCCAGTAAATTTTTAAAAATCCTCTTAGCATTTAATACTTTTCCAAAGTTTATATTAAGAACAGAGAAGTAGTTATTTATCATAAATGAACATTTCAACCTCAGCTACCACAGTTACCTTGATAAATTAATACAATGCTATTGGGATTGCACATCATACATTCAAAATAGACTTATATCCACCAATCCAGAAGTAATTCTGCCTCCCTTTAGCTTTGACTAACAACACTATGGTACTTCATGAACATCCACTATTCTTTCCCAGAAAACTCCATGTTCAATCGATGCTCAGGAGGAATCTGCTCTGATAGAAAACCATGATTGTAAGCAGAATTTTTATTTCATTTGCTGCAGCACCTGGAAATTGTGTAATAAACAACTGCACAATTGAAAAGAAGGTACCATGATCAAAACAAGTGATAGCTTCCCTGGAAAACTTGGATTGCATTCTCCTGTTGCATGCCTTAATAACATTGATAAGGCACTTAAACTGAGCCTTTCTGAGACATCATTAATTGCGCCCACACATATCCTGTTTCAACTTATTCCTTAAATATCTTTTGCAAAAATGCTGATAACAGCTGTAAATGTAATCCAGAGGAGTTCTGCTTTCAAAAATCAGAAGTTAATATACAGCATATAATGTTAAGAACTCTGAAAAATTAGGTTCTAAGGTATCTTTTTTTCCAATTTGTATATCCTGGATTATTTTATATGGATAAAATCACTTTCTTTCCTACCTCATTTCTCTAGAAGACTGTAGAAATAAAATAATTAAGATTATGAAGACTCAGACATTGAGCAGCATGAAAATGCAGTAATTCAGACTTCAGAGCAAAAATGAGCAGCACAGAAAGCAGAAGGTTACATATCAAACGACAGGCCAACAAATCTGAAATACAGTTGTAACTGAGACATGTATTTAATATCTACATATTTAATCTCAATTGCATAGATTGCAGTCAGGGAGTAAGCACTGGAATTCACTTAACTGTCAGGGAGCAAAGAGTTCAAGAGTGTCTGGTCATGGAAAAAGTAGTGGATGAACATGAAAGGGAGTCTGGAAAGAGCATTCTGACAAAGAGGCAAAGGATGAGGAGAAGCCTAAGAGTAGTCAGGTAAAAACTGGAGTAAATAAGCCACAAGGAGAAATGAGATACTCCTTGTATTTTAATACCTGTACTATATCAGAAAGCCTCTGCCGACATGGAGAGTAGGGAGGAAAACTTGCTAAGATCTTAGCAAAAGGTGAGACTGGACATGGCTATGAATGAGTCTGAAAACTGGGAGAAGTCTTTGGAGTAAGAACTAGAGTAGCTACATAGGAGATGTGGAACTGTTTATGCAAAGAGAAAGGAGATTTGACTAAGACAGTGAATACACAGGCAAATGAAATTCTTATACTTCTCATCTCTCAGTTTCAGCTTCTCAGCCTAAAGCTACCTTCCAAAAAGTCTTTTCCACAATTACTTTCAACTTTATCCTCCAGTTTCCATTCAGTTTCTCTGTCAATCTTTTAAGATTCGGCAGACGTGCTGTTTTCAACTTCAAGCCAATCCAAGCACCAGCAGCCAGGCCAGGGCTCACAGCAGCCCAGCTGAAAAGAGCTGCATTGCAAATCACAGCACTGATGCCTCATTGCTATTCTGGCTCAGAACTGCTCTAAGAAAGAAATTTATTCTGAGTCAGAACTAGTTCAGTAGGAATGGCCCAGGTGATAACTGATGAGACAAGTGCATGTCTGAGGTGGACGCACAAGCTCTTGTTAGATGTAGGAAATGCAAAGGGGAGAAATATATTCAGTTGCCATCTCTTACAATTACAAGCTATGAAAGTATAGAACATGCTTAGTGATTCTGATAGAGTATTAGAAATTAAGTTCCAGGAAGTCCCTGCTGACTACGTATACACTGAGCACACAAATCCCAGATTTTCAAAAGATAATAAATTGGAAGGAAGAGAATGGGGAAGGAAGAGCCAAGTGTGGAAGCTTTGGGTAGACTTTTGCAACCAGTCAACCATGTCATACTCCTGATGTAGCTGCTAGTCCCATGTCAAAGCACAAGAGCCACAATGTACTCGAATTTAAAATAGCATTTTTTTTCTTTTTTCTTTCCTTCTTTTTAGGTTCTTTTTTTTAAATTAAATTACCATTTTTGGTCATTTTTGCTGTAATGTAACAAGCTAGCTGACACCAGCATGAAAGTTTTTGCATCAAATTTTTAAACTTAGGCAAGATTTCAAATGAAAATGGGCCTGTAATACTACTTATCCTATATCCACATTGTCACACTTTTCCTTGGGAAATACTGTTCCTTTGCAAAGACCAAACTACTTGTAATTGTCATATGATTCTGTTTTTATAGAAAGAAAATTATTTAGAAACATTTCGCTACATGATACATAATAACTCTTAAATGCCATCAATTTTTTAACTTCAATGCCTGTCTGTAATATCGGCAGAAGCTACAATAAAAATCCTAGAGATGGCAAATTAGTACCGCAAAGTAAGTGTAAAAGTAATTTAATTAAAAATTCTTTAAGGTATACCTTTTGAAAAATGCATAAATATTCACCATTCATTAAAAGAAAGAATACAAATGTGAGATAATTTTTTTCAAGAAATAAGGAATTAGGTTTTTTTAAATGGTAATTAGCAATATTGGAAAAAACTTGGATCATCATTGTCTTCGTGGTCAAGATGTTCCATTGAGAGGTCAAAGTGATTCTTTGCTCTAGTTAAGTTAAATAAAGGAAGATACTCTGAAGTACACTGCTGATCTCATGCCTCTACTCAGCTTTACATTAAATACTTACACATTCATGCTGGCAGACAGAAAATATCACTTCATGTCTATGTAGTAAAAGTATTCTCATGGAGAGTAGGAAAACTAAATTTGTCTTTTCTGACACAAAGGAAGAAAGTGCACTAAGATCTCCCACATCTGAGCTGACCATTCTCATGTGAAAGAAAATTCTCACACAAAATGGATAGGGCAACACAACTATCATTTACATCGTCAATCCAATCCTTCCCCTTCTTTTTAATTTTTTCTACTTTTTCTGAAGGCTGCTATTTGGAAAAGTCTATCCCAAACTGTGATTTTCTTTAAGCAAACCAAAAGCAGAGACCTAGACTGCATTTAAGTAAATGAAAAATGTAGTAAGTCTCTGATCTTTTAAAAGAAAGCTTTTCCCAGAATTAGTAGCCTAAAAAATACCTAGCATCAAGGAAGAATGCAACAACGTATGATTTAGTGTCACTAGAGGTGACAACAGAGCTGTAAACTACAAACACCTAAAAGCTCACAATATAAGCTGTCAAGCAAAGAACTCCCTGCAGGTTTGGACCATCTGGATAGCTCCAAACTTTTCTTAATCTCAGTCAAAAAAGAACATGAACATGGATGTAAAAACAGTGGAATCTCAAACAGGAATGGAGAACTACTTAGCAGCAGCTACTTAGGTATTCAAATAACACATCCAATTTCTGCATCCACAAGTCAAAAATAACATCAGTAAGTAGCTAAGTATTCACAACATAACCATCAAAGTACTCAAAAACATGACCTAAAGTGAGAGAATCAAGAAATTTCACCTCTTTAGTATAATGGATAGCCATATTACAGTCTATAAATATATACACAGGAAGACAAAATCCATTTCAGTCTCACAGACAGAAGTATAACAAGACCCAGGGGCTACAAACTGAAGACAGACAAACCTAGAATTAACATCTAAATTACCAATGATGAGTACCTCATTGAAAATTGTCATAGACACTCCCATCCTTGAAGTAGGCTTTTTAAAAAGAAAGGTAGAGAGGTTTTTTATCTTTAGAGAGACATGACCTAGTTCAAATGGGAAGAAACTAAGGCAGCCATGAGGTCTCTGTTGTACAGTATGCCAGGCTAGATGATCACAGTACTCCCTTCTGGCTTTTTAATCCATGAAACTGTGTACATTTCCATTTCAATGAAACTGCATCTTTCAATGAGCATTTTTTAAAGGAACAGCTTTCCAGTGAGCTCTAGTTATGCCTTGAAGGCATAGCACTCTTTTGGTTGAGGCTTGTGAAAAACTTCTGGATAGCACAATATGGTGTTACTCTGAATGGAGGAAGCATTCAGTCCTTTCTGAAGCAGGTCTGGGACCAAGTACAGAATACAGTAGAATCTGCTTTGTTTAACATATTAATTTGAAAATTAACTCTTTGCAGCATTACACTGAATCAGTTTAAGTCCACAGTTCCATCATCATTTCATGAATTTGACAGTCACTTGGCATAATCTAATTTTTTGGTTGTGTTTACCAGATACTTTCTCTTGAATCACCATAGAATGGGGGGAGTCTTATGTAAAAGCATTATACTGGAACATGTTTGGATTGGGACTTCTGATTCCATTATTTCAAAAAGGAATTATATTTTTGTGCATCAAACTACACGGAAATCTGAACCAGAAAAAGAGAAATGGAAAACATTGGGCAATTCACACAGAATATTTCTTATTGCACCAAGACAAATCACTAGGGCAGACACAGCCTTCAGAGAGCCTCTGGTTATGGCAATCTAATTAGTTCTTTATTTTCCATCTGAGTTAAACTATCACTTTATAATATTAGATAATAAAAGATTTTTTTCTTAAATCCACCTCACTATAGGATTTTGGAGCTTTGAAGTCACTTATTTTGACAGTTAGCAATAAATTTAATCTGTTTTCAGTACAAAACACAGAATGTTACTTATTCATATCTATTTCATTTTCTTACACCAGTTTCCATTTCATTAATATGTTCTTGTGATTTTTATTATCTCATTTCAGATGTGTAAGGAATCACACAAAAAATAAAAAAAGATGAAGATAATTCTGACTGCTGACACACAGAAGTAAAACCATAGATCCTTTACATGAAATTAATTTTTTCTGCAGGTAATACAACGAAGTGCACAAAGCTTCAAGTTCAATGACATAATAGCAGCTTAAATGCAGTTACCTAATAAACATAGTGTATAAAGCCTTAAAACGCAAGCATATCTTAAAGGTAGAAAGGATAATCAGAATAGTTTACTACCTTCTGAAAAGGTCTCATTATTTTGTGATTCAATCTCTGACTGCAATTTGTATGTGTGCATGCACTATAATCACATTTAACCTTGAGAAAATCCTGCATCTGTTACCTGCTTTCAGCAGGGAGTCCTTCCACTAGAAAGTCTGAAAACCAGACCTGACTTTATACTTCCTGTGAGTCCAACAACGGCTCATGCAATTATTTGTCTGCTCTTAGATTAGTGTTTGTGAATAACTTCTTATGCCAGCAATTAGTTGTTATCTTTTTGTTAATACTTTTCATTACCATGTCTGTAGAGGTCACTGTGATAGAAAGGGCAAATCATATAGAAAATATCTGTAGTCATGAATAAAGAGTTTGAAAATAATGCTATTTCTTTTTCACCGTTTCATCTACAATGTTACCTCTCACAGTCTGACCTCAGCTGTGCAACAATACCTGATGAGAGCATAAGAATAGCAACAACCACATGTTTCTCTATAATTGCTGTTTGTCAGTCATTTCTTCAGCATTAACAACGTTCCAGACAACTCAAGGTCAACTATATCTTATGCTAAGGAGAAACACCCTTCCTATCAAAAGAAATGGGCAAGTGAACAAAATGCATTGCCAACTTCCAGATGAGTGCTTGATTCCGGCTCAATTTTGTACCCATAACTAAGGAAAGCAAAGCCATTGAGTAAATTCTGCCAGTATAAAATGGCAATCAAAGCAACTGAAAGTATTACCAATACTGTTTTCCCTCTTATACATCGACTCTGTGATTTTGCACGGTGTTTTAATAGAGAGAGTTAAACTAGTGCCCTGAGATGACCTTCTTTATAAATCTGATCTTAAAAGAGTTCTAGAGAATGTTGATATGAAGACAATTCTCTAACAATTTCACATGTATATTAAAATGTATAAAATTACAAAACACCAATTTTCCACCTTTAATATTACTAAATTTACCATTGAAACTGATAAGAAATATTAACCAAAAAATAAATTAAATAAGATGGTGTTACAGATTTGATTAAGACTTGTACTAGGCATATAAGGGTTGAAGAATTTAAGCAAGTATTGTCTTAGAAGAATTGCATGCAAAAGAAACAGAACGATGATGAAACCAATTTAGAGAGAACTCTGCAAGGAAAGTAGCCATATATCACCTATTACAAAAATAATGTATCTTGGGAATGTAAATAGGAATTCCTGTTTGCCATTTTCACCAAGTGCTAGATAAAATTGTGCGAAAGGAAGTATTATATAGTTTGATTTCTCTTACACTAAAATCAATGAGATTTTATTCATTCTCCATAAACTAGACATTTTTAACAAGAGCAACAAAAAAATAATTCTCAATTTTTTGTAGAAAAATTAAAACAAATTCATGAAAAAACTGTCAGCTCGGCTTAGAAAGGATAAAAGACTATTGCTTTATTCAAAGATGCAAATGTCATTCTAAAAAAGCTTTAGATTCTTTTTCATTAGAAAATTACTTTCAAATTTAATACTGCACTATTCATCCTTTATGTGGAGTACTAAAAGACAAGATGAATGTATTCCAATCTTTTGATGGAAGATTTTTAAAGAAAGATTTAGAAGGGTCTAATGCCATGAAGCATTTTGGCAAGAACATCAGTTGACCTTATGCACCAATTGTTTCATGTCTTTTGGCACTGAAACTGTTTTTTCTTCAGCTCCACAATATGACCCCTGTTTCACTGCCAAAGCAGACCTTGACATTAAGAAAAGAAATTCTGGCAGCAGCAGATTTTAGGGCATCAAAAATGGCAGATTTGACATCATCAGCCTCATGAGAACATTGCAGTACACTGATGGAATTTCCCCTCCCAAAAAATTGTTCAATATCAACCTACAGTTGCTCATAAAAATTGCGCCATCTACTTTTCTGTTGCAATGCCATTCAGATTGATAAATTCCAAAACTTGCAAAAACGTTATCTGGGTTTTTTTCTAGCCAAAGAACTATTGCTAACAAAGATGCATGTCTCAACAGGCAGACATCAACTAATGAAGCTTGACACCATGCTAAACACACTATTATAAGTAACCTATGAAGTTTTACAGAGATTAAGTATTAAGTGCTACAAGCTCTGCTCAGTCCAAGTTCCAGGTTTAAAATTATGATGTGCATTAACCAAATTTGTTTGGAGTCCACACAACAGGGTTTAAGTCTTGTCATTATAATAATTCAGTGCATAATTAAATGCCACATTAACTCTCAGCTCCAAGTCTCTTTCATGTATTAAAAAAAAAAGACATTCTGATGACAGAATATCCAGGTGTTAAGGTATCATTATAATTAAATCACGTAGCACAATAAATGTGTAACATATACTCTAAAGGAAAATTATTAGGTTCTTTAACCCTTTCTAAAATGGAACAAAATATTATCTAAGACATTTGATTGTTAGATTTCTGTTGAAACTCCATTAGAAAATTCCTTCAGAAACACTTAATGTAATGCAGCTATTCCAGAATAGAGGAGGTACTTGCTCAGTATCAGGGTGCTGATACTACCAAGGGAACACAGATTTCTCTACATTATCTTTTCCACCATTCTTTAGAAACACATAATACAAGTACCTGGCAGCATACATACTCTATTCAATATTTTGAATGAGAAGAATAAAGCAGCTCATGCAGCTCAAAAAGTCATGATCAAGTGATCAAGTCATGTGATGCAGGAGGTCTATTGCACCAGTAAGTGCTAATAAGCCCTTTTTCCTAAAATTTCCTTTTTAATTTGTTATGCACGGTAAGGATGTTCCAGAATTCTTCCCTTGTCTGCCCCTTGCAGATTGCACAAATACAGCAATAATCATAGCCCACCTAAAAGTACAGGATTAGATCTTTCATCTTCAAATATTTTGCCTTTACAAATTTATTCTACAGCTAGGCTGAGGCCATATGAGAGACATGTAAACCAGCACTGAAAACATCTTGGTGCTCCTACTGGCTGGGCACCAACAAAGAAGTCAACAATGAATTAAGTACTCATGCTTTTTTCCATGACTACAAGCTACACTGACTTATAGCAATGATTAAATAAACTTGATTTTATGGAAAATATGCATTGGAACAAAACTGCACACTTAATTTTTTTTAAATAAATCTGATCAGAAGTATGAAGCAGATTTACTGTCCTACAGGAGTCTTTACAAAGTGGATGTGAAGAACTTAATTCTCTTCTCAGCAATGCATAGCTAAGATGGTAGGTAAAGGAATGCATTGCATCAAACTTTTGGTATGCACGACACTGGAGCTTGTTTTCCTCTGCTGATTTACTCCAAAGGAAACCATTAGAAGACATTTCTTCTATAAGCTAATACAGCATTACTTCAGTAGAAAACATAAGTTACAATGCTCTTTATTGCCAATGCTTGTTATCCAAGCTTATTAGGAATATATGACCAGAAATAGTGAGTTTAATGGAACATGTATTAACTTTAGATGAATTTTCAGGATCACACAATGTCTGAGGTTGAAAGGGACTTCTGGAGATCATCTGGCCCAATCCCACAGCTTAAGCATGGCCATCCATTCTTCTATTGCAGTCATGCAACCCACCCCATCTCAATGATCCCAACAAGACAATATCCCTGCAACTGCATATAAATCTCTAATTTTCCTCATATTTATTCTCCATACTAGTGTAGACCATCATAGAGGCACACCAGCATGCCGATTTCTGGGTTGTTGGGTTTTCTTCCTTAATAGCACTTTTCCATAAGGCACTTCCTTGTTTACACACAAATGCTTGAAACGCCCCTACTTTAGCCTTCTTTTTTTGATTTTGTGCTCGCTTTGATTCAAATCACCCCAAGCTTATTGCTGTCAACCCTGACGATCACTCTCTCACAGGGCTGGTGGTAACTCTTGCCTTTGTTGACATGGCTATTTGAAAGCCCTAATTACCAGGTCAGACATTCTGCTGGCAAAGACACCCTTGGCCTGCTTATGGGGGTGGATTCCAAACTCTTCCAAGCAGGTGTTGATCCTCAATCATGGTCCCTTCATCACAGAAACCCAATCTCAACTGCCACCAACAGTTCCATAACCAAACCCTGATGTGCAGTACCCTTACAGCCCTCCTTTTTCTTAAAAGACGGAGAACAAGAGCTGGCCCTCACATGGCTGACTGCATCCTCAGAGCTCTGCAGCCAGTTTGGATACTCTTCAGGTTGCCGCCAGCAGCATCATTGGTACCCACACAGAAGAACAGCAGGAGGCAACAGTCACAGGTCTGGACAAGTTTGGCAACACCATCCCAGACCCAGACCTCAGGCAAGTAGAAAACTTCTCTAGGCAACAGGTTGGGTTGGCAAATGTTTGCCTCCAGGCCCCACTGCATAGAGGCTCCTACCTCTATCACTCCCATTTGCTTCCTGTCAGTCTTGCAGAGCTTAGGGTCAGATGCTGGCCCAGATGCTTTGCTGGAAAGTACATCTGGATCCTCCTCAGCTTTGAAGAATCCCTTTTTTCTCCTGCCAAAGTCTGTTTTCTGTTGCTGGGTATCAGTGTGCAAGCACACTCTTAACTCAAGAACCAACACTTCCAACTTTCCAGATACTGGCTAGTTAATCTCCTATAGAAGGCACAATCCCCCGCATTTTTCTTTCAGAGAAACTACATCACAGACTATGCACATGGAATATATTTAATTTTTGAACATTATTGATTAAGAGGGTGTTAAAAGGACACTTCCTGTATTATATTGATACTCTGAGTTACATGATTTATTATTTCTATGAAAGGGCTTTGTTTACCAGACAAGCATTTATTATGAGAGTGTAAAAATTACTGAAATAAACAAAATACTTTAAGTATATTCAATATTGAAAACTTAGATTTGTATAGTGAGTATTCCAAAGAATTAATGTTTGATATATGAGCCAATTAGACAAAAAGAACCATTCAATTTGCTTTATAATAAATACGTTTTATTCAAAGTGCCCTTGAAAGCAACTATACACATCTTGAGTGTATAGTGTTCCTTCCTATGTACTCCTTGCCAATGAAATTAGTCTTTATTGATTTCCTAGCTCACTAACAAAAATGTCAAAATAGAAGAGATAAATGAAAACAGTACTGACCTCAGTTCCTCAGTTTTGTACTTTTTGTTCCGCTTTACATACATGACAACTTTATTCATAAAGTCACATTTTGTGTCTTTTTTTTTTCAGATGTTCCAGTCTGTCTAGCACAGTATTTAAGCATACCAGGGACTACAGTTTTTAGTATTACCTGCTTTTTAGTATTTTACCTGTATTTTAATATTATCTTTTGTTAGTTTAATGCATTTTAATACTCCACAGACCAGCATGGAACCATCCTGCAAATCTCAGGTTCATCTCCATCACATGTAACCTGGACCCAGGTCACTTGGCCCAACTGGACCCCATGATAGTCCCATGGGCCCACTCCTCGAGCTTGTCCAGCTCCCTCTGGACAGCATTCCATCCTTCAGGCATGTCAGCAGTACCACACAGCTTGGTGGCAACTGCAGACTTGCTGAGGGTGTACTCAACTCCATTGTCTGTATCATTGATGAGGACATTCAATAGCACTGGCCCCAGTACAAATCCCTGAGGGACACCACTTGTCACCAACGTCCATCAGGACATGGAGCCAGTGACTACTTTGCATTATTCTTGTATTCTCTCATGTTGGGACTTATACTCTTCCATTTGCTGCCAACTCTTTTTTAATTTCACAGTTAAAGGGACAACCCCCCCAAAAAAAAAACCCAACTAAAAATGAAACAAACTACATTTCATATTCTTATTTTGCTTAAGTTCTTCTAAGAAAATCTGCCATTTGCTTCAGATGCACTGTTTTGTTTGCTCACAATTCTGTGAATTTTAGAGATATAGACAAAATATTCTAGGAAGTTTATAAGATCTTTCAACATAGCTTCTTCAGAATACTTTCTCTCTTTTTGTGACTTTTTATCAATTATAGACTGGGTCTAGCTTTTTTAAATTAAGAATATTCTCCACTGACCAAGAAACTCATGAGATTACTTTAAATTTTACTTGTGGGTCATACAGTTTTAATTAGATAAGAAGAACAAGTATCTTGTAAAATATTATTGAATTGTTTAATTTTTATTAAAATTATTAATTTGTGCCAAATTAGCTTAGAGTGCCCACATTTTATAACGTAGAAAGATATGCAGATAACAATAGGAGAAATACATGCCATTATAAAATGAATTATAAACCTGTCTTTGAAAATTCTTCCAATTTTTGGTCACCTGAACAGACACAAAAAAAGGAGTAAAAAAAGAGCAATTAAATGATTGAACGTAAGTGAAAGAAGTCTTAATTACTTATCTATTATGTAATTACAATGCCATTGACAGGGATCAGAGCTCTCTAGAGAAAAATAATGTAACCAACTATACACAAACACACACATCCCAACAAATAAGTGTAGTTATCCTATACTCCTGTATATACATACGTTTGGAAAAAATTAGGTCCTGCTACTTTTCCACAAAACCATAGGAATAAGTCTACATCAAGTCACTCTTTAAACTATTTCTCCTTCATGTACTATGTTTTTGCCAACACTTTATCAAATATAGAAACTTTGTACTTAAAGTACTTACATAAATTAATAGAAAAATAGCTAAA
The DNA here is from genome assembly GCA_025920805.1 of Petroica traversi. Taxonomy (NCBI): domain Eukaryota; kingdom Metazoa; phylum Chordata; class Aves; order Passeriformes; family Petroicidae; genus Petroica; species Petroica traversi. The sequence continues at coordinate 19,708,556 of JAHLSL010000017.1, forward strand.
CACCTTCAAGAATAAGCACCAGGAACTTCTACATCTAGTCTCAAGTCTGTTGTAGTTGTTATGGTATTAAGACAACTTAAAATATAAGAAGCTTTGCTTTCAGAATCACAGAATCACAGGAGGGGTGAGGTTGGAAGGTACCACAGGGAGTCATCTGGTCCAGCCTGCCTGCCCAAGCAGGGTCAGTCTAGAGCGCGTGGACAGCACTGTGCCCAGATGGTACTTTAAAATCTCCAGAGAGGGAGACACCACAACCTCTCCGGACAATCTGTTCCAGTGCTCAGTCATCTGCACAGTAGAGAAATTCTTCCTCATATTCAGATGGAATTAAATCCCTGTGCAGCAGTTTCTGCCCATTGGTTGGTTATCCACCAGCCTGCAAATCCTTCTCCCCAGAGCCACCTTCCAGCAGGTCAGCCCCCTGTGCTGGTGCCTGGATCTTCCCCAGATCCAGGACCCTGCACTACTTTTCTACAGTAATCTTTGTCTGGATTTGTAGAACCATGTCACATATATGTGCTATGGAGACTCAAAAATGAAATCTCAAACTGGATTTGAATATTTCCCCTTAGTACATGACATTACTTTTTTTTTTCTCCCCACTATTCCTTTTGATTCAAAAAAATACAGACTTTGACAGACTAAAGTGATTATTTGTTTTTAAGTGTTGAAGTATTTGAAACAGGTAACATCCCACTTCACATTTAAAGATTTATTTATTTTATTTTCCAGTATATTTGATTTTCAAGCCCAACACAAGAAGCCAGGATGGAGGAGCTAGAAAAAAAATGTACTTGAAGATCAAAAAGAGTGACTGTGGCAAGTATACAATCTTAAGATTTCTTAAGTCATACCATCAAAAATATTTCTAAAAAATAATTGGAAAAGTTAAAAGGCATAAGACAGATATGTTAGAAAGCTTAGAGTTCAACATGTAAAACAGAATCTCCATTACACTCAGTTTTTAAAGAGCAGTGAAAAACAAGTAATTCCACTCAATGATTTTAAAAAAAAAAAAATCTATCAATCACTTTAATTGATAAAAGTGGTAAGAAGCTTCAGTCAAACAACTGACAAAATGAGAGAAAAAGATACTGCAAGAAAAGTCACAGAAATCTACAAGTAGGTAAGAGTGCTGTTTCTTGGAAAATTAATTTCAACATACATCATGTAAAATACTCCCCCAAAATACACTGTAAAGCCTGTCACACTGTAAAAAGAATATTTCTTTAAGTATTTTTTAGGTGAAGAATCCAAGAAAATTTTAAGAATCTGGAACATGAACAGTTCTTGCATGTAGAGTTTTATTACTTTATAAAATCTGCACATGCATGCATCAGTGAATCCAATTAGAAATAAACACATTTTGCTGCCTATTTTTTCAGGGCTGCATTGTAGGCAATGTCTGCATATTTACCTGTATAATTACAATACTCCCTACCACTGAACCATTAACCACAATGTAAAACATAGCAATACAAAATAACACTCAATACAAAATCTTTGGATCTGCTAACATGTATTTCTGGGTCTTTGATGGAACAGGACTGGTATGTGAATTTCCATTCTAGACAACTGCTAAATTTCCCAGCAAGGTTATCAGATTGGGACATTTAAAATCAGCCAAAGCAGCAGATGTTTTGTGTTAGTTCAGTGGCTATTCATGAGCACATATAACAGGTACCAGAGGAGTTGTTATCGAAGATGATTCTATTAAAGTACTACTACCAACTGTCAACTTTTACCTATTTATCTCTTCATGTTTCTGGATATATTCTAATATTTTTTCTTTTCCTAGATTAAGAAAATTGGTGACATAGAGAAAACTTAAAATGACATAATTTTAGCTAAAATTTCTAAAGATTTTTAAAGAAATAAGAAAGAAACCTGGTGCTTTTTAAAAGCTCAGAAAATGGCTACCTGGCAATAATTGCTGATTTTTTTTGCTATTGATTATGAAATAATTGAGGAAAAGGAAGGGATTATTTGGGGCTAGGAATGGGAATAATCCATTGCAAAATAATAAAATAATCACTTGAAAAAAGAAAACATTGAATACTATAGACCATAAAATAATAACGATATGAAGAGCAGAGGACAGTAAGGAAATAGGAATGCAGGGCATGTGGTTCAGTTTTCTAGGGTAAGAGTAGAAAGAAACATCAGTAATAGCTTTCCATCAGAAGCTCTTACTCCTAAAAGCCTGGCACCTGACCTGATTCTTCAGGATATGGATCAGGTTTCTATGAATAAGAAATAATGAGTATATTTAAATTAGTTTAAATGAAAGAAATGCCATATCTTTACTAAGACACCAAGCTTGGCAGCATTTTTTGTAGACTCTGAGAGAACAAAAAGCTCCTTGAACCAAAGACTATTGTTCCTTTTTACATGGTTTTCTGAAAAAAAAATGAGCCGCTTTGCTCAGCTCCTCTTGATCACTTCCAGTAACCAATTCCATCTAAGTCCAATACATGGGAAAAGGTCTCAAAGATTTAACATTCCTACAAACTTTGTGAAAGCAGACAGCTGTATGGGGTGTCTGCTAGCTAAAAGAAAATGCAACATGAATGCAACTTTTACTTAGTAGTGCAAAACTCACTTCTCAGTAAAGGCCCCCCTTTCAAATTAATTCTCTCTTGTTTAATACAGGGTAAATTTATACTACAGCCTGAGTATTAATTAAAATATCAACTCACAAATCTAAACCCATAGGCAATATGGATTAATTTAGTTTTACAGGACTCTTTTTTTAACCAAAACTCTCTAATTCAAGGCATAAAACCAACCAATATGCTGCTCATTCCACTCTCTCCATCTCTTTGGCATGCAGCCCACCACTCTTTCTTCTTCTCCCTTGCACTAAGAATCTGGCATTCCTGCCTGCAGTGTGGCTCAGCACCCACTGGCTCCCCCAGTCATCCCTCTCAGACTATTGAACAACCTGGTAGTTAAAACGTGCTACATGAAAACACAGATGTGATCACACTTAGGGATTTCTGCAGATCTTAGTGCTGCCCATCTGCACTGAGAGCGTACCAAGTACTTCTCCCAAAACATATCAGACACCTCCAAAGATGAAGGCAGCATTTCAGTGCCACCTTTTTTGTCACTAGATTTTAACAGACACTGAGGAAAAGCAAGAGTGCAGTGGTCACACCAGGTAGCTACATGCAAGAACCTAAATTTAAGGAGATATTAAGATCATAATAACATATACATGCTGAATTTAAGGGATGTGCTGGTTTAGGCAACTGTAAGAGCACTGATTTCCTGTGCCATTTTCTAGAATTTATGCTCCAGACTTCCACAATTCTCATTTTAATCACCAAGACAGGCAATCTTGCTCTCACTGCTCTTGATCATCAAGAATCATGCACATAAACAATGTCCAAAAATGGTATGGAATTGAAGTATCTTATGCATCTCCTTTCTCTAACAATCTGACAAAAAATGCTGCAAACACATAGCGAAATGTGCAACATGTAAGGAAATATGTATTTTGCTACTATGCTACACTATTTTCTTTATAATAGGAAGCTCATCTATTCTTTGGATCAGATTTTAGGTGAAAGTTTCTTTAAGAATATTTGAATGGGATCAGATCAAAAGTACAACTGGCTCGGTATCCAATATAAGTGGAAAGCAGCAGTTGGAGAACACTGTTAGTAACAAGAGATGGATTATATCACTTCCATTATTGCTGTAACTTAACAATGCAGAATTTAAACAGGAAAAAATCTTGAATCAGACTATTCTATGATACTAAGCTTCCCATGACAATTTACTTGGCTTTATTAACAATCTTTCCAGTTGAGCTGGAAAGAGAGAAAGTTCATAAACAGTGTTAACACTGGTAAAATAGAATACTGCTTTTTCTTGTCAACTAATAATATTTTGAGAAGCATTAATATTTTGAGCCTCAAGTTTCAAAAATCTACTATTCAAAATTAATATGGAGAGAGACTGCAACAGTATACTGGGAAGACATCCCAAATATTCGTTCAGATCAAGATAGGTTCTGAAGCTGAAGTAAACAGCAGTATTGCATCACCACAAACTTCAATTTGAGTTTAATTTAGCTACTGTGTTAAGATGTACAATACATCAGCTCAGAAAAAACAATATGCCAGTTCAGTGATATTATTTTCAAGATCCTAGCCAGTGTACTTGCACTTCAAATATAACACAAACAGCTTGATTGACCCTCGGTTTAGGGTCAGGAAAAATCTTGTGGGTTAATTATCATACTGTTTATTTATAATGGATGGGTGGCTTTTGTGTGATTATCTCATATATTTAGCTGATTTCTTGCTAATAATAGCTTGCTCTAAGAAGTATTAAGATACAGTATTGATTTCAAAAAGATTAAACCACTGTGCTAATATACAACAGATTATTCAATTAGTAAAGATGACTGGCAACATTTATCTAAAAATGTTCCCTGCTCTCCTGTGAAGATCTAAAGTATAACTTAGCTAAATACATAAAATCAAGATCAAAATACTCATAAGCAGTCAAAAATTTGAATCCTAAAATTTCAGGAACAAGAAACAACTTCCAGAGAATAAAGGTTCAGAAAATCTGGTCTTGAAGTATCTCAAACTGCTGTTACTAAATAATCAGCTGCTATTTTTTAAAAACTCTAAAATAAACCTATTTTGAAACAAATTGCCAGGTTTTCACTGTAAGTTCTCCAACACATTCTGTTCCATAAACCTGGCAAATTTTTGTTGTCCATCTGCTTTACTGAGCAGTATAAAGGTGTTTTCTATTGGTAAATACCCAAAAAGTTGAATGACAGTCAAACAGTGGCATTCATTCTCTTTTTCAAGTTTCTCGGTGAGTTTCCTGTTGGCTTTCTTTTTAATTGCTTCTGCATGATTTATGATATCACAGCTTCCATTAAAAAATTAAAATTTAGCTTAAACAGGCTCTAATGAGGTAAAAAATATTTTTATATTTTCAATTAATAATATTGTCTCTGGTGTTCGTTACATCAAACAAACAAACAAACAATTTAAAAATCTCTTTTCCTTTTATTAGGGTAGAAAGAATTTATTCTCAAATATCTGTCTACTCAAATGTCTGCCTGAGTGTGCAACTGTCCATCACACTGAAACAAAACTGCAAATTTTCACCACTGTTGCAAATGGCCGGTTCTTAGGGTTGGTTTGTGTTTTTTTGTTCATGCACCAGGACAAGGGACTATGCAAGAACTTTTCCCACCAAAGTGCAAGGGTGAGCCCTATGTGCTCAGCAGTGAGGGCTGCTTAAAATTCATCCCTTGTTGAAACACAAATACCATTCATTCAATGTACCTCTGAAAACCTGTTTTTATCCCCCAAAGAAACAGTGATAAGAGAGGACCATTGCCTGAGTTCTTCCTCTAAGATGGGCTTTCAGAGTCTCCTGGAATGTCCAGCTTGAATTTGTACTCTTTGTTGAAGTGGAAGAGGTTATTTTTCCAATTTAGTCCACAACGTATAGCCCTATACAGAAAACCACATCATCCTGAGCAGGGAATAAATTACAATACCTTTGGAGTGTTGTTTTACTGGATAAGGTTGACTAAAACCGTCTAGCTCTAAATGTAATTACAGCACAATTTTAAAGCTTTTACCAACCTACTTGAAATTATTAGGTCTAATCTGTTATATGATACCATTCCACAATTTTCATTTTTTAAATAGAGTAGCTTCCTTATTTTGGTAAGTATTGTTAAATCTATCAAAATATGCAACATGCAATTAGGTATGATTCATTACTTATGCCCAGTAATTAATTTGAGACACATTTTCTAATACTGTTTTCATGATAATGTATTTTTATTTCTCTAGTTTTAGCTTGCTGTGAGACGGCTGTCAATTTATTCTCATTGCTCTCTACTTTCATTGCTCCAAGCTTAAACTTCACATGTCAGACTGATAACAAGGAAAGTTTAATGTACTTCTAAGTCTTACAAGCATTCTTGGCAAATTACAACACAAAACTCTCCTCAGGAAACCTGAGAAATCTCTAAAAAATATATATCCTTCCTTTCAGCTTCTGTGTTCATGTTTACTAAAAATATTGGAGACAGAATAAAATTTAAGAGATTTTACAGAGTGGAAAATTACTTCAGACCGACAAACTTCCTCTTCTCACTTGCCAGAAAGAAATTTGCCTCTGGAGATTTCAGATCTAGTCATCAAACATCATCCTCACCCTTCTATCTTGTATAACCTTTCTCAGCCAAAAGGATAATACAACTCCTATTCACATGCTCCCATGGACATCTGGAGATAGGATCATCACAATAGCATTATTTGCTGTTATCATACAGACTGAGGCCTTCGAAGGTTAGATACCAGATAGGGGAACAAAACTCTTCTGTTTTTTATCCATGAATGACAGACACTGCAGAATAGTTCCTTTGTACAGTCGTGCTAAAGTTTGTTATTATGAACTCTTCAGCCAGAATGCCTGTTTCAGCTATATTTATTTAAGTTGTTGCTGTCAAAACAAAGATTACATCATTTTACACCCATGTTTTACAAATTAGGTAGCCAGGACATCTGCAAAATGAAGGGTAAGCTCATTTACTTTGGCAAAGGCTTTGATATTAACTGACAAAAAATGGTATCTGTACACAGTGTTCTTAGTGTACTAACTAACAGCTATTTGGACAACCTGTACTGATTTCTAGCTACATTTTTAAAAGCATTTGTTTTTACTGGCTCCTCTTATGTTTTAGAATACTTTTAAAGAGAAGGTCATCCTTTCTTTACTAATCACTTTTTCCTAGGCAAAAAAAAAAAAACCCAAAAACAACAAATCCAAACCAAAATTAAAATAACACAAACCCCACAACTCAACAGGAAATAGTTTTATAAATATATTTTTTGTATAGGTAGCTAAAAAATACTTTTATGACACAGGTCAGACAACTTTATCCCACACACCGAAATAAGTACCATGATTGAAATTTAAATGGGTGAAGAAAACCTTCAGGGATATATGATGGTGTTCCTACCAAGCTCTAAGAAACAGAGCAAGGAGAAGTCATACCAAAGGTATGCAAAAAATAAAAACAAAAACATGACCTAAAATAAATAAATAGCAAAATAAAACTAAAGAACACAATTTGAAGGCCTTGATGCAGAGCTCCTTTTAATAATTAGTATTTTGACAAATTTATTTTTCAAATCTTGAAATAGTTTTTAAAATATGTTTTATGTAAAAGATGCTTCACAGGCAGCATATTAAATGACCCCTTCTGCAAAGTGTTATCATTTATAACAAAAATCAACTCTTTCCCAAGGCCTTTCAAGAATCTCACTACACAGATGCTCAGCAGAACTTCTTTACAATGACCATTAGAAACTCTTGTTAATCTCCATACTTGCTCATATCAACCTGGTTTTATACATTTGCTCAAGTTCTAGAGTATCTAGAAGCCTCAAGGTGTCTTTAAACGAACCTAAGACATCACTGGTGTGCTTTAATGACATACTATGAGAGAAAATTTACATGAAAATTCATACAGTCCACAGAGATTTGAACTTTAGGTTCTGTGAAAAATAGGAAGATTTCCTTTTCTATTACACAGCTAAGAAAAGGAGTTGCAAACATGAAGTGAGATCCTGAAATCATACAGATGAACTATGTAGAATGAGAAACTGAATACGAGCCACCACCTTTGAATCATTTTTGCTAATTATATCTCTGTTTCCAGAGTTGATAAAGGAGGACCTGAGATATGAAGAGGACTTTCTTTCTTCCACTATATAAATATTATTGTAATATTCAGAGGGGAAAAAATCAACATATTTTTAAATACAAAATCTTTGAAATTATGCTAAGTATCCAATAATCACCTGAATTTTTTTTGTTTGTTTTGGTCAGGTTACATTGAGGTAAGGAGCACAAAGCACTGAGAAAATGAAAAGGGAATATTTCCCTTTGCACAAGAATGGAGAAAATAGTGCGGTGTTGGAAACCACAGCTGAAGCTTATTGGTGATCCACTATCTTTAATGACTTCTGTAATTCCCAAATTACACTGATCAAACCTAGCTATTTTGCTTTTTACAAGCAAATAAGGTTTTGAAAATAAGGTTTACACTGAGTGCCTTTGTGCGTTCCACATTCACATCCACACAAAACATTGACCTGCTTTCTAAACTTACAGTCTCTGGACAAGTCAGGAGAAAGAGCTTTGCTGACCAGCAAAGCAGGAGCCCAGCATTTTGTCCCAACACTAGACATTGTGAGCTGGAGAGTGATAGTCGGACTCAGAGAACTGCACTGCTTTCAAATTAACTGCCTTCACTCAAATACTGTCAACTAAAAATCCATGCTGTGGTGGTAAAGCAAATATTCTGGTTTAAAAAATTCTGCATCAAAAACTTTGTGATATGGTTTAGCCAGAGCTTCCTGCTAAGCTTCATGCTGGACTGCACAGTGGTGCCTTCCACTTCCCGAAGTACACCTTCATATCTGATACTACCAACACAGCACACCAAAACACTGATAGGCATCTGCACCACAACCACTCTCAGCTAAAGCCATTACTTCTGGGGAAAAAAAAAAAAAACAAACAAAAACCCTCAGTCTACAGCTGGACTGACACAGGCCTTCATCTGGACCAATACAGTCTGTATAGTCACTGTGTACCACACACCAAGAAGAATTTATGTACCTGAGAGATGAAACTCTTTCAGAATAATTTTATTTGACCTAGGGTCTCTCTGACAAAATATTATATTGGAGAAGCCAAAATAGTAAACCGAGGGCACTGAACAGAAATATTTTGGGGATAAGTTCTTCTCTGCTTCTAGGTGGACCCTTTATTTCTCAGTTTTCTTGTGCACTAACCTTTCAACTTCTCATAATCCAGATGAAATTCTATTGCAAAGAAGTTGTCAAGAGCTGAAAAGTCTGTGTTACTATGGATTAGAAGGGTGGCAGTTAAAATTATTAAATTCACACATTTTTTGTATTCCTATTAGAGTCTAAAACCCCTTTATTTTGTCCTCTCTACAAGCCCAGAAAAAACCCTTGTTTTTACCAATGACCTTGCAATCTAAATACTTCAAGAGACAAGAAATGGGATACTACAAGAAAACAATGAAAAAAAGACAATGCAATATGAAGATTCAAGGACTGTTACAAACACATGTAGAAACAAAACAGGAATTTTAAGGAGGGATATTTTGAGACTAGCAAAAGCCTTCGGAGCTTCAAATAGAGCATGAGGAACAGCTTAAAAAGAAAGGCTGAAAACTTTGCACACAAGAAATGAAAACTCAGGTTTAATGAGGATATGAAGTAGTTCCTGGGAAAAAAACCAGTACAGAAAATATGTATAGATGATAGCAAAGAAGAAAAGGCACTTGGAAGCAGTGAGTTGCTTTTGTTCACTATTAGGTATTCCTACTACTATTTTTTCTAGCCTACTATGGATACAGATAAGAACTGCAAAGTTTTATGGATTTCATTTTACAGAAGATTGAGTATGTGAACTTGTACAGTGTAATGTGTTATTTCCAGCTTGACTTCGCAAAAAAAAAGCCCAAACTGGTTTATACTATGAATATTTATCACTATTCTATTTTACATAATATATACATAGGTTTATATATAGGTTGGAATTCTTAATATTGAGTCAATTATAAAGAATTTTACAGACTAGAATGCATATGATCAACTTGTGAAATATTTCCAAGAAAGCATTAGTGAATGTAAATTCATTTGAGATTCCTATCAGATATTCTGACTACTGTCATTCTATTGGTATATAAGTGTCAGTGGCGAAAAAGATAAATTTGGAATTTAAAATGTTAACAATAACCCTCTTTCCACTCTCAGTATGTATTTCTTTCAGTTAACTTTATTCTTTGTCAATCAAGTTAAAACAATGACTCAAAATGAAGACATCTTGGCATATGCATCTATTCTTCCTTCTATAATGTAGTACTCCCACTAGTTTTCATGGGAATTATACATATGAAAGGACTGCATTATTATGCTAGATTAAGAGAAGACATTTAGAAATACTTAACTCATCATACCACTTCAGAATCTAGTATTTATAATGGTACTTAAGCCTGGAGCAATATAAACAAAAGTACAAAATAAAACTCCTGGAAATATACTATAGATGGATTTTTTCACTAATAATTGAACTGTGTTAAAACCATTTTCCTTGCTTTTTGACATATGAACAAAGAAAGAAATACGAATCTGATCACTCAAAAGACTTGAAATATTCCAAAACCAGAGAAGTCACATGCCACTAAGAGGACAGTAAAAGGGTTACATAACCAATATATGAACTAGATGTCTGTGTAATCATGTAAAGGTTCTTAATTTTTTTCTTGGTAGCCCTATGTCTGTTTCAACAGATTATATAAACCCTGACCCTCTGGATGCATAGCCAGTCATCTTTAACTCTTCAGACATATTCTGACTTCAGAAGTGTTGTTCTCCTCCCATGCCATGATAACTCAAGGATAGTATGTACTATCTTACTTTGAGCCAGGAAAGATATTGGGCCCGTCCTTTCTCTGAGTGAAACTGAATGGATCTCCACTTTATTTTAACTTTACCCTCCACTTTACTCTTAGATTGGGTAGACAACAATTGTCCCTTTCCTAGATATATTGCTCAGATGTAGAGTCACTCTTCTAGGCTAGTTAGAATGGGCAAACTTTCTAAATTTTTTTTTAATCTAAAACATACTGCTGCACAGCTAACCCTGGACTTTAATTTTTGATTGCTAGTAACACCCTTGCTACTTTTGTAAAAAAGTATTCTCACCTGCCTGTCTTAGTGCCTCAAATTCAGATTGGAAAAGTCAAGCTTTTACTTTCTAGCCAGCCATCTACTTTCTAACATGGGCATTGGGTAAAATTTTCCCTCTACAATAGTATTTCTACAATTTGAAACAATCCTCTGAGGATTGAACACTTTAAATATTCTTTACAGTTTGATGGCACGCATCTGGACATCACTAATCAGGTCAGTCACAGGCACTTATCTTGTGAGATAAGGATATTGGAAACAATATCCATGAAGGCTCCTGCTAGAAGCATAAATCCTTCAATTATAAACCTATTCAAACACATGTTGCACCTTTTCCAGTCATACTGTAGATACCCTAGACTGTATCCTGGGTTAAGAGACGTTTTTGCACCCACCACGTGCAAGTCAGTGTGTTAAAATTTTCTTAGGGAAACTAGATTTTCTTAAAAAGTGACAAACCTTCTTGAGAAAAAATAAGTGATAATATAGAACTTAAATTGAATTTGAAATCACATGTAAGTCCAGAACACTGCATTTCAATAAAGTAGAAATAATGAGAGTCCAGAGCACAGCAATAAGAATTAAAGAAATACAAGAAAAATATTGGGTTTTTATCTATAAAGAAGAAAACAAAAAACAGGGATTGTTTAAAACAATAACAGTGGGAACATGACTGAGAATCTCAAATTTGTAACAGTCTGGAGCAAGAGGAAAATAAAAGTCCCTGTCACCACTATCAAAAGGTAATGACTTCAACTAATTTACTTTTAGCAGGTTAAGTTTAAGATCAGAAAGCACAAAAAATTTCTAATGGGAAGATTCATAAAATGCTGGAATTGAAAACTTCCTTGGGTAAGTAATCAAAACAAATCTTTAGGCAGTCAGGCAAGTGCTCTCTTAAAAAGACAATTTTTATTGATCGTGGCTTTGGAGGAAGAGTGAGGGGGCAGGATTTTGGGAATAAGTTTCAACTATATGATTCCTCACTGAAGTGAGTGAAGAAATTTAGCTCTGTAGTGACCCACTCGCTGTGGGATCTTGACTTGGAAGGAAAGTTTTTTCTGGAAAAGACCAAATCAAGTTCTTCACGTATTCAATCACTTGGATTCTGATACAATCTATGGATCACCTAGCTACATTGATCCAACTTGCAGCTTCTTTATTCAACAGTTTAATGAAAACTACTTTCAGGGCTGGACTATACAATCAATGTCTGATTCAGACATAGGATATAGGTTTTTGCTTGCTAAGAGGAATTACTGAGTAACATGTCCCATGGCCTTGAGGCCAGACAACACCAGCAACAGCTGCTAATTACACTGAATTCCAGACATAGACTCTACTGAAAAATTGAAAGGAATTAGCTTTACAATATTTTGGTTTAAAAATCTAGATGCACTCCAAATTTTTATTCTCATATCTCTACTATTAAGTTGGGAATTTTGTTTTTAATTTAAGCCTAAAACTTTTTATTGGCAGATCAACTTTAATAATTAGAATCACAATCCTGTAAAAAGGCCACAAGTCTTTGAAGAGTCAACACAAAGTAAAGAACCTTCTCTAGTCAGTTATTTTGTTTCCAGTAAAAATGTCTGATTAATGGGAGAACACAAGTCAAATATACAGTTCCCAGTCTGATTCGTGACTAAGTATAGAACAACTATCATTTTCCATCTTCATTTCAATATCCCTGCCTATTATTCTATAATAAACAGCACGCAGAAGTTGGAAAGTTACATAGCCATGCATATTCCCTACATTTAAATCACTTGATCTAACACCAGTTAAGTGATCCAAGGAATAAAGAACAAGCCTGCATCACATCATTCATCTTTTGGATGGTGAGAACTAAACTATTAGAAAATAAAGTTTTCTAAAATGTAAAAAGGTCATGACAGCTGAAATAGGTACAAGAGCAATATAGCGAGTACCAGGTTCTTCAATTTTCTAAACATCGCAAAGGAGCTCCCATTCAAAACATCGTAATTTGACAAAGTTACGAACGTAGTGCTTCAAATGAAATCCTTTCAAATTCATCTCACCTATACATGATTGCTCCCTGATAGTGTGTACATTACCGCCCTTTTCACAATCACTACAAAGAGGCAGCAAACGCAGCTCCGCCTCCACCCTCCGATCAGCGAAGTTGCCAAAAACACGGTCCCGGAGTGAAACGAGCCCCGGGTTACCCCTTCGGGCTGTCCGCGGTGTACTCACCATGGCGGGCTGGTTTTGAAGACTTTCTTCCCCTCCCCCTGCACCTACGCACAATGAGGGAGAATGGAGAGCAGTTTCAGCATTAAATTTGAACTTCCCTGCTTTTGTTAGCATGAGTCACCACCTTAACATTATCTCAGCTGTAGACTTTTATCTGTGAATATCTAAGCCCTGTCTTGTGGAAAACTAATTACTGAGCCACTGAGAGGCTTCATAATGTCCTGCATTTAAGTCCTGAACATCATACATAATGCATAGGAAGCAGTCGCTGCACTCTGATTACAGAACACTGTCATTAAGAGAGCAAATTAAAGATGTGAATAATTCACTGGCTGAGCTTATTGTCAGTGCTGCATTGTGAAATTAGAATTTCTAATAAGTACTGCAATTTTTTTAACCCAATTAACACAGAGAACATCTTGAGTCTGATTAGTACAATAAAAATTATTACCTTATTCTTTTGCTTCACAACAGCCAAATTAAATACTGTACTTAATTATGCAGCATTCATCGCTTCTGTGCTAGAAATAATAATAATAAAAAATTCTCACTATCGCTTTAATAAGACTTCCAATATTTAGAGTGCAACTGAAAAATAGAGCATATGAATCTCCTGCACAATTTCTTATCACAAAGTTACTGGCTTTTTTTTTTTTTTTTTTTTTTACAGACTTTGAAAATAGGGTTTAATATCAGCAGCCAACCATGATGTCACTGCTGAAGTCTTCTCTGGAAACAAAAAGGTATTAAAAAAAATCCCACAAAACGACCCCTTCTGAACAAGCTCTGAATATATATTGTGAATTAACTTTCTCTGGGTTGATGTGAAGGCAGAAAAAAAAAAAAAAAAAAGCATTACCACTCACTGCCTTGAAATCGAATACACAAATATACAAACATAGAAACATGTACACACACACACACACACACACACACACACACACACATATATATAGGTTGTTTCAGAACAGATGCTTAGGAAATATACCAGGCAAAAAAAAAAGGGAGCTGGATCAGCTCTCTTACCTCAGTTCCCTCTTGGCATGGGATAGATAACATCCTCTCATCCCAGAAAGGAGAAAAGTCCGATTCAACATCCAGCGTGTTGATTTTTCCCCACACGATGCCTGCTGCCATGTTAAATAAAGAAAATGATCACTGAGGATGCAGCTTTTGTCTCCAAATATTTGAATACTGCCTTTTAGTGACAAGAACCACAGGAACCTTCGCACATCTGGCAGCAGACACCACTGGCTGCAGCTGCTGCAATGGGATTTTTCCTCGACCCTATTTCATTTCCAGCTCCTTTTTCTTCCCCATTCTGAGGAAGTTTGATCACCAAGCATGGCTGGGGAAGAAAAAAAGAAGAAGAAGAAAAAAAGGAGAGGTGGCATTGCAATCACAAGCTTTCTTGGTTTTGTCCTAGAGACAGGGACTGCAGCAACCACCTTGCATCTTTGTCTAGTTATTTTAGCATGTGCGTGCAAGAGGGGAGGAAAAAAAGACTGAAAATTATTCAGGCATAATGCAATAGACATAAAGAGACAAAAAGACAAGGAGAGAAAGAGAGGGGAAGAGAAAGAGGGAGAGTGAGGGAGGGAGAGGAAACAGAAAGACTAAGAGAGGGAGAGGGGGCTGTCAGTGCAGATAAATCTGCATATGGAAATCAGGGTTATCCTGGGTACAGTTTTATTTAACCATGATGTACTGTTTTTTTAATTAGACAGGAATTTAAAGAAGGAAATGAGAGATTCTTACAGACACAGGAGCAAACGAAGCATTTTAAATCATGGCAAAGCTTTCAGAGCAAGCTGTAGCAGCAACAGCAAAACTTTTTATAGCAACTTTCTTCCTAGAAAGAAGTTTTGTGCACTGCTGCTATTTTGCACCCAAAATCCAGGCAAAACTGGAAAAGCTTACATTTTGAAACAAAATCAAACCATGGCAATCCAAAATAATACAACACTTTTTAAAAAGACACAGAAGCCACTAGGTGCACAGTATGCACTCTAAGCTAGGTTGTGCCAGGCACATGTTTTAGGACTTTTGCCCTGGCCCCCATTCTGTGGTGAATGTCACACCCAACAGAGGTGCTGCAGTCAAAGATAGGAGGGATACCTAGCTTGAATTTCAAATGCACTAAACACTACTTCCCAAGCCTGATGAGAATTGCGTGTATTTGGGGATATGAGTGTTACCTGACTACTAGGTAGGTTGGATCTGGATCTGGTAAGGCATAGAAAAGACCAGAAGAACCTCTTGCCCATCTCAGTGAGGGAGCATGGCGATGAATGAACTGAAAAGGCTGGGGAGAAGAAGGGAAATGAGGTTCAGGTAAAGCCTATAGACAAGAAAGACACCAGAGAAAAGGTCGGGCACAGCTGCAGTACAAGGGAACTTACAAGAAAGATGGGGCAAGGCTATTTATAAGAGCATCTGGTGACAGGACAGTGGGGTAATGGGTTCAACTTGAAATAGAGTAGGTTTAGATTAGGTATTAGGAAAAAAAATCTTTACTGTAAGGGTGGTGAGGCACTGGAGCAGCGATGTTGTGAATGCCCCATCCCTGGAGGGGTTCTAGGCCAGGATGAGGCTCTCAGCACCCTGATGTAGTTTAAAGCACAGGAGGGTTGGAAGTAGACGGTCTTTAAGGCCCCTTCCAACACAAGCCACTCTATGAGTCCATGACTGCGTGAGCACAAGGGAGGCAGTGTAACACCAGTGGGAAACTGGTGGCGTCCATGGGCGAGGTGGCCACAAGCCACTTCCGCTTGCCG
>JAHLSL010000017.1:19724736-19940630 GCA_025920805.1 Petroica traversi
GGAAGGTTCTGCTTGGCGACCCAGGACGCTGAGGTGCTTAAAGTCATTAATTGTTTCTGCTGGATCAGGGATGTGGTAGGCGAGTACGGAGCTGAGGGGGTTATGGCTGGGAAGAGCTGCCCTGTTATGTAACTCTTCCCCCCGGGTTTTCTGTCGTGTGGGGAGATTTTGATTCCCCAAATTGAATAGGTTTTCCTTAGGAGTTTTTCTGGTTAAGGGCATTCCCTTCAGCTGTCTCGTCAGCTGTGCCAACACCTTTACATGCTGTCCTGCTGTAAAGTGGAGCACTGAATTCATTCTTTTCCTGCTTGCCCGGCTCCGCAGGAATGTGAATGGATGTGGGAAGTAAAACAGAAACTGTTTTCTTCTTTCTTTATTTTTTTCCCTCGAGCTTATTTTTTAGTTAAGCCCTCTGTATTATCAACCTCTACCCATGGTATAAACTAGTTTTTGCAAGAACCATATCAAAAGCTACCAGCAAAGAAGGTGAAAACTTTAGAGTTTTTAGTTATATTTTTTGCGTATTTTTATCAGACTCTATCACCTGTTGCCTAATTCTGCTCTTTCCGTATGTTGAATAAAAATACGAATACACTTGGTATTAACTATACAGGGGACTTCTTTTGGACACGGTAATCCTTCTTTGGTTTTGTTCCACTTTTTTCAGATTCCTATGTAGTTAGATTTGTTTTTTAATTGGAAGCCTGTAATCCATGGTGTATTTCCATAGCATAGTTGCTCTGGTCATAAAATGAAGTACTGCTGAAAGTAGCTTTGTAATGCATTCCTGCCTCCAGTTATGTCCTACTGCTAGTCCATCTCATCACTAATTAATTTAGAGAGCTAAACAAGAAGAAAATGTGCCTGTTTGGGTAAGTCACTGATGTGTCTTTCTGAACAGGCTCTGTTCAGTGAGGAAGATGTGATTGCACAAAGTGGCAGAATTGAGTGACAGGGCATGTGACAACTGCCTTTCTTGGTGGTGTCTCTTAGCTTTTGGTTCAATGTTACAGTTGGTCAGATCTGTGTCCTCACTGGAGCTGAAGGATGATGTGGAGTTGTAGCAATGAGAAATTTATTTGAAGAAATGCTACTAGTATTTTTGTATTTATCTATTTATTTTCTGGGCCAGGTGAAAACAATGGAGGATGACTTTGGGGCTTCCTCCACTTCCCCATTTCTCACTGAAAGCTTGGAGCTGGCGATGGAAGTGGAGAATGAGAACTCAAGGCCATCTTGCTTTTCTTGTGCTTTTGACAGCCAAAATGGAGGGAGAAGGTTCTCTGCAGAGTCTTATTTAGCAAGTGGGTCTCTTAAGAGGTATGGGATTTTTTTTTTTTAATTACAAATATAAAAGCTTTCTAAGATGTTCTTTTCACTCATGTTTAGTGCCTTTGAACGCTGACAGTTTTCCAAATCAGTTTGTTCTTCAGCTCTTCTGATCCTGAAATCAGCTTGGTGATACCAAAGTGGGAAGAGCTGTTGTGTTGGTAAACAGCTTTGAATAGTGCTCTAGATACAGTCCCTAGCTTTCTGAACTTACTTTTAAGATACTGTAGTGGACATTTGCAAACCTGTAGGATAATTCAAAACTGGTCTGTTGGGCAGCAGCGTCTGAGATCACTTAAATTTCCGAGGAGGCTTCAGCACTGCTTTTCCCAGTCATGTACTTGTATAAAAGCTGGCCTTTTTCCTCTCTTTTCCACTTCATAGTAATGAAACCTGCTTTACCTGGCGTCCCCAGATTGCTGGGGCTGGCCCTGGTAGTTTTAAGACCATCTTTCTCAAAGCTTCACCTTTGCATGCATTCTGGATTTAAGGTTCTGAAGGCATAGGCATAGAAAATAAGTATTTTCTGTGAGATTTTAAAACATTACTTTGGTTTAGTTGTTATCTGTCTTATTGTCTATCATTCAGCTTAGTTTTCTGTGCTGTTTGCTCATCCTACAGGTGTCGACTTTTTATTCCTACAAAAACCTGGTCGGTCTGTCTGTCTTCTTGCCAGGCTTCATATTCTGTGTTGTTACTTTTTTTCCCCCCAGTCTTTTCTGTAAAGGCTTAAGAGGGATTCCACTGCACCTCTCTCTTTCTCTGCCGTATTTATCATATATTTTATTTGCATCAGAGCACGTTCATTCAAATTTATGTCAAGCAGATGATTGAGGGATCCTGTATCTACATGAATGTATGAGTAATGGATTCTCCATTGACAAGGAAACATTTCACCGGAAATTGTTTCTGTCATTAAAACTCACTCAGGAGCTTGTATGTAGGCAGGTTTCCCAGTCACTGTGGTTGTGATAACACTGTTCTACTGTGTATTTATGTTGTCTATGCAAAGTCCTGGAATAGCCTCTGTGTGAGGGACTCTTCTGTCTTCATTGCTTGGAACTGGAGCAGCTGGATTTAATTGCTAGAGGCTTCAAAACAGTCCAATGTTCAAGAAGTTATCAAGTGAACGAAGGTGTTATGGGAGGTTGAGCCAATTATTCAACAGATTCTCTTTTTGTCTCTGAGAATGAAATTGGAAATAGTGCATAGTTCAAGCAGAAAATGAATTTGGTGTGTAATGGAAACTAAGTGCTTGCCTAGTATATATTTTTAGTTTTTAAAATAGAAGTACTTTTTACATATTAGAGTATTGAGCTTCACCTGTGTGGGATTATTTTATGAAAGGCAGTGGAAAAATTCTGAAATCATGTACTGTTCTGTCATGCAATTTGCTGTAATTTTTTTTAGAGCATGTTAATGAAATATTTTTTTTATTTGCATGATTATAATGTTTTAACAATACAGGTGTCTGATTTTCTCCCCTTTGAGTAAAATGGTAATTCTGGTGTTATTTAATTTTTCTTTAGTAGGGTAGTTTTGGCCCAGTGTTAGTTCAAGTTATGATGACAAGATCCATTTTGACCCTCATCTGTTCATCTGCCTAAAAGTGTGCTTTTAGCAGTGCGTTCAGTATGAATATTATTAAATGTACACACATGAACTATGCATGTTCTAGCATTTGTTACTAGGTATGGTGTGTGCCTTAAGACAGATCCCAAGCATGCAGAGCAGTGTGTTGTCTTACACAGCAGTCTCTTCTCTTCAAAATCTGTATGTTATATCTCAGTCCCTTTGTAAGTATGAAGATACTTCAAGGGATAGCATGTTAATTTTTGTTTCCAAATTATACTGTGACCTGTGACTATATCCTGTTTTTATGCTTTTGAAGCTAGGAGTTGCCATATTTCTATAGATCATATTACTCTAAAAGGTACAACTGTCTTTGAGACATGTGTCACGTACATGGTGCTGATTCAGAAAGTATTGGTGGTGCATAAGCCAGCTGTAGCTATTGTACCTCCATAGGTTTGTAACTGGAAAGTTTATGAATATTGTTGACTCTGTTTTGCAGGGTTTTGCTGAGACTAGATCCTTCTCCAAATGACTATGAGGAAAATACAGTGGAATTGTTTGGCTTTCAGTGGGTTACTGAAATGGCATTAGTTGAATCCTGTGGATTCCTCTTTGGATTACTTAGGTATGATAACACTATTTTATAATTAATTCACATCTGTAATTATACCTACTTTAAGAATGTAAGAAACTTTCCACATTCTTAATAGTAACATCATAAAAGACTGTGGGCTATGCAATGCATCTAAAAAAGATTAATGCTCTCTGTTTAATGCTCCAGTAAGTGATGGATAAGACACAGATGGAATTGCAGGAAGAAGTACATTGTGTCATGGCTTCTTAATATTATGTGACTTATTATTACGTTTCTAAGTGTGATGCATATCTTAGGCATCTCCAGATAAAAAAAAAATTAAGTATAGTTATTGCAACAGAGTGTTGGGGTTAATTTAGAAGGCTCTAGCTTCAGAATTATATGAATAGACTACATAAGATTTCCTTGAATGAGATTGTGCTACCCATATAATTGAAGTTGTCTTTTGAAGGTTTTTAGTCATTTTTTTTGCATGAAGGAAAGTGGAGGTTAAAAATCAAATACTATAAGTGCTGGATGCAGTGCTTTCTTCAATTGTTTGGATTAGGATAGCTTCAGCAATCTCTTCAGATACAGTTACTCAGTGTTTGACTAATTCAATGTAGATGCTTAATCTGGTCAATGCAAATACACAGATCACTGATAATCCTCTTTACTACTGATAATCCTCAGCATGTACAGCACATACAGAGAGTGGATGGGAGAGGAGCTTTTGTATGATTTCACAAATATGTGATGTATTCCATCGTTCCTTTCATTGCAGTGGGTTCTTCCATCCCTTTAGGGTATGACCAAGAGCATGATGTGCAACATGATTAATAGGGTCTGGCTTATTGGAACACGGTGACATAGCTGACTGGAAGTGTATTAAAACCAGTATTATTTAGCTTTACTTGTTTGATGCAGACTTTCACCTCACTATGTTTTAAAAAAAAAACCCCTAAGTGACAAAGGGGGAGATAGGGATATAATTAAGTTGAAGGTTTCAGTGTTTAGTCTGATTTTTTTTTTTTGACTGTTCATTAACATAAAATCACTGGGTAATCACACAGGAGTGTTGAATTAAATGTCTATTTTAAAAGTTTTCTTCCTGTTATGTAAACGGCTCTGTAATGTAATAGAGATCAATATAAGGCATAAAGTGTTTTATTGTGGTTTTTAAGTTATTCAAGCTGTACGTGCTTAAAAACCTACTGACCTGGTAGGAATAATAATTTCAGCTAACTCTTGGCTGAGTGTTTGGTTGCTAAGTTGTCTTTTGGTGTGACAAGTCCCTCTGCAAAGATACTCAGTTCACTGGTTCAGTCATAAAATCTTAGTTTTATTTATAGACCAGTTCACAACTGAAAGTAGAAAAATTCATTTTTCCACTGTGAAAATCAAGTGTTAAGTGCAAGTTACAATACTTTTTGAGGGTAGGGTGACTGTAAATAGATAAATTTATGAAGTACAGTTAATATCTTTGTTTAAATACATGCTTACAGAAAGCTAGTCTTTTTTAATGTCTAAGATTAAACTTAATGTTATAATTAAAAATTATTTACAATTTTTTAATATTGTAATAAATAACAGCATACTGCAGAACTGCAAGTTAAAATAGTAATTGCACAGTAAAAATTCTTGCTTATGGATTTTCATGTGATAGAAATGTGAGTCAAAGTGAATGAGGCTGTACAACCATATAAGTGGGTATGTTAAGATAATGAATCTTTGATTAATAACAGAAGTACCAGTTTAACTGTTGGAATGTGTATTTGCAAATCAAATGATTTAATGATTGACAGCCATGAGGATCAATCCTTAAAGTACAAGTGCAAATTGAAATTAAAATTATTTATTCAAATAATGGTATTTTTATGTTTCTTGTGCCCAGTTTAAGCTTTAATTTTATCAGCCTGCTGTATTCTGTCTTTTGTCAGTTCACTGGAGAGTCTTTTTCTTTTTTTCTTCTGTGTGGCTCCTTTCTGGTACCTTTCTTCTCTGAACTCCAGTCTCAACAGCCCTGTTTTATAAAGTCTTCCTGCTTCAAAATTCCTTCCTTTTTACATGGTTGAAATCCTTGGAAAAATCCAGGCAGAAGTTCAACTTTGGTTTCAAAACAAAAAAGTCTACAACTCACCGAAATGATGGAAGGGTAGCTGACATGGCTTTATCCAAGAAAGCAAGAAAGAGCTAAGGGAGATCATTTTGCTGTGTGTTTGCACTTTAATCTGCAAATTACAACCTGGAGTTTTGTGTCTTTTAGATGCTTCCTAGTTTTCAGGATTTTTTTCATTAGAACATTTGATTTTTGTTGGATCCAAGTAGCCTATTTTAAAATCCTTCAGTATTTATTGCTTTGGCTGTATAAGAAATGAGGCAGAGAGCACCCTCCTCAATTTATGCAACATTTTCTTTCAAAAGTCTGTCTGACACAGTTATGCTTTTTATATATTCCATTTAGTACAGCTTTATCTCTGTGGAGATTTTACTGGAAGACCACTTGCAAATAACAGTTGTTACAGTATATGCCCATCTATTTACCTATGTTACAGCTTTTTTTTTTTAATATTCATTTGCAGTGGCACTTAGCTTCTTCCAAAATGTTCCCTTTCCTCTCCAAGACTGTACTGAGCTTTACCTTTTCTAAAGACAGCTCCTTTCGCTCTACTGTATTTTTTGCTGTTTATGTTTTGTGCTGGAGTTAAGCAGCCAACCACCCTCAGCAGGAAGTGGGAGAAGAAGTACATTCTGCTGACAGAACGTACTAATGCACATTCACAAGTGGGTTAATTTTGTGTGTACTGAGTGCATCCATGAGGGCTAACTTTTAGCTTTATTCCGTGGTCAAATACAAAGCTGAGTTATGCTTGTGGAAAGATTACTTGCAGGGAATGGCTTTCAGGGGTTTTTGTCTGTATTGTTGTTTTTTGCCTTCCCCAATATTTAGTCAATTGTTGTAGGAGTTTTTTGTTACTGTGTTTAATGATTTAAAAACAAGTGAAAATTCTATTCAATGTTGTCCCTTCACACTTGGATGTGTCCATTGCCTTCCACTAAAACTCTTTTCTAAGTTAGGTTTCCGTAAGCTTTTTCAGAACTGCAGAGCAAGAAATGCCTCTTACCTTTCTATGTTCCCTTTTGAGCTTACTAAAGTGGAGTTGAACAACTTTTACCCATATAAATACCATAAATATTTGTATTCCTTTAATTAGGCAACAGATATACAGACTGGAAAGCCTAGTACAAATGAGTTCATCTGATTTTGGTAAGTTTTATGAATTTAATTTGACATTGCAATAGGCAACTGACTACCTTTCATTAAAGAAGTAAATTCTCACAGATCACGCTTGTGCTTTGACTCTTGAGCAAGGACTTTTGGACTGTGCCTCAGAACAGCATATAAAGATCATAAAACTGCAGTAAGGGTAGAAATACAGGCAACCAAGTGAGGTAAGATAGTAGGGAAATAGATAGTGGAAATGTTGGGAGTGAGTTTGGAACCACATTTGCCTGTATGGTGGATGCAGAGAGCAATCCTTAATGACATTAGTGGGGCATTTTGCATTAATTTGACTTAAGGTGTCACCTTTAGAGCAGAATTTGGCAAACTATTAACTCTTTTAATTAAAGCAAAGAAATTTATTCAAGCATCCCAACAACTATTTTAGTTACAAAGGTAGTGGCTAGGATTTTTTTTCCCTTGTTCCCTTGGCTTACACTGAAACAAGTTAGTTATATTTGCTTAGTTTAAAGTTATTTACAAACTTAATTTATCTTTGCAGTAGGATCAATAAAACAGGATCACTACAAAATGCTTTGTTTCAATTAAACACTGAGGCATGAGAAGCAGCATGTTTCTGAAGGATTATTGCAGCCTTGGGCTTATTGTAAGTTGAAGGCTAAATTACTTGGCAAGTTTAGAAGTTCAGTAATTACTCAGAAATAAACTGTCTATAGTGTCTTCTCATTACAGATAAAGTGCTAGTGGTCCATGAGTGAATATTTTTACATTACTATTATTTATTTTATATTGTCATGTTCTGCCATTTAAATCACTGATGTAAATTTATCATCAAGCTTGTTTCACATGCAGTTGTTGATAGTATCCAAAAAATCTAATTTTTTTGACAAAAATGGAAATAGCATATTTTAAATTACATTTGAATTTTATATTGTAACTGGACACCAAGAAACTGTTTTGTAGTTCTTTTTTTCACCTAAATTTAATCACCTGCTTGGTTGTTTTCTCTTCTTTGTATCCTGTTCTTCCACTTGCCAATTAAGGTAGTAAAATTAATAACTTGAATTTTGTGCTTTGCACCGAGATTTCTTTCTGAATCAGAGCAAGTCACTGATTCAGCTGTGACTCAGTTCCCCCTTTATAGAAGTGGGCTAGTAATAGAAGGGTGTCATGAGGGTTGAAGTATCTGAAATTGTCAGGCAGGGTGACATTAGTTATTATTGATGTCTTAAATAAATGTACTGTCATCACTGTTTAAAACCCCATTTAAGAGTTTTGGCTCAATAAGCCTTTGTTGTATTGTGTGTTTATATAGATATTGATAATGTACATTTAATTTCATTTCCTATCAGTCTTGATGAGCTTTGGAGACTTTGTACTGAGAACTGTGTAATGTAGAAGGCATGTAAAGATACCATAATATAAAATTTTGCTTAAACAGAACTTCTGAGAATTTAGGATACAGTATTTGTTATTGCTACAAATCAGCAGTAATATCTATAAATAATCACTTTAGAATAAAATGAATTGAGCCTCTTAAACCTGTGGTTCATTACCATGGCAGATGCTATGGCTTCTGGTGTGGTGCAGGTAGGCTGAACACTGGAATATTCTGGAGCTTGTACCACTTGATTTGCTTTGCCTACTTAGTGTTGTTGCTCAAAAGATGTTGAGATAGCTCTGTGCATACAAGCCTTTATTTGTGGGGTCTGTAACAGGTGGCATGGATGAACTTCCAGGTTAACTGGAGGAGATGGGAGAAACAAAATGGAGAGTGAGAGGAAGATTTAAACAAGGCAAGACTCCCCAGTGGTCAGCTGGGGAGGGGAGCAAAGACATATGTCTTTCTGTGGCTGTGCAGTACAGTGTAGTAGGTGACCAAAACTTTTTCCCATGCATGTCCTCTAGCATGATGCACTTTAATTTGGCCCTGCTCAAAGTCCTTGTTTGATGCTTGCATTGAAAGTGCTCTCAGTAAAATCAGTATGTGTGTTATCAGGTTCATGTGTTGCAGGCTGACTGCTTGCTAAGCTTTTGTGTGTTTATATATTATTGGACAGTAGTTATTTGGTATTTAAATGACTACATTTGGTCTGTTATGCACTAAGTTTCATCTTTCTTTAATATAAGCTGCAAGGCAAGGTGTAGGAATGAATAAGGAGTGATTCACACACAGTGGCAATAACTTCCAGTGGATCTCTGCTCAAATGGGGGTGTTTGAGGTGCAAGGTGAGGATGATAACACCTTGAGAACAGCAGCTTCAGAGAACAAAGGAAAGGAGACATATAGCCAGAATAACTGCCTGAAAGGATACAGAGCTGCAAGTGAAAGGCAGGATTGGGAATGGATGGCTCTTAGCATTATGTATATGAAGGGTCTGTGCAGCCGTGATGCTTCCTAGGAAAAGTTACAAAGTATTTTACAATTAAGTTCACCTGTTGAAGTCTGTCAAGAGAAAAGGGTGCCGATACATTGTTTTACCCTTGTCTTTACTGAAGGTGTTCTGGAAGCAGTCAGGGAGCAGGGCAGAAGGGCTGAATGATTCCTTTTAGCATTAAGTGCTTGCCCTCACCTTTTTGAGAGCCTTCTTTTCTATCTGTATGTAGATATGTGCCAGAGATGATAAAGAATGGATCCCTCTGGCAATATGACATTTAGAAGTTGGTGTTTACCATCAATAACCTCCCAACTTGTCCTCAGAGGATGTCTTTCCAGTGGTCTGGTTTAATTTCTGTGGAGAATACAAATGTTAAATGAGTCATGGTGTGGTCACATCTGTTTTAAGCTGTTGATCTCTTTTACTTCAGGTCAAGCTGCACACTTGCACTCTGAAGCAGAGAGCATCAGGCATCAATGTCTTAAGTTTTTGCATTATGTGAAAGTTTTCATCTTCAGGTGAGATTTACACACATTTTACTAGCTTGAGTACTGAGCTTTGTGTAGCTGCTTCTTACCCATTTTCTGATTGTGTGTATTTTTCTGTACTTTCAGGTATCTGGAACCCCCTAAGGTGGAAAATGATGGAATGCTGCATCCTTATGAAGATCTAGAAGCTCAGTTACCATCAGTGTTGGTGGAAGAGCTTCATGCTTTGACTGTGCACATTGGTCACATTTGTGAACTTCCTAGTAATGTTCTGGCAGCATTTACAATTCAAAATCAGGCAAAGGTTGATGTCTATTTATGCTTTTAATTTTTTATGTGGCATTATGTATTTAACGTGAAAAATTTTGGCGTAATATAAGTTAATATTTTTGGCTTAATTTGTTTTTTGGTTTTTTTTTTTCTTTGTGAAGTGCCATCCTGTGCTTGGCACACATAACTAATGAGATCTGGATTTTCTGTTGTTGTTTTTTTTGGTCTATTTATTTTGGTCCTATAGCTTTGGAATTCTTCCTATAGTGTACAAATGATAATACGAATAACAAGTAGATAAGTAGCCTTGAATTAGAATGGTTTGCTTAAAAAATTCCTTGGTGTTTGTATGTAGTAATGTTCAAAAGTTCTGAGCTTCCCAGTAGGAGGGGCATTTCTTTAAAAATACATTCTGAAATCTGACTCTGGATGGGAGAAGATATTTTGTACAAAGAAAAGCGCAGATTTGGAAGGAGGCACAGCAGCATTAAATACTAGAGCAGTATTCACTGTTAGGATTTGTGCTTGCACATATCATAGCTTATGTTTTCAAACATTTTGTAAAGACAGAAAAGGAATTTCCGGCTGATGTTGTAAAAACTAGTATCTGGAGAGGAATGATCCACTGAGAAGCAACATTTTGAATCTTTGTTTAGCTTGTCAGTAGGGCCTCTGTTGAGCTGATGAAAAACTGTAATTTCAGGCAAACTTTAGGGAAGAGAGTACTAAAATTTTGGAGTTATTTTAAGAGCTCAATTTAGCAGTTTTCATGCTACTGAATACTTTTCTGCAAAGAAAAGGTTAACTAAGGGTGTTGTAATTTGTCAAGCTTGAATCAAAACTTCATAAATAGCCTCCTACAGACAGAATTGTAATGAAACTTTTTGTTAGTTTCTTTTTTTTTTCTAGAACTGAATGGTATATTACATTGTATTTCATTGTAGATATTCATAATGTTCATTGCCATCTTAGAATGTCAAGTCCAACCATTACTCCAGCACCTACATGTTCCCCACTAAACCATGTCCCCAAATGCCACATCCACATGTTTTTGAACACATCCAGGGACAGTGATTCTACCACTTACCTGGGCAGCTTTTTCCAAGGCCTAACTGCCCTGTCTTAGCACAGTATCAAGTATTCACTAAAGAAATGTTAAATATAAGTAAATTTATTTCTCATCACAGGTCTTTCCTCCATCATGGCACTTACTGCATCTCTATTTGGATATTAACTGGCTAGTATTAGAAGTTCTTCAGGTACTAGGTGAAAAACTGATGAGTAAGTACGCAGGCCTTTTACATATGAATTACCTAATTTTCCAATCTTGATTTGTCCAGAATCAAAACTACGTTTTTCGGTAACTTTGAATGTAACTGTGTTTAATGGGGTAAACTCAAATGTGGTAAAGGTAGGTTCTTTGTGAATCATTGAGTGGCTCAAATTAAACAAAATTGTATTAGGAATTTGTTCTGTTGAAACAAAGATCACAGAGTTCATACTCAACTGATGCAACATACTTAATATTTAATAACAGTGCACTTCTTGGCATCACAAATAAAAATACATTTACAGATATCCAGAACGTATAACAGGGAATGGCAATTTGATCAAAGTGTCCAGGGATGGACCAGAACAAGAATTCTTGGAGAAGAGAATTTGTATTGTTAACCATGTGCAACACTAGGAAAATATTGGGCAAAAGAAGAAGCCTCAATCAGAGGAACTTATAAAAGTACAGCAAGAAAAGGGCAAGGCAATATCTTTAAAAAAATTTTTATAAGGCTTTAAAAGGGCAAAAAGTAAGTTGATAAGAGTAAGCCGTTCATAGAAGCTAGATTAAAAAGGTCATAGAATGCAATTGAAAAACTCAATTTCATAGTTGAGTTTGCTGAAGAATTGTTAAAATACAGAAGGGAACTTTATTTGCTTTGTGAGGCTTTTATCTATTTCCTATGTCCATTCTACCAATATAAATCACAAAAGTGTTTTCTTCTCTAATCAGTGTGTCACTGCAACTATGCCTTCCCTCCCGCCACCTGATATAAGTTGTCAATATAAATTCCATATAGAAATGGCAACAGTTGAAGTTATGTTGAGGTATAGAAAGAATACACTATATGTTTACCCCGGTAACTGGTGTTGAATATGAACTCTTGGATTAGCTTTTGCCTGTTCTGAGTGCCGTCACAACACGGCATTGCTCCCATTAACACATTTTCTCTGTTTCTGCTTTATTGGATAGTGTGTGGGTTGGCTTTTTGTTCCATAATTCGAAGTTTCTTTGATGATCCATTGTGGGATAGCCTGTTTTCCTCTTTTAGACCATTTTGGAGAAAGGATAGTGAAACTGTTAAAGGCAATTTATATTCCAGAATTCAATATTTATTCCTAGATAATGTTCAGAGTAATAATGCAGTCATCTATCTTTGTAAGAGAAAGCTTGTGATTTTTAACAACAAAATTTACTAGTCGAGGCAGTAATATCTCTACATACATTGTCTTGCATTCTTATGTGCCTTTTAAAATTTCTTAGGTTTTTATCTCATTCTGTAAAATGTTCTGAGTGGAAACTTCACACTGCTGAGACCAGTGGCAGGATAGTGGGTTCAGGGCTTCACCTTACATTTCCAGGAATAAAATACAGGCTCATTCTGCATATCATCTGCTCCACTGATGTCAAGGGAGATGTACTGTTGAAAAGCTTGTGGGATAAGATCTTACAGCCTCTTAACTTCACCATTTTATCTGTTAATGCCTACAAATGCTCAAGTTGGAACATGATCATGCCAGCTTTTTACATCAACACATCCAAAGGAAAGTGTTAGACCTCTCCAGAATTGTTTGTCATCAACTTGCATATCTGCAAAACATGTCATGATTGCAGAACATGCGCACTGGCATGTGACAAAGAGGAACTTGCAGATAAATAAATCTTTATTCCTCTGCAAAATCTGTGCCAGTAGAAGGCTGTAAAGTGCCAAGCTTTTTTGCTGTCAACCTGAATAATACCAGATTTCAGTGCAATGATAAAGGGATTAGCTCAAATTTAGGATGGGCTTTCTCACATGAATTTATAAATTAAAATTACATACTGATCAACAAGTCCATTCTAAAATATGTATATATATCAGAAAAGAAATCTTGTCTGTCTTCTATTGCTAAAGCCAAACCTGGAACTAAACAATTCTACTTTTCTTTTGTGTTTTAGGACAAGTTGTGTATGCTAACCATTTCATAAATCTAACCGGAGAGAACCTAACCAATATCAGTTTATTTGAAAAACACTGTGAAAATCTCATATCTGATTTAATAAGCTTGGCCATCAACAAGTATACAAAGGTAACTCTTCTTCCTTATATGACATGGGCAGTTAGGTGCTTGTACTGGGAACCATATGAATTGGGTATTGCACGATGACTTCTTAGTGCTTAGTTTTAAATGTTATGTATGGCTTTGTATTTCCATGTTTTAAAGAGTGTTATTTGTTAGGAGCTCAAATTGTGTTATATTTATTCATGACCATCTGGCAGTTGAATGAGAGAGTAATATTGAAATGCACTGTGTACAGAGCAGAAGTGAGTGCCACATTTCCTAAGTTCAGTGTTCCAGGTTTAATGCCAAACATGGCACAGTCTAAAAGGTTTAGATGGATGCAAAAAAAAAAGTCTTTTCAAACTCTCTCAACAGGAACAAAAAGAGAATAACACTAATCCTGGCAGTAAGCTAACTGGACACTTCGAGAATGTCATATTACGGTTTATTGTTGCAGTGTGCCTATTTCCACCACCTCATCTTTCTGTTACAGCACTTCTGCATTTGTCATGAAAAAACGTTTCTTTTTCTTTCCTTCTATAGCTGCAGTATTTTTCTCTTTTGTTTTGAGCACTCCAAAGCTAGAAAGTCATAGCAGCCAGATCAGAGCTGTGTAATCTTTGTGTCATTGTGAATCCTGGTTTAGATGGACATGTGTGATCCACGAATGGAGGAGTGAACTCTGAAAATAAGTAGCAGTGGCCACTGTATAATTTATCTTTTCAGAGTACAAAAACGTAAGAAATAGTCCCTCTTCTTCAGGTTACTTTTGAGGGTGGGGGGCATGGCTGTACTAACCCTTGATAACTGTTCTTTTAAACAGTTCCTGTACAGAACTGTTACCTTTTAAAATAAGCTTTGATCTATTAAATTAGCAGATAGTACTGCAACCTTCTCCCCTGACAGAAGGCAAATAGATGAGAATAATGTCTTATAAAAGAAAATTCAAATAGTATCTATCTGTTGAGCATTGTGCTTGATGGCAGACTTGGAAATGTCAGATGATAAAACATCAGATTCTACATACTTTCACAGAGCCACATTACAAAGAGAGAAGATACTTTTGTCACTGCATTTTCTTAAGCTTTCTCTAGGTGTGGGCCATGCAGCTTGAATTAGTTCCACTTGAGATTAATTTCTGAAGTGCAGCTTGCAGTTGAGCTGGTGACTCCTATAGTATGCAGTCACTGCTGTCATCCTATAATGGAAATAGCATTCCTCAAAATTTTTGAAAATCAACTACTACCCCTAGTAGATGACACCATCAGCTCATCACTAAAACATGTCCTTGGGCTTTTGGCTGAGAACATTCATGAGTGCAGCTCTTAGCACTTGTGGATATCCTTGGAAGGAAGGGTATAAACTCTAGACTTCCAGACTCGTATTTTCAGATTAGTTGCTTGGTAAGCTCTGAAATCTTGGATCATGTACTTAGTCCAGTGTGCTCTGAGACATGTTTGGCAGAGAAATATATATCTGTGGATATCTTCTGTCTTCAGCAGCCACACCTCTGGCACCAGAGCTCTATTGTCCCAACAGCACCACAGTTTGGGGTTTTAAACGTTCTTACCAAGATTGTGAACTGAGGATGTTACAAGAGGAAATCCAGAGTATCTCTGAAGAAAGCAGTGTCTTGGCTGTCCTTAGTCTAAGCAATCTCTGTGTGGTGTCTTGCTTTGATAGACTACAAGCCAGAGTCTATCCTGAACAGATACTGCAGAACACATTTCCTGCAGAAGAGATCCTACAGTCTTGTAGAATAGTACAGTAACAAATGTTGTAAACAGTAGATGAAGAAACCTTTGTTGAAGAAACCTTGCTGCAAGACCTGATAGTCTCTTGTAGAAAGCATGAAATTCATTTGTAAGATAGTTTCTATGCATAATATATCTATAACTAGGCATAACTTCTATACAAACCTCCAGTGTTACAGTGCATATGTAGTAAGTAGACTGCTTATTTCCAATGGATCTGTTTCGCTCATTGGTGAGTCATAACCAGAGTTATTTTTGAGGCACTTTAGTTTTGGGAGGTTAATAGTTAAATAATGAATTTTTCAAGAGACTTTAATATCATACTGTTTATTCTCAAGGTAATACTTACATAAAATTAGTTCAGGTTGTTGAGAAATTCCTGTAACAGATCTCTAACTAAAAGTGGGAGGAAAGAGAGAGGCACATGAAATACTGTATTTGCAGAAAGCGAATAAAGCATAATTTAAAATAGATCAGGGTTACTGTGACAATTTCATAGGATAAACAGGATTCTTGACAGAGAAAATATAAGTTTGGTCACATTTATATGTAAATGTTAGTTCATATTTATAATTAAATGTTCAGTATTTAAAATTGATTTGGAGCTGTATGAAACTGTAGTGGTAAACATCGTATTCTAAAGGTGGATGATAAATAAGATGTTTGCATCCTGGCAGAATATTTTACAGATTTGATACTATTGGTGATATACTCATTGTTCTAATTGTGAAAGTGTAGGTTTTTAGTCATTCACTCCCACTTCTGTAATGTCTCACACAGCCACTGCTGTCACTGGCATTGCATATTTTGATTCCATTTTTAATTTACACTATTAGTTTTCCAAATTCAGAAATTAAGTGCCAGTGTGATTTGAGAATAGTTGTGCATGAATGGATCAGAAAAAACATGAGGATACAGAAATTCAGGTTCCATCTCATCAGATGTAGATGGCTAGAAGTTAGTTGGCTGAACCAGTCACCTGAGGTACTTTTTGTTGTCATGGAAGGATAACAACAGTTCTGCAGTGAGATTAATTATTCTCTCTAGGTACCTATTCACCTCTGTTTGCTTGAGAGAAGTGTAGGTTGATTATTCAAACTTGGACTACTCATTGTTTAGGGATAAAATTACTGTAAGCTGCTTTGTCTTCCCTCTTTTCTTTCTACATTTCTGCCATTGTGTCCTTGCTGAAGGTAAAAGGTGCTGAATTGTGCTGTTCAAGCAAGGCTTTTCTCAATTTTTGCCACCTCTGAATACAGTTCAGTGGATTCATGAGTCTAAGGATAGAGTAAGTAAAGTTTTGTCTGTAGTATGATTATTTCAAATACATTCTGGTAGATCTTAAAACATTAAAGCATATAGAGGTTTTTTAATGTGTTTAGCACTTTCTTTTGCTGTCTTGTTTTGTTTCACAATTCAGAGAATGTAAAATTGAAAGATGAATCACGAGAAGACTACTTTGCATTTGAAATGCATCAGTCTGAGTGAATTTTGTTAAATATGGAATAGTAATCAAATAACGTACATGACTTGAAATATGCTGTTTTCTGCATATTAAAAGAATGCCTTGCAGTAAATTTACCGAAAAGCAGATTTTGTGAAATGTTGTGGGAACATTAACATCCTCATGCCAACAACAACATATTCTACTAGCATTATGCCTAGTCATTAAGGATTTTTCAGTTAAAAATAACAATAATAGCTTTTAAATAATTTGAAATCTTTTTCATCTCAAGAACATGAAGAAAATGTAATCAATCATTTTCTTTTTCCTACTATCAGACAATGAATCAGTATTTATTGTAATTTCTTTTCATTTAGGACATGGAGTGCCATTTTTATTTGATTAAATCATGTCTGAATCAGAAGAAACTGGAGAATAGCAGAACTTATGACTTATGTAGAACTAGGAAAGAGTCTATGTTGTAGAGGTATTTTGGATGTTAGTGAAATAATGCGCCTTTGAATGTGTAATTGTAACTATATTATTTACCTGAAAAAAACCCTTCAAATCAAACAACCAAGACAAGGAGAAATATTGATATATATAAAACACAATTTCAAAAACTAACATTTCTATGAATAATTCTATTCTATATTCTCTTTAAGGTGCGACCTTCTGAGGCTCTTACTAGTAGCCATTATCCCTGTACCTGCATTAAAGAACTATGGATTCTACTTATCCAGCTGCTGGACCACAGAAATAAAGGGTCTCATACAGAGGTAAAGGAAGAATACTGTTACATGTGCAGTTGAGTCACCAAATGTCCCCATATGGCCATGAATGCACAGATCTGATGGTAGAACTGAACCCTGTATTTGCCCCAGGAGAGCTGCATGCTAACTGTGATGCCTTGGGCCACATTCTTGAATGTGCATGAAGTCCTGACACTGGATTTGCAGTGTACTGTTGGGTTATGACCTAGGGCATTGATAAGGAGTGCTCCTAGAGCTAAAGAAAGCAAACAGACGAATAGACTGTTAAAGTTCCATTCTTTTCATTGAATAACAAACACAAAAACACCATGTTTACTTGCTTGGTTTTAAATTATTGGCAGTTTCTGTTATATGTCATGCAATGATTCATCTCCAGGCATTAGAAACATGCATACAGTCAGAACAATGACCCATCTAGCTCATGTTTCTATCTTTGATACCCATCCATACAAGGACAACCTGGGTATGGTTTTGAATCTTGTGATTGTTGACTTCTCTAGATGCCCTCTTACTGTTGGAAATCAGCAAATCACTACCTGTTCTTCTTTATACTAGTGCAACCT
Organism: Petroica traversi; assembly: GCA_025920805.1. Classification (NCBI taxonomy): domain Eukaryota; kingdom Metazoa; phylum Chordata; class Aves; order Passeriformes; family Petroicidae; genus Petroica; species Petroica traversi. Next base: position 19,742,444 of record JAHLSL010000017.1, read on the forward strand.
CATGTGCCTCTTCAGTTTGTTCTTTTTTATGATACATCCTACCTTCTGCCTTTTCTAGGCTGAAGAGTCTTACTTCTTATAGTAAGTCTTTTTCTCAGGTGCCATTCTTTACCTCTGGTCATCTTTGTCACCCTTCTGTGAGCCTTTTTCCGTGTTGCCACATCCTATTTTGAATAATGGAATGCCAGGGTTGCGTGCAGTATTCCAAGTATGGGTTAGGAGGCTGTGTGATTTTATACATTGCATAATGATGTTTTCTATTTTGTTCTTTTCTTTTGCTAATATGTTGTAGCATTTTTACTTTTCTTTCTTTGACTGCTGGTTAGAACTGAGCTGATGTTTCTCTGAATGAATACTAAGTAGCGGCAAAATCATTTCAAAGTTTTCTGAAGTAATCTTTGTAAGAACCAAAATGGCCATCTGTGCCATGAGTACCCTTGACTTTGTACAGAATAAAGTACTTCAGAGTAGAGGCTTTGCACTGATGTTTACTTGTTACAACAGATGTAAAGGTGGACAGCACAAATGAAACTGTGTTACTGTTAAGCATTTGCGCTGGCAATAGCACTTTGCAGCTAAGTTAGGATCAGGACCCAGCTAAGGTGGGTGAAACACACGTGCAAAGAAGTCCCAGAGAGCTTCCTTAAAATTAGGGAAAATAGGCACAGGCTGTAACAAGTAGTAGTAATATTGTGATATAAGCAAGGGTCTGGATCAAAGAGAATTAATCAGTTTGTCAGTCCTGGAACAGACTGTGACAAAATAGGGAATTGGAACCTCAGTTTGCTGTCTTTCAGATTGATTCTCTACCATCTACTGTATTCCTCTTGGTGAGGTTAGTCTGGCACTAAAAGTTTTTCAAAAATGCATTATAACAATTCCTCATTAAAGAACTCTAACCTTTCCCCTGTCAGTGTTGTGACACCATCCTGCACGTCAGCAATCCATGAACTTGTAATTTTGCCTGTGAAATATTGCGCTTATTCTTCCTGGTGACCTAAGCTTGTCCTTTCACATTGCTTTCTCCTGACATTTGAGAGAGGGCTTTCTAAGGTAGCCTTGAGTTTTCTGTGGTAACACTGACCACTGTTTTTTATTTTCTTTAAATGACTGTCATCTTGCTTGTTCTCTGTAAAAGCAAATTAATCAATAGGACAGTGTAGAGAAAATTGTTAACATAGGTTTTGACATTGAAGACAGTTGAAATTAACTTCTGCATTTTCTACAGTGTTTCTGGAGCTTGGTGAACACAATCCTAAAGAATATCTTTGAACGGCCAAGTACTTCTGAAAGTGTGTCTGGGTTTGAAGCAGTTCAATGTAAAGACCCATTGAGTTTTAGCTGGTGGATTATGAGTCATCTGGCACCACTCTACCAGTTTGACCGTAATGGAAATCTAGATGAAAAGGTGGGTATGCTTTTTTCTAAATATCTAAGAGTTATAATGTATTTTTATCTCCTTGGTTATTTTTGTTGACAGAAAGCAACTCATTTTGTAATGCAGGAATTTTCATACTCCTCCAAAGAAGTGATTTTTATGCTGGAGGTGTTAAGATGTACTTTGTACAGGTTGGTAAATATTCTAGGCGTCCCAAACATTTATGTTCTATAGCAGATAATCAGTAGAGTACTGTGTGAAGAAAACTTGAAATATCCAAACTAGTTAGTAGCACATATACCTAATGATGTAGCATATGTTTTAAGACTGTCTGCCTGAAGCAAAAATGCTTCACTGGGTTTGCTGTTTTAGGAATTGAGCACGTGAGTTTGTGCTATAACAAGTATAAGCCTCAAACATTGACTGTGTAATGCGTAATTCCACTTATTTTTCTAAAGTGATATCTCTGTTCTGGATTAATTTCAATCTGTCTAATTGCATTGCCTTTGCATCACAGCCTTAGCATCATAGGATGCATGTATATTTTTGTTTAAGGCTTAATTTTTATGTTGGTGTGTTACCAGTGGACACTGTCTAATGACTTGAATTTGAGTTTCAGTTTAGGAAACTTGTACTTGCTGAGGCAATTCATCCACTTTGAGATATATAAAAACAGATAATTTTTCTTAATTGTCTATAGAAGAAGCTTAGTAAAAGCCAGTGAGATGGATGAAGACCCAGAAAATGAGTTTTGGGGTGGTTTTGGTGTAGTGTGTTTTGTTTGGGATTTTCCTCCCCAACGGTGTTTTTTGCACTAGGGAAAACCTGGTCATGCTGTCTTCTGTTATTTGTCCTTCTGTTCTTTTATCCTCTTATTGTTATTCTGTTTTTCTGTTTGTTTTGTGTTTGGGGTTTTTTTGGGGGGGGAGTGTTGGTGGGCTTTTTGTTTGTTTTTGGGGTTTTTTAGTGTGGTGGCTTTTTTAACCTTTGAGCAGCATTGCTTATGTTCTGTAATTTCCCAAACAAAAACTCTGTGCGTTATCTTCTACAAACTGGGCTTAATTGCCCTTTATTGTGAACTGTCTTTTATTATTTGTCATTTTTACAGTACATATTAAAACTGGAAAGGCCGTGCCCTCTTCCTCTTAAAATAGGTACTGTGATTTCCATTCCTGATTTAGGATGAAAGGTTTAAACCTGGAAATGCGTTTGTGAGCTGCAAATATGTAAAAAGGGAAGAATGATCATGTTGGTTGAGCAATTTTGGTAACTCAAAATGCCTCTCTTTGTCTTTAGATCTTTAAAAGCATTAGTCTATTAATAGAGAATGAAAGAAAAATGTTGAAATTCTGTGAATATTTACAATCCTAAGTAAAATTAGACTTTCCAAAAAAATTAAGAATTAATTGGCTTGTCTAATCTGAAAATTTAAAAAAATGTTTAAATGTAGCAAAGGTGTGGTAATTCAGTGCTTGAATACTTAATTGAAAAACTCATGACCATGTCTGTTCACCAGAGGACTTGGCCCATGTGGGATGCTTGTGCTTCTTGTGTTTGCCAGTTGACAAATTCCTAAGGAAGTCATGGCAGGCTGCTTGTTATCATGTGGCAAAATGAAGCAACTTCTTGCACATTTATACAATGTAAAGTTGCAGACCTGCTCTGATTGTTACACTGAAGGTTGTCTCAAGCTTCCCTTGTTTTTACCCCTTTACTACCTGGTGGGGGAGGGGGACTCAGTCCAGAACGTGTTATAGAGGGACCTTGTAACATAGATTCACTACACTTCCTACTTCGTGGAGGAATTTAGAAACTCAGGAAAGGTCATTCTCAGGTTAAATACAGAAATCAGTGTGAAGCCCACATTTATACTGGGCTTCTTGTATTTAATGCCCTAATCCAAATACAGTGATACTGATTACTTAGATCATTGGGGATTCTTTCCTGTATCTCACACTGATAGATACTCTATATTTAGCCTCATGAGAGATTATTTTTTTGCCCCAGGCACTTTATTATTTACATGTGCTAAAAAAAGATGAAGAATGGAAAAGAGGATTTCTGTTGTTCTTATTTTAAAATAGGAATCTGAGACACTGTGGCAGAAGGTGACTTGCCCAAGATTAAATAATACTTTTTCCTTAGACCCCACCTGGGAAAAGAGAATTTTGATTTGTAAATCATAAGCCCATCCTGTGCATGCTCCTCTTGATGTTTGCAGTAGTCTTTGTGCTCAAACTGTTAGATGTGCTTTGCATTTCTGAGTGTTACTGTGAGTTTGTCCAGGGATCCCTGTTCTCGTACAAAAAAATCTTATCAGTAGCATCAGGACCTTTTCACCCACCCCAGGAATATAATCTGTCACAGACAGTTGAGGGTAACCATCCCTTTAGGTCCTGTCCCTCTCCTTGAATTGCAACCTCAAATATTTATTTGAACATTATAAGGTAAAATAATCTGTGATATGAATTTATGAAGTCAATAGAATTACATGAGGACACAGTGTAGTCCTGTTTTCTGAACATATGATGCAATGGCTTTGTGACACATGCTTTCTTTTAATTACCTATGATCAGAGATGGAAGGGTGACGTGTCATAATGATGGTTATTCATGTGATCTGTAGCAAAAATTGCCTCTAAGCCTGTGTCATCTGTGGAAGACTTTCAATTTTTTAATGTGATCTGCATGGCCGTAAGGTTGTTATGAAACCTTTTAAAATTCTAAATAGGTTTCAGTCTTGCTTCTTTTTATTTTTTTCCCCTTTAGCTCATATAATGCCATTTCAAATATGCAATGATTCATATATATTGAATATAAATTTCACATACATGAAACTACATTTTTAAACTAAGAAATTTTGGACAGGTTTCTTAGAGACTGTTCTGAGGGATGTACAGTACGTGTCTCTTTCCATATTCCCCTGTTCAAGTCCCACTTCACTCTTCTGAAAAGCAGGATTTGTATATTTAAAACTCAAATGGGACCTGATGAGAAAATTCGCTACTTCTGAACATTGCAGGGGTCAATTTTAATATCCTGTGGGCTAAGGTAATATAGGCAGTCTTACTTGGGGCTAAGAATTCTTGCCTTTGAATAGAATAATCTGAAATTACTATGTGGCAAGATATGCAAACATGGACTTCCAGCTAAGAAGTCTAATGTGGCTTTTCCAGGTATTCAGCTGTTAGTCCTTGCAAAAGTTTCTTCCTGCAAACTCAGCTCAAGTTTTTTATTTTAGCAGCACTTTTATGCACTGTAAGGTCTCTGGATTCTGTTGATTTTTTTAGGACTCTCTAGGGTTGGTGTGAGGGTTTGGAGTTTAGAGTTGAAGATGTAGGTTCTACCTATGCTTTGACAGTAATAGATTGAAAACAGTGGTAGACAGATGCTGTGCCGTATTGGTAGTGCAGTAGGGAATACTGTTTGGATATAAATCTATTGGGATTTGAATGAAACAAGTCTGTTAAAATATAGATACAATTGTAACTAAAAGGTGTGCAGCAGGTGGTTGGTGTCCTTACCTGAGTTGGGGCTGAACCTGGGTGCACTCTTGTAATCAATCCCAGCTGATGTCAGGAGTTTGCCCTAGATTACTCCAAGATCTTGTAAGGTGATCTGCAGATGAGCTGGAACTTTGGCAATAAACAGCTGTTGTATAAAACATGTGTCCTTGGTCTATGGTACTGCTAAAAACACGTTCTAAGCAGGCTGATTAGTGCTCTCATAGCCATTTAGCATAGCTCTAATATCTACTCATTGCTGCTAAAACTGGCCTTTTAACAGTTCCTTTCAAGCTTTACTTGAAATCTGCAGTAGAATGTTGCCAGTGTATGGGTATTCATATAACATCAGACTCTAAAGTGCAGCAGTGAAAAATCTGATGTAAACACTGGCCAGATCTGTCTGGAAATGCTGGTTGTGCACTTCTGGGTTTACCTGTGCTGCCTTGGCTATCTGTTGATGCAGTGCCATTTCCTGTCAGGATGCTAGCTCTGGTTTCTTGAGACAGAGCTCTTGGCATCAATATCACCTTAAATCCTGTTCATGCCCTGGGCACGATGTGCACTCTGCTGTTCTGCCACAAATATTGGTGTCCCTCTCCTGTGGTCTAAGCCAGGCCCTATTCCCTTTTTCAGTCTTTCTTCCGCTCCTAAAGCTCTGTGTTGATTCACTGTTCTGGCTCTGAGTCCCACAAACAGAAGTACCAGAACAACTGAGCTGTGGCAGCTACTACAGCTGTGAGGGCAGAAAGAGGAGCTGTCAGAATGAGGAAGAAGCAGCGGGAATTTCTTAACTGATACGGATCAAGTTCCTGAATCATGAAATCACAGCATTAATGTAGATCTGTCCTTTCATTTATATTTGTTCCACAAACAGTCTAGGGACTGTGACTTGTTACCTATTGTCTGTCTTTCTATTTTTCCTGAGGTGCAAAAATGTTAAGTCACCAAGTAGTCAAATAGTGTTGGATGAGTATTAAAGCATCTTTTGAAAGAATTAATTAAAAAAATTATCTTGGTACTTTCTGGAGTTCTATATGAAACTGTCACCAAGTCACACCATTAGTATAACGAGTAGCAGAGGCAGATGGAGCACAGTGGTATTACTGCGGGAAAGCAGTTATATTTCAATTACCAAAGCATAAAATGCTGTTTACTGTAAGTTCTAAACTGATGTTTAAAGGACAGCTATCTGCAGAAAAAATGTGCAAGACTTAACAGTTGTGGTAGTGGAGGGAACCAGTAAGGAAGGACAATGATGGAAGTACTATGTTCACACATCTACTTATCTACAGAAGGTTTATACATAGCTGAATGTAAGAGATGATTGTTGGATCTCCTAGAAATGTGTTGGCCTGGTTGCCTCCCCCCCCAGCCCCGGGAAAATGGCCTTAGTTGCAAAGCCTTTTACTCCTTTTGTTTTTTTTTCCACCTTGAATAAATAGATGGAAAAGAGGAAAGCAATAAAATATGAGATTGTACCTTTTCTTCCTCCTTACCCCTGATAGCTTCATTTTTACAGAATATTAAAGAAAGAAACTGTAAAGCATACTGCTTGGACTAATAAAAAATTCCTGAATGTTTTGTGTCTCGATTAAAAGTGAAGGTTGGGGTTGCAGATGAATTGCTTAAAGTGGTTCAAGTTGCATACTTTTTATTTTTGGCTTTTTATTAGCTTCTGAGGGCTCATTTTTAGGACAGATATCAATTACATTCACATAACAAAAAAGTTCTTTTTGGTGATAACTGCAGTATTCTGACATGAAATTAAATATTTCTTGAAATATTTTGTCTCCTTACTTTCATGTTATTACATAGTGCTTCCTGTAAGGGATACAAATGCTATTTCGTGTTGATAATTATTTTTCAGAAACAGAAGGAATCCAACTGGAAATTTGTGGAAGGACTCCTCAAAAAATCCACTGATGCTCAAGTAAGTGTTTAAAGGAAAGAATAATGAACAAGGAAAGTGTCAGGGATGCTTTCAGGAAAAGACAGTGCATGAAACAAAGTCCAACTAACAAGTGTATTTTTGGAGTTGTACTGTTTTTATCACTGGTAAATGAACAACCTTGACATAGCTGAACTATGACAGTGTACAGTTCCCTCCTTGTTAGCAGTTCCACTTGCTTTAAAGTGCTTGTGCTTGATGCTAAATTGTCAGATAAAGAAAAAAGATAATTATCCTGGAAGGGTAGTATATGGCTTCTCAGACAAGATGTATTCAGAATAGGAACTGGATGCTTAGAAAATGTAAACCAGATACTGGATGTGAGGATATCAAGTTGAGGAGACATGATGAAGGAGATAGTCAGTTGCATTGAAAATTCAGCTATATCCTCATCACAGCAGGAAGGTGACTTGCCTTGCTGAGCAATTTGTCTTACAGGCTTGAATCAAACTCTTACTGATAAGGTTCTAGTTTCTGAGCACTCATTTCATACCTTATCATTTTTCTTTCTGCAGAACTGTTAATGCAATGATTCATGGCCCAGAGGTCAGAATTGACCTCCTTTTAATGCGCTTTAAAATATGCTGTTCATCAAGTTTTTAAAATAAGTTACGTTGTAGCTCTGTAAATTTGTTCTGAAGTTGCATGGTACAAATTGTAAATGTTGTATCAGTGATGCCTATAAAAATAATTTCTTTATTTGTGTATGTTTAAGACAAGAATAAACATGTTTATTTTTTCAATTGGTCGATGAAATTTATTATTTCATTTGGTATATGAAATTAAGAAAAATCCTGCAAAGTTCTGTTGTTGAAAGCAGAAAGAAAATCTTTCCATTTTTTGGACTGTCTTGCTCACGGAGTAGCCACAACTGTAGTTAAAGCTGGAATATGGAGCAATACTTGTTACAACTGCAGTTTTGGCAAGAAAACATTTGTGATTGTTAGGAGATGACAGTTGAAATGGTAGCATGATTTTTCAAGTTTTTAATACTCTATACATTTACTCTAATGCTTGCTTATGTAGTCTTTCAGTTTAAAAGGTTAAGTACTTTTAATTAGTTTAAAGTATATGACTGAAAATACAAACTATATAAATTTAAAATATATATAGTATATACATTAAAATCACAGTGATGGCATTACTTATTAGGTGCTTACCATTCTGTGAGAGAAATTGGAGCAATTGAAATAAGATGCATAAATATGAGTAGCTTATTAGCCACCTTCCTCTTCGAGTCTTGTGTATGGCAACAACCTGAGACACAGTAGGAAGATATTTGTAGTTAATGTTCTTATCTTCGAAGTAATCCCCTTTTCTTTTGTTTACTATTTTAAATAAAGATTACTTTGAAGCTGAACATACACAAAATACAGATTTGATACTTCTATTAAAAAAATTTTGAACTGTAGACAGTTTAGAAAGGCAGGTAAGTGGCCAAAATCAGAAGACTTGTGTATTGAGTCAGTCATGACACAGCAATGTGAAGCAAATATGTGTTTTAATTTCCAAAGGCAACTGCTGTTGGAATTAAAACAAACGCTCATTTGCGAAATACATGGTTGTAACTATTACCAACCATCAGAGGAGCCATCTAGTTTATTTCCTTTTTTTATTTGTTCATTATTTTTTCTTGCATTATGAAGTTAGCTGCCTGAGGGAAGTGATCCTTGGGGAACATTAATTCTTATATGTGCATTCACAAGTGAATGTAGTAGTTTATTAAAAAACACATCCTGCTCCCTATCCCTGCACAGTGGCCTTCTTGACAATGTCTAGGAAGGAGAATTCTTTTACCAGTAGATATGTCCACCTCCTCTGTTGATCTGTCAGCTCCAAGTGGCCATTTCTACCTTTATTGTATCCTTTTGTATCTCTCAAGTATTTTTGAGTTCAGAAACTGTAGTAATGAGAAGCACAATGCAATATCAAGAAGTCAATAATGGAAAGGAGCATGGAAAAGTGGGAAAAAGCAAAAGTGATAATAGTATTCTTTGAATGAACAGCAGGACAGAATTGATGATACTGCTTATTAACACTTGGCATGACTTAGTTAATCCTATCTGTGCCATCCTTTTCAGCATATAGCCTGTTATCTACTAAAGACACACAGCAAAGGCTGTGCAAAATAAATTAAAAGAAATAATAGTGCTGAATTTACTGGAGAGGGCAGGAACTGGTAGTTAAAAACTTCATTTTTAGGTATATGGGAACTTAAATACTGATCATATTTAGTACTATGTTCATCAACCTCATAATCTTCTTGTGTTTGTTACTCCCTAATTTCCCTGTAGCTTGTAGACTGTACATGCTCAGAAGAATGGCAGTTTACACTGAATGGGGGGAAATGAAGGAGAAATCAAGTGTGTGTAGTTTTGTGTGTTCAAAAGCATCTGAAAAAGGTGCAGAACATACATGTGTAATGTAAATTGATAATCTTTCTCCTACCAATGACTGTTAATTTCTCCTCATGTGAGCTTCAAATTGTATGCTGTGCAAAGATGATTTAAGAAGCACTGTTGCAGTCATTGAGGGTAACAGAGCATCATGAAGCAGGAGAGGCTGGAGTTTGCTTTAGCACCCTTAGGACACCTAAGTATTGGGATACAAAAATGCTTAACCAGTGTTAAATTCACAGCATTTCAGTAGTTTCAGTAATACTTTTGCATTTAGTAGTCCACATGCAGGCAATGGAGATCCTAAAGCATGCTAATCCATGATATGCTGGATTTTGGGTCTGATGAAGACCTCAGCCACAAATCACTCTCCATGTAAATTCTGGATGGATAAGAGTTGAAGAAAATTGCTCATGTGAAAAAATTCCTGGCTCTATCAGAAAAAAGGGGCAATTTTGGGTAAACTAGTTGCATGAGGTATTCCCTACTTTTTTTGCAATTTTGAATTCTCTTCCAAAAGAAGACAAAAAGCTGTTTTACTATTCTTTTTGTATTACAAGATGAAAATTGTTGTAGTAGCAATATTATCATAACTGTATTTGTCTACTTGGCAACATCAAACTGACTAAATTTATGGGTTGTCATTATAAGAGGAATTTGTATTTCTGAAGTTTTATTGTGAGAATCAAAAGCTTTATAGTCGCAAGAACTAATAGCAGTCTGTCTTATTAGACTTCTCATTTGAGAAAAGAAATGCTTTGTGCTGTTTCATTTCTGCCTCAATTTTGTTATACTTTTGCTGTATTTTTTGTTTAATTCTACCTTTAAAAGATAGAGAAGTATTTCTTGGGTTTCTAGGAAAACCAATTTTGTTACTACAGTAGGAGGTCATAAGAGAAAAATGTTATGTTTAGATAGTACTATCATTTTGATAGTATCTGGTGTTCCTTCCTTCTGTGATAAATTAAAAGCTGACTACCTCAAGAGTTCTGATAGTATTTCCAGCAGTGCAAGAGACGATTTTAAGCAAAAGAGCAATGAGAGAATCCATTAATCCCAGGGATATTTGAAGTCTGGATAACTCTTTCATATTAAATTTGAGATAAAGCCTTCGGTGCTATCTTGGTTTTGGTAACTGTTCTAAAACTATTGTTGGACAGATAAATAATGATTCAAATTGAAGCTGCTCAGCTGCTGTGTTTATTGTTGAATTAATTTAATTGAAGTACTCATTGTTTGTTGAATTAGATCCTAAACGTAACCCTACACTCAAAATACAACTTCAGTACAGCTTTCCATTTCTAAATAGTGTGAGTTTGGGGTTTTTTTGTTGTTGTTGTTGGTTTTTTTTTTTAGTTTTTGTACATCCTTGTAACTAGGTAGATCCCTCTAGAGAAATAGATATGCTCATCTGCAGATTTTGTTTTACATCAAGTCTTCTGATTTTATTCATTAGAAAAGTAGTAGCTGTTCTATACCTTGTTTTTAGTGCAAGATTATTATTTTTTGGGATGTCTACTGAATTAATAGTTACATCATATATTAAAAAAAATACTTGAGTATCACCTTTCATTAGTAGGCATTTTTATTACATTTCAATTACAATTCAGGATATTTTTAAAGAGACTTTACCGGAAAGTTACTTTCTTGTTTCATTGGGTTTTGTAATATCTTGAATATATAATTTTCTATGACAACTGAATGTCTTTTCAGTTTTCAAGTTGTTTTAAGAATGTACCATTTTAGAAGCCATATGCCCTGCATTATTTGTTCATGAGAGGAGAAAGCAGGTGTAGTTAGAAGTTACTGTGGGTGATTGCATAATTGTTTGCAGTGTTGTGATAAAGTGTAGCAAGCCAAGTTTCCCACATGAATGTATAGCCAGGTAGAGGCAAGGTAATGAGTGAGCCGCATGTGTGTGGCATTGAAAACAGGAAAAAAAAGACACTCCAAGACACAGTGAGTCACAACAAGTAGCACTGTGTGTAAGTTATAGAATCATGGAATGGTTTGGTTTGGAAGGGACCTTAAATCTACCTCTCACCCCCTGCCATGGGCAGGGACATCTCCTGTTAGACCAGGTTACTTAGAGCCCCATCCAGCCTGGCCTTGAACGCTTCCATGACAGGGCATCCACAGCTTTTTCTGGGCAGCCTATTCCAGTGTTTCACCGCCCTCACAGTGAAGACTTTCTTCCTTATCTAATCCTACCCTCTTTCAGTTTAAAGCCATTCCCCCTTATCCTATCACTTCAAGAAAGTGTAAAAAAGTCCTGCTTTTCTAATGACAGGTACTTAAATACTTTTTCAAGCAGCAACAAAAACAACCAAGCAAGCAACCCCCTAAAAAACAAAACAAAAAAACTCCAAGAAAATTCAATATAACTTAAGGTTATCTTTTCCCATTACCTGTAATTAGTGATTTATTTAAGCAGTTCATTAACTGAAACATTTTCTGAGATGGGTGAGCTTGGACATAATTAAGGACCTAGCATTGCAATTGGAATTGAGGGGATATGTCCCAGTATTTATCTGAGGCATTTATTTGTTTATTTCTTCATTCTCTTTATTCTGTTAGAAATTCCAGGCATGAGTAGTAGTATTTAGCTGTTATTTGAAAGCCAGAAGTAGACTGGAGTTTCTCTTGTTGCAGAGTAAGTTGCTGCTGTCCCAGAGATGTGTTATCCTCACACATACAAAAGTCTGCCCTTAAGACAACTGCACATGAGTAGCTCCATTAAACCACTTTTGCAGTCAGTAGAGACAATAAGACCCTTACAGGGATTATTGTCCTAAAGTAGATGCCTAAAATAGGCTGGGTTAAACACATTATTTCAGTCAGAGCATTGAGCTCTTAATATCCTACCTCCCATGAAAGTTCAGTTTTATTGTTACCAAAATCTGGTTGAGAAGAATTCCATTTTCATTATCCCACAATTACAAATGTGAATGCTTTACCATGTTCAAATTGTTTGGCATTTCCTCTTTTCTTTTCTATGAATCTTTTCAGAGGTCTTTTCCAATTTAAATGATTCTGTGATTCTATGATTCTGCGATGAACCAACATTGGCTGGTTTGCAGGGTGCAATTGTCAGTTTTTATCTTTGAGTTAATTGCTTGTATTAGCAGATGCACTTGCTCAACAGTATCTAATTAAAGATAATTTTTGTATTAGAAAATTACTTTGAATAGTCTGATAGTATTTGGTTTATGTGTCCTACAATCAGTTTCTTACTTCCTTTTCAAGACTGGTGTGTTAGAGGAACACTTACGAATGCATCTTCAGTGCTGTTTGTCTTTGTGTAGTTTCTGGGATATGAACCTATCTATTGTCACCATACTCTGGGATTATTACAGCAAGAATCTGGTAAGTAGGTGAATACGTATAAAAATGTAGAATTGCGTGTAGACAGTCCTTGATTTTTTTGCCAATTAATTCTGATTTTCCTGTAGCCAAGCTTGATTGCTGTACTTCTGTAAAACTAGCTACTCAATGGCAGTATCCCTAAGTTTGCAATGTTTGTTTAACGAAATCATGTTTAAATTTGTTATAGTCCATTACATTATGAAATAACAGAATTTGATACTGTATTTTAATTCTCTTTTTCCATCAGGACTACTCAGTTTAAGACCTTGTAAAAGTCCTTTGCACACAGTTACGATGCATTTTTATTGTTTTAGCTGCAGTAGGAACTTACTCTTTTGTTTGTGTGAAGGACTGCATCTTACTGCCTCTATAATATTGGCATTTATTGTAATTTATAATATTTTCTGTTTTCATCTCTTCTTTTAGAACAGCTGCTTTACTGTTCCTTGGCTTGGTCTGAAGGATCTGGCAAATGTTAGTAAGACTTCTTTGTCAATGCTTGAGCTGGTGAAACGCTGCTGCTGTGAACAGCAGATCCCTTCTCTGTACAAGTCCAGCAACAGTTACTTCATTTTCCTCAGCATTTTGGCACGGATTATGAAAGAAGAAAACAATGGTGTGCATCCTTGGAAACAAATTAAAGGACGGTATGGATGCTATTTAATTTGTCTTTTTTTTGTAACAAGTGTAGTGGGTCAGGACCCTTCCAGACACATCCTAGGTAGAGAGCACTCTGTTCATGACAAAGTACACAGGGTATGAGAGACCCAGTTTGATTAGTAATTTCAAGAAAGCAGTTGTTCCCTGAAGTTTCTGTTGCCAGCTGAGGCTGTAACTGGGTCCAAAAATCACCTTGGCATTCATAGCATGTGATGATTTACCTTGTCCCACTGGCCAGGAATTTGGTAGACTGGCAACCAGTGCTGTGGTACAACCCAGTTGCCAGACAGATAATATAATTAAAGTACAGAAATTGCATTTGAGCTGCAAATAAGCCATGTGTTGCTCAAGAACATGCAGACTGACACTTGCTAGACCTGCCATTTTCATGAAAATATTTTCTTTTCAGTGGTTTTCAAAATTGCTCATAATATTTTTTGTGAAGATTTTAATTTTTCACGTAATAGTGAAACATACTAATTAAGTACAGTTAGTAATGATATAAAAAACTGTAAAATATATATGCTCTAAATGAAATTCTTGATGTTTTAGATGCTGACTGAATCTATGAAACTTTTCTTATAGCAATGAGATAGCACTTCTAATGATTAGTACAGACTTGTTAAATTTTTTTCATTAGACAGAGAAGACAGAAATAGTTTTGGTTTAGGGTTTTGAGTTATTTAAGAAGATTTTATTAAGTATTAATAAAGCTTATTAAATTTTTATTAAGCACGAGTAAGATCTTCATGTACACAAGCAGTAAACATTAAAAAATACCTGTGTGTATATACACCTTACAAAGTTATGTAGTGTTTTTCTTCTGGGAAGAGAAGGGTTATCTTGTCAGTCAGAAAAAACAGTATGCCTAATGTCTGTACACTTCAAAAGTTGTTATAGTCCCTAAAGTTTGGGTTTATAAATCACTACAACTACATAGAAACAAATATGTTGTTGGATTCTCTATCAGTGTCTTGCTTTTTTTTTTTAATTTTAATTGGCCTACTCTGTTCTTACTGAAATGAAATTATACTTACATTTTTGTGCCATTATAGCTTGTTACTTTCCCTAATTTAAGAGGGGGAATAATAACACAAAACGCACAGTGCATCACTCTGCTCAACCAATGTTTATAATTTCTACCTTGAAAAAATCAATTACACAACTAGCAAAATTTAACAGCCTACAGCTATGATTTTGGGATGAACTCTGTTTTCAGCAGCTAACCAAGCAGTAATTGATGCATGAAAAACATAAATGCCTGTCAGTAGTAATTTACTACTAAGCAACATTAATTGGATTTGCTGTAATTTTTGGTGGCTAGATTTGATGAACTCAGCATTACTTCCAACTATTTTCCAGGTGACAGAATAGGAAAACAGCACTAATAGATGTTTAACTACTGTATACAAAACTTACTTTAGATTAAAGGTGAAGGATGTACCCAAAGTTGTAAATACAAAAATCAAAAAGTTATGCCATTTTCATCTTTTTCCTTGGTTGTAGGAATGGTGACTTTTATTTAAAAGTCCACATTCAAGCAAAGGTCCCAGAAAAGATCTCTTTGTATAAGCTTTTTCCTTTTTCTCAACCTCTTTAGAGTTTCAAAGTAGCAGTGCTTGTCACATGACTTGAACACTGTCCTGTAAACAATGCACAAAGTTTCTTAAAGTCCTGGGGAGAGGTTTCTCTTCTGAATGCCTCAGTTACTCTGTTTTCTTTCAAACCTGTCCATACCATAGGTGTGAACTACAAGTTGATACAGACTTTGGCAAAACACTGTTGAGAAAAGGAGTTTTCCATCAGAACTTTTCCTTTTATTTCAGTGATGATTTGGTAGGTGAGACTTTGATTGTTGCAGCACTGTAACATAATAGCAGAAACAAGTAGCTGATTTCCATGTGGAAATTTCGAGGGAAGAAGCTGGTGCACAGGAATGGTTTACTGTTGCAAAGAGATGCCACTTGACAGCTTTCTTTCCTAGGTGCCCTCATGGGCTAAACTTGATTGATTTGAAGGCACAATATGGAGGACACCTATGAGAGACCAAGTAAAGAGTGTCTACTCATAACATTTTCCTCAGCTTGGTGCTAGGGGTTAGATAAGGGGGAAGGGTTAGGCTGCACCTCTGGTTGGAAACAAGGTGTGCTTTAAATTTGGAGCAGAAACTGAAATAGCCATAAGAGTAGGAGAAAAAAAGAGTATTTAAAGGTTATTGGAAGTGGATAATTGTAAACTAAAAGTGTGAAAATACAATTTTATTCACTCAAAAAGACAGAAAATTGGATACTTTAAGAAACTTTCTCTTTCTTGTTTTTTTTTGTTGTTGTTTTTCTAATGTAGAATTTATTCCAAGTTCCATCGGAAAAGAATGCAGGAGCTGACAGAAGTGGGGCTGCAGAACTTCTTTAACCTATTCCTCATGCTGGCAATTGTTGCAGAGACAGAGGACATAGTGAGTCGGGTGTTGGATCTTTTGGATTTCCTGACTCCATCTTCCATCACCACATCTCGGAGAGCTCTCATCTGGAGAGGTCATTTTGCTTTCCTTTTAATTTATGTTGAGAAGAACATGGACATCAGTGCCCTAGCCGAGAAAATCTCAAATGCTTTCCATGAGAAGGCAAAGGAGTTTTTAGTAAGCAAAAATGACTACACACAGAGACAAAATCTCTGGACTCTACTATCAACCTACATTGATGGTGTCCAGGAAGTGTTTGAGACCAGCTGCTACTTGAGCCTTTCTGAGGAAAAGTTGCTAAATGATGGCTTTACTATGCTGCTGCCTGCGTGCCGAGGAGCTGAGCTGAGCATGGTCCTCAATTTTCTTCAGGTTGTTCTAGCCAGACTTCGGTAAGTTATTTAGTTAAGTTGTGGATATTGAGTAGCATTTTGTTTTTACGGTTAAACCATAACTCCTATTAGTTCTTTACCAAAATTGAGTGAAAGGAAAGAGAAATCTCCGAAGGGCTGTGAATGATGTTAAATTTAAAAATCCACCAATACTTCAGTGCACATGGAATTTTTAAAATGTTTCCTATTTCAGGAGATTAGGTTTGACATTTTGATGTTTGTTACAAATTAGTGTCTCTTTAGTAAGTCATTCAGGTGTTACTATTTCAGACAATATCATCTCTCCTTTGATACAGGAAACTTAAAAATTATTGTCCGTGTTAATTATGTAAGTTGGGCAGGTGTTGGTTTTTTTTGTTTTGTTTCTTCATTGAATGTATTCTGTTTTTCAGACTTTTCATTCCAATTTTTTTCTCTTTCACCAAGGTTGCATTCAAATACTACAGTCATGGAGATTTAAATACTTGTCTGGGGTTCGATAAGAAATAAGGAAATAATATTTTACCACTTTCAAGCGGTTTTGCTTTGATGTACTAGTTCATTTTTCAACATCTACAGTGCCCTTCAATAAGCATATTTTTTGTCTACTGGTGCCTTTGAGAAGCAGTCCTCCAGTTTGAAGCCCAAACTGCTTTTTTTTCATAAGATATTAAGAGGCAGCTATTGATCTGCCATTACTTCAAATGTGCAAGACTGAAATATGTGGAAGAGTACATAATAGGAATACTGAGGCCCATATGCAAGATCTCTCTTTAACTAGGTTCTTTGTCATTGTCTAGTAGTTTGACTGCTGCTGTCAATAGCTTATAGATCCAAAGATAACTGTTTTTCAGGCAGTCTTTTGAAAAAAGATGAAGCACAAAACTAAGTTTAGTTGATTTATTATTTATTATTTCAGTTCAACTGAATGTATTTCCTGGAATAAATTGGAGACTTCAAAAATACTTTGACATTTTCTCCATTAGCTAATACACAGCATTTGTTGTGTTGTTTTTAAAGATGAAATAGGGAGGAATTTGAGACTGTGAAAAAACTGCCTATTTTATAATTTGGCATTATTTTTAAGCTTTCCAGGACTGGGGGTTATGAGGCCCTCTTGTAACACAGAGAAGAGGGCATGGAAGCTCAATCTAGACTTCTCAGGTCATCACAGACAAGGTACAGGACAGTATTAGTACCTTTTTTTACAAGAAGTAGTTCTGCTTAAATATCTGAATTACCAACGTGCTCAAATAGTAATTGGTATAAGGGAGATTTTTTTAAAAGCCTTTCTTTTAACAGTTCTTTATTTCAGTTTCTATATTTGTACATTTGGTTACTGTTACCAGCCTATTTATCCCATCCACAGAGGAACTAAATTCCTTAACACTTATAAAACACTTTGATCTTTAAGTCATACGGAAGTGGAAATTGTTAGTGATTTTCCTGCTTTGACAGACTCACTGAAAACAGTCACTCCTTGGTTGTCATGCAGATAAAACAGCTCTAAAACCATTTATTTTGGTTCAGAAGGTATGGATGACTTTGTGCTAACCAGATGTTAAAATATTACTGAATTGACCAAACTGATTAGGCTTGGTCTGTTTTGAAACTCAGAAAAGGATGAAATGCTTGTTTTTAAGATCCAGGCTGATATAAGATAGTAGGCCTTTCATAAATGTAATTTTTCTGTACACTGCATTCTTAATAATTTTATAACTGTATGACAGGGAATTTACAGGTAGGAAGGAAGTGAGATCATTGATTAAAGAGACAAGCAGCTCCCTCTAGGCTGTTAGGAAATAATAACTTTATGTGTTACTTTCTGCTAACCCTAGATGATGGCTCACAGGAGCATTCTTTATTGCTGATTAAGTAGCATTATGAAAATAGTGACTTGGTTGTGTTAACTAAGTGCCTCAATATTTAAAGCTCAAAATGTCAAATAGTTTTAGCAGTTCACTTTAACATATCTTATTGGATTGATGGAATCTCATTCCAGGTTTCCCAGTTGTTTTTATTTGAGGATACTGTAAAAATTCTAGTCTTTCATTCTCAGAGTGAGGTGTAGCCAAAAGCTCTTCTTTAATTATAGCTGTTCATGCTGCTGTGGTTAAGGGTCTGTCAGCATTTCCATTATAAACCTTTATTTTCAAGGGTTTGTAACATTGCAGTGAAAACTTGCTCTGGGCTAAAACTTGGCATACAAGGATTTGAAAGTGGGCTTGTTTTCTTTCTTTCTTTTTTCTTAAAAGACATCTGAAAAGAGACCCCCATCTTTACCATTTTTACACTACAGTGTTTTAAAATAACCCTTTCCAGCTTTTTCTTGTATTTTTTCTTGTCTGCTAGAAAAGTACCAGTAGCTTTTGATTGTTGCATTTACCTATGGTTAGACTATTTCAAATAAGGTTTCTTAAACTGCTTTTTTTATTTGTTGTTACTGTTATGATTATTTTGGGATCCATATACTTAAATAGAACTATGTCTTGACAGGAGAACTCATTTTTATCAGTTTTTGATATGTGGTGAGTGGATAATTGGAATCAAGATACTACTTGCTGGCACTTGCAAGTATTTGATCTTCATAGTAAGATTCACTGCAAAGTGTAAGATTGTATTTTAAGACTGTGTCCTTTTTAAAAGGATGTAAAATAAACAGTAAATAATCAAGAAACTCCCCTAAATCAAAGTGTGAAGTGCTTCCTTCCTATGTTCACTTAGAGTATTCATCTTCTAGCTCAGACATAAGTATTTCTTTTTTTCTGTTTTTAAGCAATTGTTTGAAATCTGATTTTTGTTATTGTTGTTTTGTCTTGGTATAATTTTTTTTTTTTACTGAAAGGTAAATGCAGAATGTTTGCCCATGTGTGCTTTCATTGGTTCCAAATCTCTTGCACTATCTGTCATCTGAATGCCTCATGGCACAAAAAGAAGTCCTAGGTTAATAAAAATACAGGTATTAAATGGATTTGACAGAACTTGCTGAAAAAATGGATACAAGAGTCAGAGAAATCGGCTGTACTGCTGGCACTGCAGTATGCTATTTTTAAAAGAAATGTTTGAAACATGCTAAAATGTATTGTATTGTAATGGGGTATTGCTTTGACATGAGCTTTCTCTTATTATTGTCATCCTGGCATTTGGGTTTTGTTGAGTGTTAGCACAGGGTTACAGGACTATAAAATGTGAGTACATGCCCAAGTGTAAAATCACTGTTGTGCTCCAAACATTTTTGCCTAGTTTCAGGGAGACTTGAGAAATACTACTAACCATAATAAATGGTTCTTTGAAAACAGTTCTTGTGCATTGTGGCCATTTATAATTATTTGCTAATTTTTTAAAATTGCAGTGTGTAAATTTATAAGCTCTTACAGCAATATTGACCAAGTAAACCTGTCTCTAGTAAAAAGTTACATTAATAATTGGGCCATGGGTAAGAGGAGAACTGGATGTTTCCATCTGTTTGAGTGTGTTTAGCCTTGAGGTTGTGAGGGAAACCACAATAGGAATAGATTATCCAGTATATCTTTGCTATGGAAATGTACAATCATTTGTAATTTTTTTTTGAGTTATACTTGCCATCTAAACAGCCTGTGGGAAGCTTTTTTGAGACCAACAGAAGCATCTCTCCCCCTCTCTGTTACTGTACAAGTCAGTAGATAAGCTTAGGAGGAGAATAGAAAGGTCCTCCCTCCTTCTTTTCTTCCCCCTCAGGGGTTATAGTGTTAGTCTTCGTAAAATATTTTCTCTGATGTTGAGCTTCTGAAAACTGTATTCGGAAGAGTTTGGAAGATCATGAGTCTTCTCTTACCCATCCCATCCTGTGAAGATGTTTAGAGCCCCAGCTGTGATGTCCTGATAAGTGCAGAAGGCAACTCTGTGACTAAGCTGCTGAACTGAGAGTCAGAAGATGTTAGTTTACCTCTAAGAATCTCCCAGGCTTTAATGAATGACCCTAAAATTGCTGTGGACTTTTTAAACCTATGTAAAAAAACAGAAATAAATCCTTCCTTTTTCACTTTACAACAAATACCTTATGCTAGGGGAGCAATTATGCCTTGCTATGCTAACTTGCCCTGGCTTTTACTGATTTTTTTTTTAATCTTAGGTATTCCATTAACAGAACTGATGTTTAATTGAGTGTAATGAAAATCTGGTGTCTAAATGCTCTAATGAATGAGAAGCAAGCCCTGCATTAGAATAGAGCAGGATTTTGAGATGTTTCCTGTGTCTAAATCCTTAAAAGTAATCTGTTACCACCTTCTGAGGGAATACAGTGTGTGTTCTTAGCTACAGTTGTTGCCTTAAGGTGTGGATCTAGTAATTAAAATGGAGTTTTCTTCTTACTTTGTGGGATTTGAGATTTTTTTTCATGTTTTTGTTGGAGTCTAAAACAATGTTTTACATCTTTGTCCCTTTTATTCTGACTTTCAAAGCTGACTAGCTAAAATGAATGTGTGTTTTGATTGTTTCTCCTCTGCACTGAGAGTATTACTGCACAAAAAAAATTACATGAGACAAGAGTGTGGACTGGAAATGTGTACCTAATACTTTGCATATAGAAAGTTCTTGTAGATGTCATTGGTTCAGGTTTGCAAAAATATTCACTTTCCCTTCTCCTTGCCCATTTTCTCAAATCTGTAGGTGGACATGTTAAAGTTGAACAATTGTTTAAGATTAATTTCACATTGATGTTTGAGATGTAATAGCATCTGCCTTAGAAGGAGGGCAGTATGGTTGGAAGGCGACTCCTGTTTGGAGTGGCAGAGGTTTTGGGGCTTGTCTGGTTTGGAGAAAGGGAGGCTGAAGTGTGACCCCATTGCTCTCTACAGATTCCTGAGGAGGGGAAGTGGAGAAGGAGGTGCTGAGCTCTTCTGCCTGGGCCCCGCAAATAGGACGTGTGGGAATGGTTCAAAGGTGCACCAAGGGAGGGTTAGACTGGACATTAGGAAGCATTTCTTTACTGAGAGGGTGGTCAAGCACTGGAACAAACTTTCTAGAGAAGTGATTGTTACCCCAAGCCTGTCAGTGTTTAAGAGGCAGTTGGTCAATTTGCTTTAGCTCTTGATCAACTCTGAATTACTTAGGCAGTTGGATTGGATGGTCATTCTAGGTCCCTTCTTACTGCAATATTCTAGTCTACTGTTCTATTCTAGAATCACTTTGGAACAAGCTGTAACATTAAAAATATCAAAAAACCTTCTAATTGTTGATGCTCAAAAAAAGTCAGTCTTGGTAGACACCCAAAGCTAAAGAAACTCATTCAAGTCTAGTACTCAGACATGAGCCATGAAAATAGACCGTTCAATCCCCTGTGCTACAGATGGAAACACTTTTTATTCCATTGTATCCATTTTATGTGCCAAAAATTAATGCACAGAAGCTTTCTATAGCTTACCTGACAACAGTACAAGACTTCTGTTGTGAAAGAGTAAATCCATGAAAAAATGAGTAAAATCATATCCAGGTGTACTGAGAACCTGCTGCTTGGGACCCTGCAGTTGTTTAGAGAAATATGTGCTCCATGAAGGACATAAAGCACAGATTTGTTTTCTGATGGAAGTGTCTCGCTTCTGAAACTATTTTCCCTAAATTAACTTTCCTCTTGGTTTTCCTTTTATTCTTCACATGAGGTGTGAGAATGGCTTTTCCTATGGAGTGTTTTTTTTGTTGTGGATGTTAAACAAAAGAAATATTTTTGCCAATAAAATCATTATATGCAAGTAGCCTTCTAATATCTTAATTTTGATTGTTTCTTCGTTACCTTACAAGATCTATATTTCTTCTCTCTTTAGGATATCTCATGTCAGATTTAAGGCTTATTTAAAATGAACAGAAAGCTGAAGCAATTTTCTTTATTCCATTTCAGTCTCCTAAGGCCTATTTCCCCCTGGTGAGCTCATAGCAACAGGGGGGTTTAAGGGAATTCAGCTTTCTGCAAATTAATGTCTCACATCATGAAAATTCAGGACCTTTTTTTTTTTCTATGTCTTGAAAAAGTAATACAGTGAGTGCGAGTATTATTTCTTGCCAGCGGGTGGAAGATGAATGATTTTGTCACAGTTTTACTGCTTGATGAGCAGTGTCCTGAGGGTCAGGCTTAAGTCTGTGTCACTATGCTGCTCATTACTCTTGAGCTAAATAAGGGCTGATTGGATCTAAATTGCCTAGCACATGGGCCGCAGATGAGCTCAGTGAGTAGGGGATGACCTGCTATTCAGGCTGGGAGTAACCCCGGTGTGCAAATGCTGCATTAGAACACCGTGGGAGAATGAGAGGCTACCGACCGCTGCCAGCAAAAGAAATCGAAATGTAAAAACTCTTTGATGCTGCAATGTTAGAATTTGAAATGTAGGAAGTGACAGGTTGATGGTACTTATCAGCTTTGGCTGGATTAGAGAACAGTGTCATCTTGCTTATATAATGACAGAAGAATGAAGCCCGCTCCCAAGTACTTTGCAGTGCGGAGCTGCTGCTGGCAGAGCCAATGCTGCCTCCTACTGACAGCCCGTGCGGGAGGATGGAGGAGCCACGGGCAGCCCTGCCTGCCCCAGTGCCCAGCTCTGCCCGAGGTTTCTGGGCTCTTGGCAGGGAATCAGAAATCTGACTGATAAAATAGCCAGTGTACATTTTGGGACAACAGCAAGCCACTGTCTTGGATGTGTCAAGAATGTTTAGACGAGTCAATTACGTGCACTGAACCAGACACATCTGGCTCTGCTTCACCCAGAATATTTCCCTTTGCACTCTTGTCTCCGTTGCTAGCCCCTGAGATGGGAGTTGGTCTCTCTGGAGAGGAGAATTAATTTGTGCCTATGTATTTTAAAGAAAGGTGACCTTTTAAGTGGAAGAAAAAAATCTGAACCAACTCCAAAGAGAATCCTTATGCTAACCAAACAGATGAATGTGCTTGTCTTAATGGAGAAAAATGAAAAGCAATGAAATCACCTGCTGGGTGCTGGAAAAGACACAGATTGAAGCATTTTATGCAGTTCTGAAAGATTCTGTTCGGTAGAACAAGCTTTTGGGTTTTGTTCCTGCCACCATTGCTCGTACTTTGAAAACTGGGTAATAGCTACAGTGATGAGAAATAGCCACTTGCTGAATTTGTTCCTAATTTGTTTTAGATGCTGTTTCTGATGTCTGTAACCTACCAGTATCAACTCTTGCTACTAACTTCTGGGACTGTCTAATCAGCAAAAACAATTTGGTGTGTTCTCTTGAAAGCAATGACCGAGTGAAGAGAAAAGATGAATCTCAATACATTGTGTTTTCAGTTTACTTTTTAGTATTGTTCTGTTTTCTGGGTATAAACTGTTTGATTGTTCATCCCTTAGGATGCTTTTGCTTATGATTGAATTTCTTCTTGGACATAAACAACTTCAAGTGTACTCCTTCCTGGGTATCCTAACAAAAAAAAAAAAGGCAGAAAAAAGAAACCAGCAGCCTTAAAAGAACTAACAGTTTTTCTGTAAAATGGTGTGAGTCTATAGGGATGACAGAGAAAATTTTCATAAAAATCTTCACTAGTGGAAGACTTCAGTATTACCTGTGTAATCTTAGTATTATCAGTGTCTAATGGCATTTGTTAAGATGACTGAAAATTAAGGACTGTTTAGTTGTACTAGGTGAAAAAAGGTAGGGTTTGGTTTTGTAGGTAGCTAGAAATTAGAGGGTATTTCTCTGTGTTCAAATGGAAAACAAAACCAGAATTTAAAATTACTTTGATATTTTGAAATAATTGTCATCAACAAGAGGAAATAGTGGAGGCCAGATAGTGACATTAGGAAGAACACATGGAACTATAACATGGAATGCTTGTATTCAATGCAGCTGTATTGTAAAAGTATGGGGAGGTGAGAGAAACAGGGGATCTCTTCATCTGGGGTTGGTTGAAGTGAGGCAACTGCTATTGCTGTTACCCTATTTCTGCCCTTGCTTGTAGACTTTGCTGCCTGCTCAGCACAGAATCCTGCAAGGTCCAGTATTGTCCCTGCACTAGCAGTTTCTGCCGAGGTGCAGGGGGGGGAAACTGGAATTGTTTGTGGATTCCCTTGTATCTTACTAGGAGGGAGAAATTAACCCGGTATTTATGCTTTCACCTCTGTTTACAGAATATTGGAGTTTCTAAGACCACAGTATCTGCAAGAAAATATTAAATTTGACTGAAATCTATTGGCTGACTTTTAACAGTGACTTTTTTATGCACACAGCCTGTGTGATATTATGAAGCAGGACCTAATGTCACTGTGCTTTAGGAAAAAAAACAATAAAATTAAATGTTGTTGTTAGGTGTGTTAATAAAACTCCTCCAGGTGAGAAGAGCTGCTTATTCTGTATTTTGCTGCAGTGTTCTGTGTGCAGTTCTGGGTATGGCATTTTACGAAATATTTATTAATTGAAGATTGGAGAAAGTCACACAAGTGAATCACTGGAGTAGGCAGTTTGTATAAGTTTGATGAAAGTAATTTCAACTAGGAAGAGTTTAAGGAAGACACTGCAGGAGTTATCCAGAATGTAAAAGGATGTTACAGGTTTTCTGCTGTTCTTCATGTTAGTGAAGACAGAATTGGCTTAACTATGGACAGAGGTTTAGTGTGGTTATTTGGAGTAGGCTGCAAATGTAGCACTCTTGCAGGCTTCAAGAGAGACTTGTGGCATCAAACTTTTTTTTTTCTTTTTTTAAATTTCCCTGTTCTATTGTGGGAGAAAAATTGAACCTGTTTAGTGTTACTGTATCGTACTTGTTCTTGGAATTTCTGGGGTGGCAGTGTAAAGATGGCCTTTACTGTATGCACTGGACAATGGCCTTGTTGAAAAGGTGATGGGTTTGGGTGGTTTTGTGTATGAGTCTTGAAATCTGTCTTGAAAATCACTTTGGAAATTATTTTTTAGGCATTGATATAGGTAATGTAGATCTGTATTGCCATGTTTTATTTGGCTTGAGCAAGTCCAAGTGTCACTAATTGCCAATGGCTAAATGCTCCAGTGGCACTGTAACAGGAACAGTGAAAATGTGTCTTATGGGAAATGAGCCCAAAATAGTAGGCCACCATATATATCCTCCCTAGAAGCAAACTGGAAAGAGGAGAACATTCTCTCCAGTATGTAAATTGTGCATCATCTCAGGGTCTTGTGGAGGCCTCTTCCTGCCTTTTTTTTTTTTTTTTTGAGATGATCAATTGAGTAGAGAAAGGTAAAAGCAGTTGTGGTTTACTTAGTTGCCTGATAAGCTGAAGGTACTGTCTGTTCCCTCTTTTATAACCAGAAGGCCATGTTTATCTCTAATGGGGTTAATTAAAACCTGAGGGCAATACTTAGCACTGGCCAATGACTGTAAGGTACAGACACCATCAAGGCTGCAGCCCCTCACTGTAGGGAAGGGGGAGGTAACTGTGGGCTTGACACAGACTCTGATAATGCAGATGTGCTAATGCTTCTGAAAATACAGGAGTGAACTTATTTTTGGTCAGATAGTTCTGTTCATTCATTAATTTCTGGCTGTTATCAAAGAGTTGCATGAAGTGTCTTGTTCAATGTGTGTGCTTGCAGGTCCGTGCTAAGAGGCAGAAAGCTCCTGTTCTCTCTGTGGTGATGCAGGGGCTGCACATGCAGCCACAGCAGCCATTATGCACACAGCAGGAATGTCCTGCTGCCAGGGATGTGTCATGCTGTACTGAGGGGCAGCACAAGGGAACAACAGGCAAGTACAGATGTGCTTGCCAGGACAATGAGGTTTCCCTCTACTGCTTTTTGCAGTCTTGTGTTCCTTACAAAAAGTCAACCATGAGAATAAAACTGAGTATTTTTATTGATATCCTTTTGTTTTTCTGGACAGGAATATATTGATTAGCTATTGGAGATGTGCTTTTGGAAATGCTTCAGTAAGTGTTCCATTTATCTGCCTATTAAAAATATTTTAGAGCTGCTTAAGATTTGCTCCCAGGGAATTCCTCTGATTCACACCACGCCTATTTATATTAAAGGGTATTCTACAATAGCTTGAATTGGTGAGGGAAAACTGTATATTTGTCTAGTATGTTACATTTATATGAAATTTTGTGTTAGGTGCAAAGATGGCATCAGAAAGAGTAAGGTACTTGTGATCATTAAATAATAATTAACTATTAACACAACATGATCATCCAAACATCATAGGGGGAGTGAATATATTCAGGCAATCAAGGGATTTTACAATGTAATTATTAGGCATTGAGGAGATGTGACCCTGTTTAGGGTAACAGGGAGCTGTGGTTAATTGATGCTAGGATAATCAGATTTCTGCTGTTTTATTGTTCTGGGACCCTAGGCTTTGCAAGGATATGTGTGCATGCACTTAAAAGAAAAAGAAGCCCCAAGCATATGAAATTATAAGCCTAAAAGTGAATCTTGAAGTTACGCTTACATTATCTTGCCTTGCTGTACTGAATTACTGCTATGATTATAAGTGTTGAGAAATCATTTTTATTGTCTGTAAATCATCCCCATTTTACATCACAGTGACAATTCAATACATCTTGATTCAGAGTAGTTTGTAAAGGTATCTGTTTCCTAAGACATGAAAAATGGCTAGCTTTTTCCAAGTCAAACTCAAAAATTGAGGGTGTTCTTTTCTTGCAGCCAAGAAATTTTTGTTTTCTTTCTCGAAAGAAAACCTTTGATATGTGTACAGTCTGAACGACAGAAAATACAGTGGATGCAGTCCCCCTTGAGCTTCATTGTCTTCTCCAAATGTAGAATGTGAGACGAGAAAACAGCATCAAGTTACACCATGGAAGGTTTTGATTGGATATTAGGAAAAGCTTTTTTGTGGAAAGGGTTGACAAGCACTGGAACAGACTGCCCAGGAAGTATTTAAAAAAGGAGATGGGGACATGGTTTAGTGGTGGACTTGGCAGAGTTGGGTTAATGTTTGGACTTGATGATCTTAAAGGTCTTTTCCAGCCTAGAAGGTTCTATGATTCTCTGAGGATGCAAAACAGAATTTCATTTCATTAAAGTTCATTATTAAAGTGTTTCCACTGCATTGCTGTGATACTGAACCTCTAGAATTTCTAATAGCTCAACCTGCCAAGATTCAAAGACTAAGTGTAGCATTGCTGCTGTCTCTTACTAAAAGTTTGCCTCTTACCCTTGTTTTTTCCTGTTCTCTCTCTTTTCCCTGCTCTTTCTTGAAACAGAGTAATTTCTGAAAACTCTTCAGCAATCCTATCTCCATGTAAATTAATACTGTAAATTGTGCTGCTAGTGACGGTGGAGGGGAGTAGTAAGAGAGGGTGGGGGGGGGAGAGAAGAATTAAAATCATTCCAATAAATGGTTTAATTTATGCCTCAGCAGTTAAGCATGCTCCTGGTTAACAGAAATACCCTTCAGCTACACAGGATTTGGGAGGGTTGGAGGGCACTCATTTGCACATAAATAGCCATTAACTGATAAATTCCCAGAGGTCTCCTGTTGCATGCTAGTGGTTCTGACCTACTTAGCTAGCTTAAATTTGTTTTACAGAATTATTATAATTCCATCCTTGGTACTTAAACTTTGTGATTAATGCATGCCTCACAATACAATTAAAGTATAATTACACAGTTTTACAGTTTGCTATCATGGTGTTATTATTATTACAAAGAGCTGGATTTTGCAAATATTAGAAGAATTAGGGTTCTGATACCCATCACTTTGCTGTTATTAAGTGATTATGTTAAATGGGACCCCTTTATGTCTGAAGAATGAAGTGGAGAGAGGGGAATCATTAACTAGCACATCAGATGGTTTCTAAGTGATTGGGGAAGAGATGTGTGGTGAGTTTTTTACACATCTTTAGATGATAGGTGCAAATACCTTTTGTTCATCTTTGCCAGCTGCCTATGACGTGCTCTAGGACATCTGTGCTGTAGTGCTTGAAAAAGTTTCATACTGAACATCTCCTCTCTGTAATCTGTTAAAAATAATTTGCATGTGTTAAACTTTGATTTTATTGTACTTCACTGAAGCTTTTTATTACATGAACTTTTTTTTATACTCTTACAAAAACATGAGTAACTGGATACAGCTGTTCAATAGATCTGTGCAGTGTAGGGAAGGGTGTGTCTGCAAAGATGATACAGGTCTTTCTCTTGTGCTCTGTAAACTCAGCAAATTTCTGTGAGGGATCTTCTGACTTTTCAGTTTGTGCATGAATGTGCTGCATATTGTTACTAGCTGCAAATAGCAGCAAGTCAGAAATACTGCTATTTTTACCTTAGCTGTAAGGGTTACCAGGCCTTCCCTATTTTTAGGATCAAACTTTTTTCTCTGGCTGCTATTCATTCCTCAAGGACTGATCCACAAATCAATATTGTTACTTGTATATGATCTAAAAAAATTGCTGCTGTGGTGCATTATTCTTATTATGTCCTTTTTCCAGTGCAGCTGTATGAGAAAATCTAAGTCTTTGCATTAATGATTAATATAATTAGCAATTAAAAGGACTGAAAAATACTTTTAATAATATTTTCCTTATTCCATTGTAAGTAACAAATCTAATTTTACATTGTTTATCTGTGAATATGTGCTATGTTGCAGAGTTCACTGGTGGGAAATGGATCTGTTGATGCATTTTCCGAATTACACATTCTGTTCTTCTAAAGCTCTAAGGTTATACAATAATATTTTTTATCTATAATTGCAACTGGAGTGAAAACTCTAAATGTGATACAGAAATTAAATGTTGCACCCTCTGGTCTTATTTGATCCAATGCCTTGATTTTCATTTTGCCTAGTTTAAAAAGACTTGTTGCTTATATGGTTTTTCCAGTTTTCCTAAGTTGTGCTATTAATTTCTTCAATAATGAAAATATTTGTTTTTAATTCCAGAGAACACAAAAAGTAAAAGGCAAGTAGAAATATTTTTCTTAGAACTATTCCTTTTGCATCTGTACTTTTTGGTCTGTATTCATGCTGCTACAATGATGTAATCTTTACTTTTGCTGTTGTCATTTGAGCTCAGAAAACATTGGTCATTATTACTGATGCATGGAAGTATTCAAACAGGTAGGCAGTAATTATGCTTGGAAGAATGGACTATATTTCAAGGCTTCCTACTTGAATATTCGTGAATTGGTTTTATTTCTAGTCTTGAAAAAAAATACTGCGTTGAAGTGATTTAAATCATTTTCATGTGGCACTGCAAAAATGCAAAGGCACATTACCAGTAAGAAATGGTCAGCAATAAGAGCTGTTTTGCAAAGTTGGCTTGCAACAGCTACAACACTATGTGGAGAAAACAGTTATCCTGTAATAATAAGACTAATGAATTCAGAAATCCATTGATTGAACTGGCTCTGGGTAGATTATGTGCAGGCTTGCTTCAAGGAGAGGAATTTATGAAATGTTTGCCGCATCCAGCAGGCACTGCTGCTATAATACAGCTGCCTCCTCAGTGGTTTGCTTTGATCCTGTGGAATGAAAGGACAGGAGGATCAGCTCAGGTCTAAATGAGATTACAGCTGGTTCGGCAGCTTATCTGGTCTAATGCCAACTAGTGTGGCTTTGCACGTCCTAAGGGGTTTACAACAGAAACTGTTTATTGAGTATCATCGGTTTACTCAACACAAGCAGGCTAATCCTTCCCAGCCTCAGCATGTTGTAGGATTGTGTATGAGCCAAACCCAAAGCTGGTGCAGCCAGGGCCTCCAGAGCCCTTTGTCTCGCTTCATATTGATTTTTTTTACCTGTGTTAAAGACAGTAAAAAATAAAACCAATAACCGGCCCTATTGTGAGCAAAAGGTTAATCTGACCTAAAAATCTTACAAAAGCATCTTTTAACCCTAGAAGAGATGGTAGCCTTTCTCTGACTTTTCACTCTAGGGATCGTCTAGTTTAGGGTTTTAAAGAGCAAAATAGGAAAAACAGCTTCAACATTTAACTCTGTGTCTTGAAGTTGTCTCTGAATTCTTCCAGCAGCTTCATAGAAAACTTTAAACAGTTATTTATGACATTATTAATAATGTGTTGTCTACCTGTGGTAGGTGATGCTGCATGGCAAGGACATGACATGCTGAATGTAGACAGAGTAGTAGGAGCTGGTAGGTGTCCCAGGGCTCATGCTGGTTTTTCACTACAGTGGTTTTTATGTAAAAAACATCAGAAAACACCTTTATCAGCTACTTTCTCAGTGAAAAAACAAGTATTGCAAGCTAGGCACATACATCTTAAGAAATTAAGAAAGGTAACAAACACACATAAAATCAGAATATTTAAAAACTTGTAGCACAATTTCTTTTAAACAACATCTCTTTCTGTTTTGATAAGAAATACAATGCAATATTTCATACAAACATATTTTATTGAGCATATTTTCTATCTGACGTGAGCCTTTTGGAAGGCATTACAGCATGTGTCAGATTATTAATAATTCAAATTATAATATCATGTAAAAATATTAGATTTTTATAGTACAGAAAAATATGAGATGAAGCCTTAGGAAGCCTTTCAGAATAGTAGAAATTCATTTACACTGAGAAGAAATATGGTAAGGTGTCGAATCTACATTGTTGGAATTATTATTAAATGCTTTTTTTTGATATTGTGCATATTAATTGGAGTAATTAAATTGGTTTAGCCATGATGTGGAAAAGAGAATTTGTTGGCATACCTGTCATCAACTGGATGTGACAGACTTAAACTGGAAACTGAAGGCTGTTGATTGCTATGTAAAAAAAAAAAAAGAGATCTTTTACAGTAACTTAAGGAATTATGAATGGCTGTTTTCTGTTTACTTCACCTAATTGGATGAGTGTCTATTTAAGCTATATGTAAGCAAAGACATTACCATGGACACCATTGAAACGTTAGGAGTGTTTTGGGAAGAAATTGCTAAAAACGTTAAAGATAAATGTGGACTTTACTAATACTTAAACCTAATGGACAATGTGTGTACAAGTTTAAAATATAGTAACTGTTCATTTACTTGTATTCTATCAAATCTGCTCTTAAAGCAATAGGTTGCTCTCATGTAGTATTACACTTCAGCGTGTTTGAGGATAAAAACTATTGTCGATGATTGCTTAAAGTCTGTTTGTTCAATCATCTGAACAGTGCAAATCAAAGCATTTTGTCAGGCTGTGAGAAGTTTTGCCTGGATAATGCTTCCCACACACAGATCGCCAGATAAATTATGTGCACAGTTTTACAGCATAGCTGGTGCTGGAAGTTAAATGGATGCCCAGTGGTAGAACTTGTAAAACATTTTCCTGTTAACACCACCAGGCAGAATTGACATTGTTGATGGTATCTTTGATCTAATAAACTATCAGTTCTAGCAGTGATTTTTACTGTGTTTCAGAGGGGATGATGATATAAGTTTAGCAAGCCTGCCATTTTTCCTGGATGACAGAAGATTAGTTCTACTGTCTATATTACCCAGTATTGGGAACAATGTTAGTAGGGGATGTTTTGTACCCAAAGTAATCACCTCCACTAAAAAGATATAGTACACGAACAGCATCCTTTCCTGCAGCAGACACTCCATAAAGAACAAAATTGATTTTGCAGGAAGGAAATGAAATACTTTGTTTTGGTATTCAGAAACAAGTTAGTTCATTATCTTGAGTACAAGTTTGCCTGCCTTCCAAAATCTGTTTTCTCTCTCAAGAGGAAGATTTTCCTAAACCACTTACAGTATATGACTCCCAGCAGCTTGCAAGAGAGTATCCATATGCATATAGGTTTTGGTTTTCTGCAAAGACAGTTGGAGAAGCTGGAACAAGAGTTTCATTTTAGAAAATAAAAACTTTATTTGAGCTACAGTTCCTCTCTCTGTTACAGTCTTGTTGTAAATTAAGAGTATATTTGAAGTATTTTTCAGGCTTCCTGCCTGAAAAATGATCTGCATGATAATAACAATGTTACAGATGTAATGGTAAGACAGGTCTGTTACAGGAAATTATTTCAGAATGTCTGAAGAGATAACTGTGGGTAGTAGTACTATTAGTTGGATTTTTTTCTGTATTTGGGTTTTAATATTTAATATTTTTATACTTTCCTCAGGACGTTGTGCAGTTATCCTCAGAGTCCATTTCACATCTCCTGATCCCACCAGAAAGTTTTAACTGAGGTGACACCAACTCAGCATTTGAGTTTCTGCAGTCAGAATAACAATTTTACCAGTTTGTCTCTGCTTCTTGATACTTGAGCCTGGGCGAGGACATGTTCAATGAGAGAAACTACATTTCTAAAGCTGTGTTAGATAATGGAAGACATTTGAGATGTGGTGAAGTTGTACTCAATGAATGTTTCATGCCATTTGTTGAACTTTTAATTTTTTTTTTATATCATGACTAAGAAGAATTTTAATGATCTTCACATGGCCATAACTTTGCTATCATATTTTTTAGATTGTAAGTTCTTGCAAAATAATCTATATTCTTTTGATATATTTGAATGAAACACCATGAGCTTAAAGGGAGATCCACTTAAGTGCAGTGTGTGGGTGTCTCTTTCCAGACTGGGAGTCTGATTAACTACTGGGGTCTGAATTGTAAGAAATTATCTGTTTAAGGTCAGCTTTTAAGCTTTAATTTTTATTTCAGCCATCTGTTCTGTGTAAGAAATTAGTTTAAAAAGTGTAAACAATAGTTTAGAGAAGAGATGAACCTGTCCCATCATTATAATTCTCTGTCAGCTGCTGTTATTCTGATCTTAGAGTCCCACGGAAGAGCTAAAGGCGGGATTTTGGAAATTACTATGCCTAAAATTGAGTTTCAGTGCTGGCCTTTCAGAACCATTACTTGGCACTCCAGTCACACTACATAATTATTGTTTCTCATGAATTTTTTTTTTTCTGATAAAAAAGATAGCAAGAAATTGGTAAAAAATACTTAGCTTGTAAAAATTCAGAAAATTTGTTGTGTTTGAGTCTGGGCTACTGTGTAGCTATAGACAGCTACATTTCATTGCCCTCCTGGTGTTCTACAAGAATATGGTTCAAATAAATTACGTTGTTTAAGTAAGCAACATATTGGGTTCCCAGTAAAAGAAAAGCATTGAAATACCGATTTAAGTTCAGCAGAGGATGAACAAGATGATTAGGGGGCAGGAGCAACTGCTCTTATAATGGGAGACAAAGAAAGATGAGTTTTTCATCCATAGGAAAAGAGTTTGGTTGGGAAGTGATGTGTGGGAGGCATTTTATTGATTTGTAAAGCAGTCTGATTGAGGGGGAGGTTATAGACAAAATGGAATCTGACTTGGCACAAAGGTGTATCGTTGAAGGAATCAATGGACTGAAATTATGAGGAAGTTTTTATTAGAAATAAGGATAAAATTTTCACAAGAATTAGAACAATTTTAGAAGTTCTGCTCAAACAGAAAAGTTTTATGAAAGATACTTATTTGCCACCTGCAGTTTGTTTATTAAGTAACATGACTTTAAAAAGCACTTGTTTTTCACTTCAGTGTTTCAGTTTCTCAGATAATCTGGCATTCTGATTCTCACTATAAATTATATTCATGTATGAGTCATTTCATAATGATATAGAAGATTTCCATATACCTTCATTGGGGATTTCAGCAAGAAATGTGCCCTTGCTACCAAGAATCCTGAAGGCATCCCGTGCTTCATAGGCAGAGCATGATCAGCTGATTCAGGGTGGGAATCCTTCCCCTTTGCTTACGGTGAGGCCACAGCTGAGAGTGCTGTGTCCAGTTCTGAGCAACTCAAGTGAGACATGGACATATTGGAGAGGGTCCAGTGAAGGGCTACAAATACGATTTTGGGACTGAAGCATCTCTTTTGTGAGGAAAGGCCAGGACTATTCAGCCTGGAGTGGAGAAAGGTGATTTTATTAATAAATAGAACTATCTGTGCAAAGAGGGCACAGGCTATTACTGGTGCCCAGGGACAAGACCAGAGGCGCAAGTGAGTCCCTCTGAACATCAGCAAACACTTTTATTTTCATTGTTAGGGTGACTGAGCACTGGTACAGATTGTCTAGGGATATTGTGGAATCTCCATACTTGGAACTATTCAAAAGCCATTTGACGTGGTCATGGACAGTCAGCTTTTGCAAGCAAGGAGTTCACTCAGAAGGTCTTGATGGGATTGAGTAGATTTTTTCTTTTGATTGTTTTGAAGAAAGATATTATTTAACAGGGAACAAATGGTGCTAAACTTATCAGCTGTGACCTTTGAGTCTTTGGTTGTAACTGTCCTGCTCTGATAGCAAGAAGGAAGAATCATGGTACCAGCAATGATGTGTTGTTTTCATATAAATACCTAACAGCTAATATTGTCTGTTCCCTATGTGGCAGATTATTAGCCTATATGTTCCTAATAAAGTCTGAACTTGAATTAATATAATCCGAAGTGATCTGAGCTCTCTGTTCTTTCAAATATAGAATAGTTTGGAAACAAAACATCCTGTTAAAAAAAGAAGGAACTTTTGTCCCTGGTAACTGAAAGTTACAGAATGTGATGATAGTTTCTCAGTTCTCTAAGAAATATTTTAGATAAAAGATTACCCGTGGATTTTTTTAACAAATTAACAAAACCTTCAAAACCAAAGGCCAAAGTGTCTCATGGTCAGGGCAGATCACAGAACTTCCAATGATTTCTGTAAGCCTCCTACTTCCCATCAGTGGTGAATTAGTATGTTTTGTGTTTCCCTTTAACTTTGTGAGGTGACAGGGAATTCTTTGGGGAATTTTGTCTTAATTTGATCAAAACTAAATTGTAATGTTGCAAAAGATTTCTATTCAGAATAAGACTTTTAAAAATTGAAATGCAGCTATTTTAAGTTCTGTGAAATGGCAATGACTTATAAATATTCAATTTGGTTTAGATGGGGAGTTTTGTATATATGTGAACTAAAAAAGGGGAATGCAACAGCCTAGAATAGTACAAATTTCAATGCAGCTTATTACATTTCTTTCTTTATTTTTCTCTTTGTTCTTCCAGTGGATTAAAAAATTCGGAATCTGACCTATACTGGAAGTCTGCTTAGGGAAACTAAATGTCTTTTTATCTGTTTACACTTTATGTTATTTCTTCAAAAGAACTGAACAGGGACCTGTTGAAAGCAACAAGATGACTCCCAGTACCTTGAATAGTGCAAAATCTAGGAGAGACTACTTGGCTGCAGTCTGTAAATGACTGAGCCCTTATGCAGAAATGAGTACCTCGACACTCTCCCCTGGGACTTCAGATTTTGGGACAGCAAGGGGTCATTTTGTGTGTTTGTGCCTTCCAGTTTGTATTTTGTGTTACAGACACAAAGGAAACTGCAATCTTAACATATGCCTACATAGTACAGGGGAGAAGCCAGCATGGCTGAACACCAGTGAAGGTAATGAAGGAAAATTGCAGTTGGCCTCAAATCAGCTGCCTGTTTTTACCAATAGTACTCCACAAACTGAAATGTGAACTAGTTGCACTGAATTAACACAGATAGTGTTGGTTTTGCTGCTCTTGCAACCTTATCTTTTCTAGATGTGATTAGGAAAAGAAAACAGCCCTCTAATACAAATTTGCTAGGGTGGCTATGGCAGATGTAATATTCCCCCACAGCAGACCTAGACAAAGCAAGCTCAAGCTCTGTTGCTTGCATTTAAATTATGCTCATAACAACTTGTCTTTTTAGTGATGCAGTTAAACCCATGGAGAAGGGTTAAGGAGAAAGTGCTAAGTAATATTCTGCAGCTTTTAATGTTTGGCTTTTCTGTACCATTGTGTTTTAGGGTTGTGTGTCTGTTCTTGTTAATGTCTTTACTTTGTCTTTGAGAACAGGAAGGATGTTGGGGATTTCTTGTTCTCCCCATGTATTTTAAAAGTATTACTGAGCACACACAACATGCTGTCACAGTGAACACAGGGTTCTCTATTACTGTGCTTAGCTATAGAGAGGATTATATTAAACTCTGTAACCTTGCTGGAGCACCTTTGTACATTGCTGCTATATTGATAATCTTCACATGATTCACTTGCAGTTGAAAATATTTTATTCACAGCTTTAACACTTTCAATCCCAGTGAAGATTAGAATCTTTGATATCAGGAGATGGGCAGATAATTTTTCTAATTTATTAAAATTTCTTTATTAGTGTGATCTTGCAACTGTTGCCTCAGTTAGGCATATAGAGGGAATAATCATCAAGCCTGGCCATTCAAAAACGGGTCAAACAATTTATTGATTACCGAATTAGTAGTTAACTAAGGGGCTCTTATGCTGTTTGATTGTTTACAAAATAGGGAATGCTTTTAGAACATACTTGTGCTCTAAAAGAAATACACAATAACATTTTTGAGTAATTAAGAAAAACATTTCTTAGTTTTCCCCATTCACAAATTGTCTATGCATCAGTGGACTGAAGGAGCAACGTAGGAATTGACATTTCTGTCATTAATGCAGAACTAGTAATGAACAGCTTACCTCTAAAATCTGATGTTAAATGGCATAGAAAAGTCGTTGGAACTTACTGCTGCATCTTCAATATTGCACATTATAAATCAGAAATTTGGTGACACTTGTACTTGTCTTAAAAGAGAATCCAAGTCTGTAGAAAAGAGTTCCAAGTTGGGTTTCCTTTTCTTTGTCAATGATTATATTATATGCTACTTAGTTTTCAAATTCTTGCTGTTTCTTGTAATCTAGTAGGAATTGTTTCAGGTAGGCTGCTGACCCATTCCTCCATATACGTAAGACTTTCATCAAGCAATCAGTGTAAATTTCTTGCAAGTGTTTTTATGAGAGTATTCATTTGGATCTCATGATTATGTAATGTCTTTGTCCTGCATCATTGCAAGTCTCACTGAGGATTCACATGAGGGTCAGAAGGACAGGACAGGATGCTCATAGCATATTCCAGGTCTCTCTTCTGCTCTAAGTGCATGGGGTAAAAGAAGTGGTATAATATAGTAGAGAGAACTGGCTCTGCTTGACACTTTGCTTGTGTGGGGTTTTTTTCTTTCTTATTTAAATTTTACAGCATTTGCTGTGTGCCCATTTTCCTCTCTAAAGGATATCCACATTTCTTCTTGCAGTTTCATGAGTTTTAAAATACCATCTTCTTTTATTCTCTTGTCTCTGCCAAGTCTGTAGGTGATATCTTGGGAAGTTTTACTGCTCTTCAATGAAGGGCAGGATTATTCAGGCTTGTACCATTTTGGCCTTTGTGCAACTTCTGCCATCCAGGAGGAAAAAAGTAAAGGAGTATATATGAATTACACCTAGATTTTGAGTCTTGTCATACCAATGTGCAGTTTCCTTCTAAAAGACCAGAAGGTGAATTCCCAAAAACTGTTTAAAGTTTCAAGGGGTAGCTGCGTTCAGGAATGCTGCAGCTTGACAAACTAACATCCCTTACTCTGAATGCGTGGTTTGAAAACTTTAAAGAGGATTAGCTCATGGCTGCTTTTGCCAGTTTTAGTGATTCTTAGATTGAGAAAATCATTTAATCAGTGAGAGCTTTGCTGGTTTTATATCATAGCACATTATTATTTCCATATTGCTGTGGAAGAATAGGCTGTCTTAAAAACCTGAGACTTTCAGTTCGATTTTTTTCTGTGGCACATAGTGTTTGTTCTGTTACATTCAAATCTAAATTATTCAGTGAAGAACATAAATCTAGCAAATTCCTCTGTATTAGTTTCAGACAGAGAGCCCTATTTCTTGAATTGAATTTCTCTAAAGAAGTAGCAGTTAAGCTGTATATTAAAAAATTTAGGAACTTGGACTTAAATTTTGAATAGTGTATATTTGCCATTTTTGTGTATTATGGGATCAGTTGCAATGGTTATGTTCTGTGTGGGCATTTTTTGTTTGCTTTGTTTTGTTTTTAATATAGTCTTAGAGTTGAAAACGATATATACTGGTTTTGATTTACCTTTAATTTTCTGTCAAAATGTAATCAATTGCTTTTAATTGTGCAGTCCATAGACTGATTTTCAAGCAATGCATGAAACAAAAAAGTTTGAACAAAAACAGTTAAAAATTACTTATGAGAATATTAAGATTCCCTATCTGTTGGTGGTATAGTTCTTTAATTGCTAGATCTTGCATCATTTGTTTTAACACCCTCTCAGCTAGTGTGAGAAAATATTACTGCCATACTTACTATAACATTTAAAGGGATCTGGCACATTTTCTGTTCTCTTCCCTATGTTTCAGTGAAAATTTTGAGTAATGTCTGAGAAATTAAATTTGGCTCTAGTCGTCAAATCGCAAGAAGGAAAAAATAGTAGTGATTTTAAGTGGTTAACTTCTGAAAATGTTTATATCTTTAAAGAGCTTTATGTAAATTCCTGAACAGGTTTAGTTATGAGTAAGGATCATTTTGTTTCAGGCATTTTCTGTTGGTATTATTTAACTTGGGAAGGTGACCCTGAGCTCAATTGCAATGTGTAATTTGAATGCCCATGGGCTGCCCTTCATTGGTTTGATTGGGAGAAATTATCTGGATTTCCAATATACTTTAATTACTCTGTTTATATAAATTGTCACATTAGAATCTTCTTAAATGTTGAGTCTGTTCTATCAATGATTCACTAACAATAGGAATATGCTAGGTCCTTCCACTGAGATTTGAAGATTTATACCACCAATGAAAGAATTGGAATAGCTCTATTTAAATCTACTGTATCTTCAGTAGGAAAGAATGTGATTTGCTTCTACCCAGGCAGCGATTGATGTGTGGTAAATTGAAAGGATTTGTAGCCTTTTTTATTTTGTTAAAAGATGTTTTTGAATTAAGGCAATACAATGAAAAATGTGTTTTAAGATGTTTGGAGGTGATGTATTCCTTATGAACATGTGGCAAAAAACTAAGCAAAGACAGTCTGAGTAGGAGTTTTGGGTGGAGGAAGGTAGAGTATCTTTTAGCAATGGCTAGCTAAGGTGTTACAGAGAAGCTGTTGTAATTGAAATCATATAATGGATCAGGTTGAAAGGGACTACAGGGAAGTCATCTGGTCCAGCCTCCCTGTTCAAGCAGGATCATCCTAGAGCACATGGCACAGGAACGTTTGCAGGCAGTTATTGAATATCTCCAGTGAGGGAGACTCCACAACCTCTGTGGGCAGCCTGATCCAGTGCTTGGTCAGCCATACAATAATGAAGTTATTCCTCATATTCAGGTGGAACTTCCTGGGCATCAATTTCTTTCTACAGTGTTGTGGTGATGGCTTCTTTTGACCTTTCATTCTTGGGTATCTCTCTGCCTGACTGCTCTGTTCAGGTGATCTCCAAGGTTACCAGCACTTAGAAGAATCCTGCTCTCGGATGGTGTAGGGATCTTGCAAGATACAATGGTCTGGTGACCTCCAGTAACAGGTCCAGCTCACCAGCAGCTCATTTGACACATGCAGCATATGCTTCGTACAACAAACCACTCTTGCCTCCTCTCTGGCATTTTGTCTTCTGTTAACCTACAGAAAATGTGAAGGTTGAATCCAGCATGTGTCTGTTGACCCAGAGAC
The DNA here is from genome assembly GCA_025920805.1 of Petroica traversi. Taxonomy (NCBI): domain Eukaryota; kingdom Metazoa; phylum Chordata; class Aves; order Passeriformes; family Petroicidae; genus Petroica; species Petroica traversi. The sequence goes on from JAHLSL010000017.1 coordinate 19,781,982, forward strand.
ATTTGATTTAGTGCCATGAAAACAGAAATACGTGTGTTTGGAATACTTTAGAGCCCAACTGTTGAAGATGTATGTTTAAGTGTCTTGGGGTTTTGTTTTGTTGTTTGTCATTTAAATCACAGGTTGCAGCTTAATGATTAAATATCTGCTCTCCCGTGGTTAGTATGTAATATTGGGAGAGAAGAGAGTCATGGGCTCCATTCCTTGTTTTGGGATTTCACATTTTTATCCAGTAACTGACTTGATGTAGAACTCACAACCGAGAGCAGAGCCTGAGCCCCAAAATAGTATCAAAACTCACCCAGCTGCCCTCCACCCTGATGCTGTGATTCATTGGATGTTACATAAGGAAAAGTGTATTCTGTGTTTGAAAATGCAAGTAGCTACTGCTGCACTTTATGCAACCTGTGGGTTTTTTTTGGTGTGGATTAGTCATGATCAAATTTCTGGTCCCCAGTAGACAGAGACTGTGAGTCAGATGCTCAGTTCAAGGCTTTTGTGTAGATCAGTTGCAGGCACCTAGAGAAATTTCTGGTTAAAAGAGGGTGGTCTGTCTAAGGAAGCAGTTTGGGAATTACTATTCAGGAGTCAGATATTGTTTGTGCTCTGCTTTTTAACCGTTACATCCTTGTATCCCTTTGGATCTCAGTCAACATCTAAGACACATCACTTTGTGTATGCTTCATGTTGTTTTCTGATGAAGGCTGCTGTAGCACTGATACTGATGGTGTTAGGCAAGTCTGCCAGAAAAAACTTAAGCACCATGGGTGAATTTAAGCATTTGATAAAAAGCCTGCATATTAGAGTTCTGAGTAATATCCCTTTTCCCTTGTTAGCCTTCCCTACCCCATTGCACAAGTCATCATACACGTTCATAACCAGGCATGTTATTTGGACATCCTTTTTTAAGTAAACATTTAAACAAATGGTTTATTGAAGTAAATTTAAATGAAGGGAGAACACTAAAACATCATTTAATACATACTGAAGTGATAGGGGTATGTTGATGTTTGATAATATTATGTTATGATTTTTCCATTTCTGCTTATGCACTCTGCTGTACAGCAGTACAGCTCTGAGTAGTGGTGGTATTATTAAGGCTTACACAGTGCTGATACATTATAATCTGTGGGATCTTTCCCCAAATTTTTCTTTTAACGGATGGGAAAATTTAATTTTGGTCTTGAGTTTCTCATCTTGCTTAACTTTTTGAAAGGTAGTTTTTAATTTAAATCACAAAGATGGGAGAAGATTACATGCACTTTGAGAGTTCCTACTGCAGTCATACCAGCCTCAGTATACTGGGTGCTATATAAAGGGATATAAAAAAGAAATTGTATCCCAGAGAGCTTAGAAACAGATTTAAAAGCAGGCTTGGATGTTTGAATCAGACTTGGGTAGAATTTAGTCATCTTCCTTCATGCATGTCTCACTGAAACAGACTGAATGTGGAAGTGTCTGACAGTGTGTAGGTGACTCTGTTTAAAGCACCCAACTTCCCTAGGTACCAAAACGCGTGCCCAGAGATATTACAGGCTGTTTTCATAGGCCTTAGCTGTTTAACATCCAGCTTAGGCACTTTGAGGCCATAAAGTAGATGTTCTAGCACTTAAAATTCTTGTAAGCATTTTGTCAGTGCCCTTACTAAACATGCTGATAACCAGGAGTTCAGTGCAGAGCTCTGCCACTTGGCACACCTGCATTTGTCACTGGGGCTGAGAGAAAGGAGGTTCACCTTTTCACACATTAGGTTAGATAGTCACAGTCACTCACCAGTGACCAAAAAGCCAAAAGCCTTTACCTTAATATGCCTGAAACCCATACCTGTGGCTTGCCACGACTCTCCAAGCTGCACCACCATGCAGCAAGTGTGCCTTTTCTGTGAATGCAGTGGTGGGAGCACACAGTTTGTTATTTGTGTCTTGGCACAGTGCTATGATACTGCACTGAAAGCAAACTTCAACCTAGATGCAGCCATTTTGGTTTTGCCTTTGTGAGTGCCAGCACTACAGTTCAGACTGAAACTAGCTTTTATTTTTTAATGTTTTAAAAAATCCCGTATAAAAATATTTAACTCACTCTAAAAGTGTCTTTTCCGTTACACTTTGTATGGTATTTTATGGTATTGTAAGTGGTTTCGATTCAGAAATGTTACATGTATTTAGTGGTAACTGCATATTTGAAGCACAGACGAAAAAAATGCCTGTGAACAGATTGCTAAGGAGAAGTTGAGCAGTGAGTTTGTCAGCATGGGAGTTGGTATCCGAAGGGATCAATGAAATCAGTCCTATAGTTGAAATTTTCTATAACGTGTAATTAGATGACATAATGGTCAACTAGTTGAATATTCACACTGGATTTTCAAGGGCATATGGAGGGCACACAAGGACCTTTTCAGGATAGACTTAGTTACTGGAAGTGTGTGTGGCTTCTGTTGAAACCTTGCTTGCAGATCCGGTCACTTTAAACAGCAGATCTCGTGATACAACAGGAAGAAATCAGTAGGGTATTAAAGAAGTATTGCTGTTTTATGACATTTGAAGAAACCAAAATTAAATGAGTAGTAAATAATTCTGCAATGCTGTTTGCTAAATATTGTTCAGTTGCTAAAAGCTGAGTGTACTGCTTGTCAGAGACTGGATGTTCCATGTCTTGAAACACCTTGGAATCCTGGTGTCTGTGTCTGGTGGGAGGAGCAGATCAGGCTTTGCTAAAGGTGAGGCAGTGCCCTGCTCCATCCCCAGGCCCCCTCAAGCCCTGGTTGAGCTGTCAGTCATGGCATCATCTGGGGACCTGAGCAGAGGATAGATATGGACTTGTTGGAGCAAGGGCAGAGGAGGCCACGAAGTTGACGAGAGGACCTGGAGCATCTCCCTTAAAAAGGCTGAAAAAGTTGAGGCTGTTCAGCCTGGAGAAGAGAAGGTTGAGTGGAAACCTCATGGCAACCCTCCAGTGTCTGAAGAGGCTGACAGAGAAGCTGGAGAGACTCTGCATCTGTCCGTGTTGTGATAGCACAAGGAGTGATGGGTGCAAACTGAAAGAGGGGAAATTTAGGTTACCTATTAGGAAGAAATTCTTTATTGAGAGGGTGGTGAGGCACTGGCAAAGGTTGCCCAGAAAAGCTGTGGATACCCCACAAGTTTTCAAGGCCAGGTTGGACGGGGCTTTGAGCAACCTGGTCTAGTGGGAGAGGTCCTTGACCATGGTAGGGGTATGGGAAATATATCATCTTTAATGTCTGTGCCAACCAAAGCAATTCTATGATTTTATGAACTGTGTTGATAATCTTAATGATATAAACAGAGGGAAGATATTTGGAAGGACAATCTCCAAATTTAAGTATTGTGCAAGTTCTGTTGATTTGCAAAGGGCACAAAAAACTTATTACATCTCTTTGAATCTGATTGTTATGGTGCTTTGCTTGAGTTTTTCTGGCAATAACTGATGATTTTAGTTGAAATTCTATGCATCAAAACCATTTACCATTTTAGAAATACTCGTATATCTCTTCCCTATCTTCCTAGTTTTATCCAAGCGTGTTGGTCCTTCAGGTGGTTTTTTTTAATTATTGATTTGTTTCAACATCAAAAGGTCATTCAGGTCTTTTAAAAATACTTTCTTGAGCTTAATCTTGGCTGTTCTGGGCAGCTGAGATTTGTAGATGCTGTGGCTGGCCTGTCTTGGACTGGGAGTTGAGGAGCTGGGGATACTGTCTGTGAAGAAACCAGTATCTGTATTCATAGCCTATGAGACCCTGAGGGTGGTAGCCCCTGGCAGTGCTGGTAGGAGAGAGGTCTTCTCTCATGTTAGGGAGTTCTGAACCCTTGTAGATCAAATTAAATGACATTGCATTAGGTCTGGATGCTAATATGCATCCAGTGCAGATTATAGACTGGTAGTGACTTGAAAGTTTCTGTTATATAGGCAGGCTGATGAATTTTGTGTTTTATTCTTCTGGCTTGACCTAAAGTTTGGCTCTGTTTTAGTAAGGCTTTTTTTGCAGGCTTGCAAGGGCATATTTTATGATTTTATTATATTTTTTATAATATTTTTAATTATATTTTTTATTTATTATTATATTTTATGATTACAGTAGCTGCATCCAGATAAATGGCTGCAATTCCTTTCCCTAGGTGTAGGATATAGAAAATCATTCTGTATGCTACTATTATACTTATACATCCAGCACAATCCTCATTCAGGTAGCATAAGCATTCCCTTCTTTAATAAATTCAGGGTTTATTTGATCTGCTGGCAAAATGAAACAAAAAAAAAAAAAGAAAAACCAAAACACATCTCTTTTTACAGAAATAGGAAATTCATTATTTAGAAGAAGTAAAAACCACGCCAAGTCATTATCAATGTAATGAGGTAACTGGTGGTTCCAGAGTTCTTAACAGAATGGAAAATTAAATGTATGAAGTTTTAGAAGTTGAGTGATGTTTGATGGTATGCTTGTCTAGTGTTAGAAAAATGCAGAAACCTGAATAAGAAGTAAAATTGCATTTATTCATATTTCTGTACAGTTAAAAAATGTGCTGGTTGGTAGAAGTATTTGGCTACATCAGCTGCAGCATATATTGATGCCACATCGATTCCAAGCATTTACCTTATTGCAAGCATTTGTGTAGGTTACTATGAATAAACATAAATACTGATTTGTACGTGTTGCCCTTCCACTGACACAGAGATATATTACCTTACTTTGGAAGTCTGTACACCTTTCTACTTTGCATAGATGGCTAAAGGAGATGCAAGGCATCCGTCTTTGGAGAGGCAATTTAGAGGAGAGAAAAAGGTCTTTCTGCAATTTTACAGCGTAGTCTGGATGTAAGTAGGGCAGAATTTGGTCCCAGAAGTTTTATTCTTTGCATTATGAGGCATCATGCATTCCTTTCCTAACAAAATAGAACAGAGAAGCCCTTTGTTTTTACTGTTAAACTTTTTATTTTCGTAATAGGCAGAAATAATTTTTTGACTTGTCTTTAGCTTGCTTTTACCTTATCATCATTTGACCTCTAGACCTCACTATTTCTACACCCTTTTCTTTGTCCTTTTTTTAATAAGGGGATGCTCCCAAAGAAGTGTTGCTTGACTTTTTATGCTAATCTCGCTTCTATTTCAGTTCATGTTGACTTGGAGAATATGCCTTGTAAATAGGAATACCAACTGACATACTGAAAATAATCCTCAGTTTCTAAGCATTGATTGTTTTCACAGCATCCTTAAAGGGTAAGCTGTCTCACTATCCAAATATCATGGCTGGGAAACTGAGGCTAACAAAGGCTGTACGATTTATGTGAAGCCACAGAGGGAATAAACGTTGGGTTTAGAATTCCTGGCTTCTGTTGCTGTGTTTGGACTCATGCCGTCTCTCAAAGAAATCCTTGATTCCTCCTAATGCTGCATACCTTTCCTTGTCTGTTCAGTGTAGCCATTCGAAAAGTAGCTGGTACTCAATTCTCTCTGTCTGTCCTATTGAAACTAATGAATGCCTGCAGGCAGCCATAAGGTATCGTTACCTTTGACAGCCAGTATGTTTTATGTTTTAAATTATGTGTTGGGCAGAATTTTTGGATACTAATTTGATATAATGAGATGCGCTTCTAATATCAACCGTAGTACGGGAAGGCCTTGCAGCCAACCTACTCTTTATTTAAAATTATTCCATTTCAGATGTCCTAATGAGTGCTGTGAGTTGTGTAATTCTTTCATAATTTCCCCCCGTTCCCAGAAGGGAACTAGGAGCTGGAGTTTTTTCTATTTCTGTTTTGGTTTATTTCAAATTAGGATAGGCATAAAATTAAGATCTAGGGGAAGATTTTTTGTGAAACAGTTGCTATTGTGAGAATGGCAGTTAAGAAAAAAAAATTGTAGTCTAGAAATGTTAGTGTTAAGGTAATTCTCAATGCCTGTGCAGTTTGCCATTATCTTATAAATATCTTGACTCTGACTTTACAGTGCTGTTTATAGAATTTAATAAAGCAAATGTAATAACGCTGCCTGTGCTTTAATGCACAATCTCAATTGGGTTGACCAGAAGATAAATAGGAACAGGAATGATAGTGCGTTCCTACAGATTGTTTTTAATAAGCGTGTTATTTAGTTGATCAGCCCGGTACTGTAATGCCTCCTATCCTGCTCTACCAGACAAATTTATTAATGTCCCCCCCCCCCCATTTCTCTGAGAACATTGATTCCCTGCAGACATATCTCTATTAAACCTCTAGAAAGTCACAACTTCCAAATTAGATTAAGTAGCAGGAATGGTACTAGAAGAATCAAAGAAAATTGAGTGTGTTATTGAATTCATGCCACATCGTCTGAGGAAGAGATGGGAGTTATGTGTAGTGGTAACTTTTGTCTTTACTGTACTAACAAAGCTGTGGGCATTGCTGTCAAACCTAATTGTCTGCAGTGCATCAGGATAAAATGAATCTTTTGTCTAAACTCGTACCTAGTGAGATTTTTTTCAAGTGAGAAGTAGATTTCAGAAGGAAGCTTTACAATTTATCAGAATCATTTGCCATTATTTGCTGTACACAACTCTATCCTAAAAATCCTAGTGACAAAAATATTAAAGAAGCACCTGGCTTTGGATTGGAAACAGACTTGCTTGTCATGCTAGCAGTTGCAAAATACAGATATTCATTTTAAAGCTGCCAATTTCTCATTTTGATCTGACATATTAAAAAGCATATAATTAATGGTTGACATTAGTAATTAACATTAACTTTATGGTGCTTAATATGCCATCATTCATCCATCAAATAACTGGTATGCATAATGTCTTTGCACAAAGCTTTTAATTGCTCAAAATGATCCTTCAGTTCTCAGGCTCTACGGTTTAAAGTAGTTGTAAATGCGTTTTTAAAAAGATGTGAATTTTTCATTTATTGAAGGTAAACATTGTTTTTGTTTCTCCCTAGGAGCGTGCACGAACGTGTGAGCCAGGGACTTCAGCAGGGAAGCACAGCCCCAGACGCTCAGCTTCCATTAGTGGCTAAAGAGCACCACCTTGCTGTCGCCAGTGCTCTCTGGAGAAATTTCTGTCCCTGCCTGAAGAGCCAGAGAATGTCACAGACACTGCCTTCCCCACAGCTTGCTGACACAGCTGCAGGTTAGCACGGACCCTCCCTGTGACCTCCTGGGTTTGGTGCTATTCTCTGGGTCACAAACTTTCAAGCATTTTGTATTTTGAGATATTTCTCCTTCCCTGTAGTAACTTAAACCTGTATAAATGCAAAAAGTAAAATCTGTACTAAGTGTTTTGACACAAAGAAATATTGTAGTGTTGAATACCTTAATAGGGCACAAACACATTAAGAAAGCCAAAGGGTTTTGAAGCTATACTAGTCTGGCTTCTTTTTCACTACTAGGCACAGATTATCTACATGCAAATGTTAGCCAGTATAAGTAAGAATACTGTTTTTCACCATATTCAGAATTTACTTGTTTTTGTTGAAGTTTGTATTGAACTTTTCATAATGGTTGAGATTCAAACTAAATTTTTAATAATATTCAGTTGAAGACAATTTTTTTAAACATTGCTTACATCACTGTTGCTTTTTGCTAAACCCTTACATTCGTGGCCATAAAACTATTTCATAATTCATTCTAATTATTTGTCTTGCTTTACACTGAAGGCTTTTAATCTTGAAGTACAACATTCCATATGTGTGTGAACTCCACATGCAACGAGTCAGCTTGGCAGTGAATAGAAAGATATCCCAGCTTGATCTTTCACATCAGTAGCTGGCATTGTATTCTGTAGTTACAATGAAATCTTGTATCCAGTTAACTAAAATTCAGAGGAGTGAAACATAATTTTTTTTTCCCATCATGATGTGAATTAGATAAAGTTACAAACTCAGGAGTACTGAGTTGGTAACAGAAAAGCTAAAAGACCCTTCATTTGAAGCAGCTCTGTGGTAGTTAGGAGGCAGCATTAATGAAAGAGGCAGTGTGCAACAGTAGTGGTCTCACACTGCTGAAACGTGTGAGAAACAGCAATACAAATCAAAGGAGGAGGTTGTTAATGTCAAAACTTTCATTCATTTCCTACAGTGACATAGCTTTTTTTATTTTATATTAGCACAGTGAAATAGCAAGAGCAGCAAGCTATTATAAACTCCTCTGAGAAGGAGGGGAGTGCAGTTGTGACCTGCTTTATAGAGATGTGTTAGGTAGCACTACAGAGACAGGCAAACCTTTCCCACGCTGTTTGAGCTTCTTGCCTTAAGGTTGCAGCCCAGAGGAGAGAGAGAGCAGCTGTCACAGCTCTCCTGCTCCCCCTGCCAGGCAAACAGCCTGGGCCTCACAGCACTGTTCCACCTCCCATTTCTCCCCAACCTCTCTTATGGCTGATGCTGCAAAAATGAGGTGATAATCTGGAAGCAGGCTGGCACAAATTGTTTCCTCACCTAAGGCAGAGTGGGGACTCTGTATGACCTCCTTGGTTATTCTGAGACACATGGGAAGCCTTCATGGCTTAAGATAGTCTGTCCCTGTACTGTTAATTAAAACAATTTTATTGTTTCTGAAAACTAGCCTTTTCTGTCTAATTCAAAGTCAGTCTATCAATGCATGCAGGTTTATATTTATTTCAATTGCAGACTTTGGGAATTAATGAGCCACTTTTTCATTGCCCTCCAAAGTCAGTTTTCCTGACTCATTTGATGGTTCTCATTTCCTATAACCTAATAACTGCTCAGCATTTAAGATTAAGTTTAATTTCTGAGTTTTAATGCACTTGTCATTTGCAATATTAAGAATGCATTATATTTATAATGCTGGTGGTGTTGGATACAGATGCTATAGTAGACCTAACAGAAACAGCAAAAGGTTATGCTTCATTAACGAAATTCTGCAAAAAGTACTGCCCCAGTTTCTAGATATGCAGCTGTTACATGTTATATTTTCAAGAGCAGATTTGTCTGTAGTGCTTTATTTATATGGTAACTTTTGATACATGAAAGTCTTCTAAAAATAGAAAGGTAGCAGCTTTTACTGAGCGAATTCCTTCCAGATCAGTTTTTCACTGTGAGGAGTGTGTAAAAACAACAAAACAAATAAATAAAACTCAACCCTATAAAGCACTGTAATACTTAAGTGTACAGGGCAAGATATAGTAGATGGAGGTAAGAAAGGGAAGTAAAGAAGACAAGAAAGCAAGTTTTAAGACACTGCAGAGGTGGTAAAACTATGCCTTCAGGATTTATAAACTGTTGTTTTGTGAATCTATTTAAAATTGCATATGTTAGGATCCATTTTTCCTCCTTTGCTGCCTCTATGTCTTGATGACTTACAAACTGCTAGGGATAGAGACTACATTTTTCATGTGGATACAAACAGTCTCTGTTAGAACAGTTGCCTGGTTTGGAGATTTCTGGTACTTCCGACTGCACATTAATTGCAATTAATTTTCAGTGTTCTTTAGTGAAACGGGGATTATACTGAGAAATTATTAAAACAGTGCTGTGTTTTTCTCTCTTTAATAACAGGATTTACTCTCTTGGCTTTGGATATACCCAGCAAAGCCCTGTCAGATCTGCAGCCACAGCCTGTGCTGTCAATGATGCGACTGTTTGGATGGGATGACATGGTGTGGCCTCAGCTGGTGTCAAGATATCTAAGTCATCTAATTCAAAACAGGTAAAAAAATTGTGACTGTTCATTTCTCCAGTACCTTTTCATCCTTCGTTAGACTTGAGGAAAATCTTGCTTCAGATTGTGATGTTTCCTTAAAATGGTCCAGATTCCTTTCGTCTTCTCGAAGAGGGTCAGCTAGTGCAGATTGCCCAGGACAGCCCAGTCAAATTTTTATATGCCTGAGAAATTTTATTTTCACTAAGTAAGCCACTAAGTGAACCTAAGATGGATGGGTGGTAGTTGTTTTTGTTGTGTGCTTTTTTTTGCCTGCCTTGCCCGCTTCTGAATCAGGTTTTGGAAGCAGGGGAGGTGAGAACTGAGAGAGAAAGGGGGAATATTTCTGTGTTGGACTGTATTTGAAAGTGAAAAATGTTGCACATTTTTAGAGTACGTAGTGTACTAAGGACGTAACTGTAAATCAGGATATGGTAAAGATTATTTAAGTGTGATTGACAAAGATGAGGCTATGGCCTTCTTGCAGAGAGGTGTAAGAAAAGGTTGAATTTAGTTCCTTGTGTGTCAGTTTGGAACTTGGGAAAGGAGTATTCAGTCCTCTGCTATATTTCTCTTCTATGATTTTTATAGGATGAGTTTCATTCAAGGTTGCAGATTGCATGCTAGGGCATGTGCGGAATGAAATAAGAGTTAAGCACATAAATTCCTTTTTATAATTTGAATTTTATAATTTTGAATTTTGTTGCTCTTTGAGTGAGATCAAGAAAAACGTTTTGATTCCTAAACTTGAATTTTGGTATTATTTAAGTCTTAATGTTAATTACCAGTTCTTCCAGTAACACTCAAGTAGGTGTTTGAAAGCAGTTACTTAAGTATTTGTTACCAATGTTCATTAAGCACCTGAGGTATTGTTAACAATGTATACAGAGATACAGTGTTATCCTAGCTCAGCCTCCTTGTGAAAAGACAGTGAGTACCTAAGGTAAGATATTTTTGGTAGAATATAGAGGCTTCACTGTTGTCTTGAAAGCACTCCTTTTGTAGCATGATTCATGTACTTATTTACCTTATACAGCTGTATAGCAAAAGTTATCAAAGTATCTAAGTGCTGGGATCTCAAGACTTCATAGTTACTGTGCTCTGAAAATTTTCACATCAAACTTTCTCAGTTAAAAAATAAAAAGATTCTTTTGTTACCACTACTGTATGCCCTGCAAGCTCTGGCAACAACACATGAGCTTTGGATTTTCTTCTGCAGTAGAGCCTAAAATTTTCTTTCCAGATCCATGTTGTGTAATGCATGATAGTGTTATAACCTGCTAAATCAACTCGGAGCATGTGAATAAGCTCAGTTTTAAAAGGACCAGTTGCCATGCTTCTAGCAGGTGTTGTTCTTTCCTTTCTAAGGATTAGGAACATATTCCTGACCAGTTCTGGAAAGATGCCTAAGTGGCCCACCTGTCAGCAAACAAGAGAAACAGGAGTGAGACAACAGAAAGTGGTTTTGTGAGCCTTTGGGACTAAGTAGACTAGCTATGTACATCAAGATTACATGAGACTGAGCTTGTTTTCATGTTACTGCAAGGAACATTAAGTCCATAGGCAACCTATTTGTTCACTTTTGGTCCAGGAATTCAGTTCTAATTTTTTCTTTATTTTCTTTCATTTAGTCTCCTTACTTGTTTTGTCAATATATTCAGACAAAATATACAGATGTCACTGGTTTTAAGTAAATGAAGCAGAAAAACCCCTCAACTTCATTAATGTTTTTTAGTGAGAAGTAGAATCCAGTTTTGTTTCCATCTGGACCTTCACTGTCATTCTGTTTCAAGCATGAGTAAAAAATCAGTAGAGAATAAGTAGATTTACATGTACACATATAAAAAAAGAGTACAAGCATTTTTTATTAAAGTTGAAGTATCTAGGACTGACCAGGGAGGAAGTCACACAAATAAAAGGTATAACTATGTGACCTAAAGCACACATGCAGCTCATTTGATAGTTATTGGGAACAGAGTGCAGCAGACACCTGCTGCCTTTTAGCAAGGAGTTTCTCCAGAATTAATGATGCAAGGTTGCTATGCTTGGGAAAAATGACTGCAGCAGCTACTCATGGCAGTGAGGCAAGCAAAACTTTGGGAATACAGAGCGGTAGAACACAGGGACTGTGCACTGAGTGACTCTCGTGTGACACCTGACTGGTAGAACGGTAGCAAGTGTTTGAAAGTATAAATAGCAAGTTTGTGTGGCAATGGATATATTTGTGTTTGTATACATTCTTAAATGAATATATCTGTAAGTGTACTGCCAAGTACAGCAGATTCCTTTCTCATCTCCAAGATGCCCTTTTATGTGTCCCTTCTGGACCTGTTTTGAACATGGCATATCTTTATTTGCTAAGGCAGACCTTCTCTTCTCCATCTTTAATGTAGTTAGAACTAAGCAGACTTCAGAGCAGTGTGGGGACACCTCGGCTGGCTTTATGAAAGGCTGGAGCAGCATAAGCAGTGTCAATTTGAAGTTCCAAGCTGATTCAGATAAACTATTTCCAGCATTGTCATGGTTAGTTTAGATAATACAGTCAAATCATCCATTGTTAGAGTAAGGCATTTCCCATTGTGTGAATTTTCCTCCCACTGTTTTATGTAGCCAAAACATCCGTACACGTGTGTACGTGCATCTACAGCCAAATGAGACACTCAGTCACCTTGCTGCCTACTTTTATTAGATCGCTCTACCTTTTTTTCTTCCTCTCGCACCTCTGCAGTTCACTGTGTGAAGCTTTTTCCAGCATGGGCTATACATCCTACGAAGCTTTGACAGTACGCTCATGGTTTCGCTGCGTTTTGCAAATGTTCCTCGATCAACCAAGTGGCGCCTTGGCCAAGACAGATGCTGAGAGAACAGTTGGTAAGTGCTCACATTTCCCTCATGTTTGCAGTAACGGGGCTATATTGCAAAGCTGGCAAACATTTCCAGCTAATTACAAAATGTATTTTTGTTTGTATTCCTTTACTTTTACCTAATTACAAAATGTGTTTCTTTACACTGCTTGTGCTATTTATTGATAGTTTGCCTGCTCTGCATATGACAAATTTATCACAAACAAAGATAAAAGAGCTTGTTTCCTTGGAAGCAAAGAATAAAAACTTGCTCCCAAGGAGACAAGTTATTTTTCCCCCATGGAGAAATTGCTCTAAAAAAAGTGAAAATCTGAAGTAAATAGTCAGAAATCATGCTGTGAATGGCCTAAAACTAAAAAAAAAAAAAAAAAAAAAGAGGGGGGCAGGGAGCAGAGGAATCTAGCTGCAATTAATTCTCCCCTTTTTTACACTGGATATTTTGCTTTCTTAGTGCAATACTTCATCCCTTCTAAAACCATTGCAGTTCTCATTATCTATAGAATGTGTCTTTCAGTCACTATTTCTCATGCACATTTTGCAGATTGCAAAAAAAAAAAAAAAGAAACGCATTAGCTTGCTTATCCAAACTTAAAACTCTTTATTCTCTTACAAAGTATATCAGAAAAATAACTGATTTGGACTTGTGTTATTTGTCTGGAGACATGCAGTTGGTTGCCGAAGACATGTGTTTTAGATATTTTAAAATAATATTTCTCTTTACCTTTTGGGGACTAAATTAAATCTAAAAGCATAACTGTATACTGTGTTTAATGATATGCTCTCTTGTAATAATCAGGAAAAGCCTACATGGAGCAGCTGACTGAAATGACAAGACTGATTTTTAAACTCCCAGAAGTAGAAAACATTCTTTTAAAGGCTAATGTTGGACAGTCAGTTTTCAAGCAAGACCCAAAAAATGCTCTTGTCCTGTTCATTAAGGTACTGTACATCTCCCCCTGTGTTAGTTTCATAGGACAATTTTAGGGAAAAGAGACTATATATCAGATTTAGAGTGCTGAAAAAGAAATTACTCACAAAAGTCTCATGAGAGACTCAGTAATCTGATTTATATTTATTTCAATGTTTTTGTTTTCTCAGGCTATTGGTAGAACTTACAGTGGTCTTCAGACACTCTCTGAGAAATCTGCCATGGTAGCAAAGACTCTGGAGTATTTGGGTGATGTGTTAAAGTATGTAAAGCCTTATCTGAAGGCGAAAGGACCTCCAGAAGGTCTGCAGCTTACATACTGGATCATAGGTAATTATTTTACTACCTCTTTTCTTTTAGGAAATAGTTTTAAAGAATCAGTAAAATAAACTTATAATACTTTCTTTCCCTTCTATGCTATCCATATATATATTTCCTCTATACTATTTAATGTTTGATAAAAGAAAGTCACCAAGATGCTACAGTTAAAAATTTACTTTTTTTTCAGATTTTTTTTAGATGCTGGATGATGTCTAACCTCCTTGTAGTTTTTGTTTGTGGGGTTTTTTTATTATCCCTGCAAATCAGTATTTTCAAAAGTAAGATGTTTTTGAGGCTTTCATTACAGAAAACCACTCATTTTACCTCAATAAACCCAGAAACAGTGACAGGAGTTGGTTTCTGGCTATTTAGCTGTAGTGAGGACTATTGTAAGTCATAGCAGTTCCTGAACTTACAGCCATTTATGGGAATCTATGGGATCTGCTCTTCCCATAGAGGGTCATGAGATCTTTTTGTATGAGGTCTTTTGTTGTCTCCTTCCTCTGCCCACTCGTTTTAAAGAGAAGTGATGAGCTCTGAGTTTTTCCTATAAAATATAAAAGTTAGGTGCACATCCTTCTGAGAGAATTCCAAGTTTTGAACCAGATGGGTTGAGACCACACGTAGCTTTGTTGTTAGGTATCCAAGCTATGGGGCATAGCCTGGCCTGCCAGACAGAACACTGTAGTAATCACTTACTTAAATGATTTTTTTTTAAATGATTGTATAGTTAAGGCAAAAAATGAAAGTGCTGCCAAGGAGTCACAGAATTCAGCAAACTGTAGGCAGATTTTGTTAGAGGCAATGTGAAGTAGAGTTTAAAACTATGGTTTCAGGGAGTTGAGGGGAAGGTTTTTCACCCAGTGGGGGATTGGGCACTGGACAGGCTCCTGTGTTAGTGGCCAATTTGGCTTAGGTATGAACTTTGCTTCTTTTTGGTACTGCTTCTCTGGCATGCACTCTGCACTTTACTAAAATGCAGTTCTAGCATTTATTCGTTAAGTGTGGAGCCACTGATAGGATGGAAAAGAAGAGTGCTTTAATTATCAATGAATGTGCCAGTCTGACCCACTTACCTTTAAACCTTATGTGTCTTAAAACAGAGGTAATGATTTGCATGCACACACAGTTTACATCATGATTCGAAGGAGCCAGGGAAAGATGCAGAAAAGCACACTAAGATGCAGAAGGTGCATCAAATGTACTGTAGTTAGAGTTTTATAAAATACTTTTTTTTTTATATTGAGAGATCAGCATATTTTGATACACAAGATGTATATCAAATTAAACATTTTTAGATAGCCAGATGTGGGTTGGAGTCTTGGAAAGTAATTTTAGATTGGTATTTTCCTTTTTAGATTGATATTGTCCTTTTTGTTCTTTGCAGTAGGAAACGATTAATCTTCAGTCATGCTGTTGTGTGTAAGAACTGTCCTTTCTTTTTATTTAAGAAAACATAAAGAATGTTTAAAAGAAAAAAATCTTCAAGTGTATTTCAATCACTGCTTCACATTCTCTGGGCTTGTTAAATTATAAGGACAAAGCATAAAGCTTAAATATAAACACCTCCTGTCTGCAGTCAGATTGTGTCTTGTACTGTCCCATACATCACAGCAGTGATAATAGAAGGAGTACTTTTAGCCGGAATGACCATGTTTCTTTCAAAGCAGGAAGCTTAGACAACATTATTAGAAGTATTGTTAGGTGATCTTTCTCTTTCTCTATGATTGATCATTGTGTTTTCTTTCACTCCACAAGATTAATGTTGTTTTGCGTTGTTTTTAGAGATGATAATGAATGACTTTTATAGATTAATAATATCTTGTAACAGCCTACTTTTGATTTTCTATTTTTTTCAAAGACTTAAAAATGTTTCCTTGGGATATTCCTGTATTTTCAACCCAGCAAACTTTTTCTTGCCTCTAATAAAATGTAAAGTTGAAAATGTCTACGTAAGAATCTTGTTTTATTTAATGTGTGTTTTGAGTATTAACACTTCTGAGTATGGAGTTAGTTTTCCAAGAGAAATTACACCTCGCCTGCAATAAAGATGTTTCTCAAAGTTAGGGTATTTACACATCAACACCTTTTTACTTTTTTTTTTGGCAAGTCAAAAGAACAATCTTAAAACTGCCTCAAAGCTGAGCAAGTGATACATTATTGTGCTGAAAACAAGAGCTATGTTCTCTGAGACTCTCCGTTTGTGAACTGAGAGCTCACTAAGACCTGGCAAGACTCTGGTGGTTTATTGGAGTTGGCTGCCCCTCGTTCTTCTTAATCTGCTGAAATTAAATGCAATTTGAAGGATATTTAATGTTTTGCTAACATTGAATTGCTGTGTGAGTAGTTGCTGATGTGGTGTTGCTGCAGTGGTGTTAGACAAATGTGAAGGGAAGGCAAAGGCAACATTTCTCTGCAAAAGGGATTAATGCACACAGCAAGGTAAATGTTTAAGTGCAGATGTGCTGATTACAGTAGGGTTATGGATCAAGTTTAATTAAGTTTTCTGCAGGAATCTAAGAGACTCATCCTTTTTTTAACATTGTTGTACTTTTCCTAGACCAGCTACACTTGTCTAAAAGCTTCTAATTTTAATGTGTTGACTCAATTTAGTGTTTTATTTTGATTAACTGTAAATGGACTTCTGAGTTGTTTTGACTGGGATTATTTACAGAATGCCATGGAATGAGTGGATAGGAGTGAGACAATTCAGTTGCTCTTGCTACTCTCAGATAATCTAATTTAACATAATTGCTTCTTTAGGCTTTCTTAATTTCTTTCCTAACTGTAAAATGCTTTGGGATTTTTTGATTTTTTTGAATTTTTTTTCAACAGGATGTCTGGTAAAGTTCTGTGCATCAATACTGGCTACTTCCAAGGCACAGCAACTCTTGTTTCGCATTGTGGATTGCTTGCTGCTGCCACACTCTGTGCTCCAGCAGGACAAGGAGCTGCCTGTGGCTTTGCTGTCTGCCATTCAGGAAAGCCTGCCTCTTTATCTCCAGGTAAATATATCAGCTCTATTATCAGCACACAAATGAATCTTCAGGAAAAGATTCATATGGCAGAGGATGTTTTCTCTTTCCCTGGTCAGAAAAAGTGTGGACTGACTTTACAGAAGCAGGAAGAGAAGGTTTTTTCTTCTTATACAAGTGGAAGGAGTATTGTCAACCCTTTGGCTTTCCTCATTGCAGGCAGCTATGCTGTTGTACACTCCAGAGCTTCTGGTCTCATCATTGCACATGGAAAACTTTTACTCTGGTCTCCAATGTGACAGGTTCCTCAAACAGTGCATCAAGGAATCATAATATGTAGTGAGAAAATTGTTAAGATGACAGAGCCAACAAATACTTTAAATCATCCTTGACTTGGCTAACTGTAGGTAGTTACAGATGAGATACCCTTTTTTTTGTTGCTCTAAGGAACAAAAGAAAATCCTTGCCACTGGCATGTCTTAATACTTAGAGACAATGTTTTGCTAAATCAGATGCCTGCTGCTTATGATTACATGACTAAAGCCTTCTTCCCCATTAGTCCTTCTCTTCTCTCAGTTTCCCTATCACTCTTGAAACTCTAAGGCTTGATGCTTTAGAAAGAGACTAATATCTGATGGTAAGAAGAGACTGTACTTTGAAAATAAATAAGTTGACATGTTTTCCTTGTAAATCCTTGTGTCTTTTTTGCTTACCATTTTCCCTCCTCTCATAGTCTTCATTTTGATTTCAGTCTTAGCTCACTACTTTGCAGGATTTATTGTGAAACAGTGCAGCGGTGACGTTATAAACACCCCTCAGATTTATTAATTTCAAAAGCAGCACATCATGATTGAAGGCATGTCATATGGAAGTGAATATGGTTATGTAATGCTGTGCACAGTATGTTTTGCTATGTTGCTCTGTAGGCATGTTCAGAAGCTGTGTACATGTAGGGCCATCTGGACAATGGTATCAGCATGGAGTGTGAGTGTCTGTTTGCTAAATTGGTATTTCAGTTGTAGAGCCAGTTTCTCTGGAGCCTGCACAGACAGATGAAGTCTTCAGATGAAACCACTTGAGTTGGCTTGGAAGTCAGAATCTGACAAATTAAACAGGAAACAAGGGTTCACAACGCTCAAGACTTCAAAGCCAACTCAAGTGGTTTCATCTGAAGACTTCATCTGTCTGTGCATTGTCCATGTGCTTTCCAGCTATGCTAGATGATCTTGTTCGACCAAATATTTTATTTTAGACCAACACTGATTCTAGAAAACAAGTAGTTCTTAAATTTCATAAACACTGTTGGGGAGAAAAGAGGAGAATCAGTGAGTTATTTTTCCTGTTTCAATATGGGACTTTTGCATTTTATTAAGTTTCTATTACAAAGTTCCAACATTTTTAAGTGCTTCATTCATTCGAAAACAGTTCCCTCTCTTTTATGTGGAAAAGTGGAAAATTCTGATTTAGAATCAACTCAAAACAAAAATATTTCAAGACCAGTTTAAAAACAAATAAAAATTCTTTGAGATTGAATGGATTCTAGGCACTCTTTGGCATCTCAGGTTACTGTTTTGCAATTGGCTTAAGGCTAAATTAATTCCCTTTCACCACCATGTGCATTCCCATTTAATTTGCTTTAATGATTCTGTGAATAGCAATTTGTGACCTGAATCAAATAGTAACTATCCTCACAAAATAAACAGAATCCAAAACTCAAATGGGCATATCAGAAAAGTGATAAAACAATACATGGAGGAGGGAAAGCATGTAAATGTGGTGAGAAGAAAGACAGAGAAACAGAATTCTTTGGGAATAACCTGACTTTGACTAACCTAAACTGCAGGTGAAATGTGTGATGAGGCCTCTCTTGGGTGGCTGCCCTGTGCCTAGTGCTCTTTTGTGGAGGTAGAGCTCTGGTATTTTAGTGCAGGAGCCTTAATTCACCTGAATGTTAGACAAACACTGTTCTGTAGATCTTCCCTCTTAATACTCCAGCTTACAACTTAATGCTTTGGCAGTTACATGAAAAGAAAGAAACAGGAATTTGGAGACCATGCAAAATATCTTTTTATATATGTGAGTTTGTTATTCACAGCCAAAGTATAAAAGCCCTTGAGTGGAATTTCTACTCAGCAGCCCTTCCTTTTTAATTTTTTTTTCTTTAGTCTTCTGAAAAGTTCCAGGTTCCATCTTTTTTTTCTTCTTCTTCAGTTCCTACAGTGTGGGCCTCTCCTGCTTTGTTTAAAAAAACTACGTCAGATCCCAGAAAACACTGTAGGTTTGCTAGCAAGGATCTGAGAAAACTTCCTTCCTTGCCAAGTTTTTAACTGTTCCTAATGTGGTTTACTTGATCCTTTTTTCTGTTTTAAAGAGGTTTGAAATATGTCCTTGTAGCAGTTAATTTTACATATCCACTGATGCGGCAATTTTATGAAATCCTATAAAATTCCTGATTTTTTCATCTTTTAGGACAACATACAAAGCTCCTTCTCTCCGCACAGTGTAGTTTATTACTAACTTTACAATTCATCAGAATCCATGACTGTATCTCACCATCCTTCACCACCCCAAACATACAGATTCATTTTTAATAGATCAAAGTTAGAGGCTTTGTTTAATTTTACACAAGCACACATAATTGTCACAGGCACTAATAAAGACTGGATGTTGCATTTCTGTCTCCTCAGCTCAGACTGACTGTGTTTACTTGTTATGTTTGTGCTTATATAGAACTTTGGGCTATAAGTTTTGGGCAGCTGGTCTGGTCTTCACTGTTCAGGGAGCTTATCAAGAAGTTCCTTTCAAACTCAGTCACTGGTGCTGCCTTGTCAAAATAGCTTAGTTCTAGCAACTTCTAAACTAATTTTTGGGAGTTTTTAATCTTGGCTAAAGGGTTACTGTCTGAATATTTCTTTCACTGAGCCTCATCTGTTTTGATAATATTTGATGATCTAAGAAAGACTTTTATTGAGATATAATATAAAGATTGCCCTCAGAATTGTTTGAATGACTGACTTTGAAAAGTAAAGCATGAAGAACATGAATGAACAGCCATTTTAAAATTTATGGGACTGTTCCTAATTATGAGATAGTGAGGCATATAAAATTTAACTGTAAGTATTTCACTGCTGCAAAAAGAAGTTGAGTTGATTTGTGTGGTAGTGGATTGCTAAAATCTTCCATAAGAAGTTTCAGACCAATATTGCTCTTGATGGATTTCAGAGCATGATTTGGAGGAATTTTAGTATATATTTACCAGTAATATGGGAAAGAACTGAAGCAGTGTAAGAAACTTGTTTTGGAGAAGAAATATTGGTTTAAATATATCTTGCAGAATACAGCGTGGGTGCATGGAAAAAGCATTGTATACATAATGACAGGGAAGGTAAGATACACTGCTTGACTTATCAGTGTTAATCCTGCCCAAATACAGAAGATTTGCTGATTTCTATCTAAATACAGAGAATGGCAAAAGAGCTTCATTCTGAGTAGTGCTTGGCACATACATTTCCCAGTGATTTTAATGGCTCTGTGCAGGCTCAGCATTTGTCAGGCCTCCCATGAGCCACATATGCGGTCCGATATTTGAGCAAGCTTATTAATACATTTTGTGAATTATAATATGTATTTAATAGGAGTTGTACAACATTAATTGGTGAACAGCAGATTTATTCCAACAGCAGGACTTACAGTATAAGTCATCATTAGGTAGCTTGGCATTTCTGCAGTGAATAGTTCCAGTAATCCATACTAATCGGTTCTTTGCTCTCCACAGGTGATTTACAGATACACAGATAAATCAGAAGAGGCAGCTCTGGCCACAAAAGGCTCCTGCAGTGAACACACACAGGAATCAGTTGCCTTTCTGCTAAAATGAAGAGCAGATGATGTCATGCTTCTCTGCTCCCCTTAAAATGCCCCTTTTTTCTTTATCTTGACCTCAGAAAATGGCTAAATAACATATTTAAGTAAAAGAAAGCGACTCTATCAACCCTTTAAAATCCATCTGCTTTGTAGAGATTGTTCTGGGGGTCTGATATGATCGATTTCAAATCTGCTCCAGAAGTGCAGTCCAGTTGCACATGTGTTTCTTCTTTCTCTCATTTGAATGGTAGCTTCCTTTGCCTCTCTTAATTACTGGTGGGATTTAAAAGAAGAAATTTCAGCATGATTACCTTGCAATAATACCTTGCAATGCCTAGGATGTTTTGCCATTGTACCTGGAGATCTGCAGCTACTGTGCAGTGTTGGTAATTTATGCCTTGTGCCACTTGGGATGTGGTGTTGTCAGACCTTGTGTGGGTCTGTTGCTCTCTGTACTTTTTTAAGGAAACGAGTCCAAAATAAAGAACATGGTGTTGACTTGAAATTTTTTTGTCCGAGAGAGAAATCCAAGTTATTTTCTAATTTTTTGGGATGCAGTTTCCAAATCACTTTATTTCAACCCAAAGAATGAAAATGAAGGATCAGGTTAGGTTTGTTAGTTCACTTTCAAATGAAGTTATTAGACCTACAAAAATTAGTCAGCATTCCTTTAGATATCTAACTCGAATATTGCTTTTTTTTCAGTTATTTAAAGACTTAAAGATCATTCTAAAAAAAAATAACTGATGTCTTCTTTTCCTGATACTGTGTATCATTTGTTGATCCTCAGTTTGAAGAACTGCCTCATTTTAGCAAGTGTCATTATTAGTTCTTCAGAGGTGCTGTGTTCTTCATGTATTCCTGCAGGTATCCTCTGTAAGGTTGTGATGTTCTTTGTGGCCCTTTTATCAGCTAAATTAATGCACTTTGTCATAGGTGTTTAGGTTCTCTCGGTGTTAAAACAGTCTAGAGTCTTAAGAGTGCCAGTTCTGATATTTGGATTATGGAATACATTCTGTCTTTTTGTATGACCTTTACTACAGGAAATCACAGGCAACTCTTCTTTATGCTTCTTGCAGTATCTTATTGGAAACATCAAACACTTAAATTTACACAGTAAATACTCTGTTATCTCTAACAGTCTCTCTGGGTCTGCTACTTGCCAAGAAGTAGCAGTCTTCTCGTTTTTAAGAATTCTGATACAGCAGCAGCTGCTTTTTCCTACGATAATTTACTCTATGTACACAAAAGGAAGAGAAAATCAGAAGTTTTAATCAAAACCTCAGTTCCGAAAGTGTGTTCTTCTATCATTAAGATTTGCAAAAATTACCAAGGAACCCTAGAAGTATGTGAGGTGAAACCCTTAACCTAAATCTGCATTCAAGAGAACCAACAACAACAAGTCTTCAGGCACCTCATTTCTTGAAGTCTTATATTTCCAGTATTTGTTTCCTGTGGAACCAAAAGTGGGATTTCCCTATTTCAAGACCCTCAGCTATGCCTCAGCCTGCTTTTTTTTTTTTCCCTGAGTTTTTTGTCAGGTTCACACAGACAGGTATAGATGAAAATGTTTTTGGGAAAGGACTTCTATACAAAAACCCACAGAAATACACTTTTTCTGTAGCTGGGGAACCAAAGCAGCTTGACTTGATCTGTTCATTCCTATACTGGGGCATTAGTTTACCTCAGCAACCATAAATATTCAGACAGATATTCCTCCTACCAAAACTGGAGTCTGGATTACAATGCTAATGGAAGCTTGAAGTACTCTTGAAATTGCTGCCTAGGGAGCTCTGTGCTTGACCTGGTTTTACACCATTATTCTTGTTGGACAAAACTATTGTGAAAACTGAGTCCTCAAGAGGCTTCTGTTTGTGCTGCTGACTGTGACCCTTGAGATAGGAGATCACAGGAACTTTTTATTTTTTTCTTAGTGATTTGTTCTTCTTCCTCTCAGTAATCAGAGGAGGGGGAGGGAAACAAGATCTTAACTTTCTCTGATAGGAATCCATTCTAGTAAGAGTGCAACTTTTTTTTTCAGGGATGTTCTGTAACTACAGGTAGAGTTCAGATAAGCACTTTCTGGGCAAGTACTTTCATCATAGATTTTTCTCTGGATCAATATAGCTTATATTGGATAAATCACAGCAGTTTTAGCCTTATCTTAAACAGAGTTTAAAACCTCCTCTAAATCCTTTATAAATAGTGTCTAATATACGCTAATTAGTTCATTCTATGAGCAAATCTTTTCTTGTTGGAGCTCAATTCTCATTGCTCATTTTTCAGCTATATCATTTATACAAAAATTTCACATGCTCTTTTACAAGCGGATGAGGTATTTACTCTTTCTGTTTCTTCTTAAATCTTACCTGACTAACATACTTTGTTAGACCATGTACAGAATTGAAAACAGAAACAAGAAGCTTTTGGTTGCAGAAGCTTTCTCAGGTCTGAAATGCCAAGGTTTTATTTGGAATTTGAAGGGGAGCTTGCATGTCCCAAAGCTTATCTTCAGTATAGTAGCCTAGTGAAATATTTTTCTCTCCTTTGTAAGCCTTGCCTGTCTTCATTTGCAGATCATCATATCTATTGCAAATTAGTGATGCTTGTTTGTCAGGCATAGTTACTCTGAGTGCAGCAGTTTTTACACAGCATGTAGTGAGTGCTTAACCTACAGTTGTTAAAGATTTATTCAACTGTATTTTTAAAAACTTATTCCTCACTTTCTAAATCTTTCCTCTGCAGGGCCTGTCCTTCATATGTTGTCAGTCCCAAACACAGGGTGCCTATTTAAATCAACTCCTTGGGAGCATAATTCGACATTACTTTGGGCGGTTTCTCCCTTCGGCGCCCGGTGCTGGGCAGCATCCTCTGCTCACTGCTTTGGGCAGCTCCATCACAGCCCCTCAGCTGCTCCGCCTCCGAAGGACCACTCTGCAGGTCATCAGGTAAGGACCAGTGAAATATAAAACATCACTCACTCAGGTTTCACATTCAGATTTCACAGACAGCTCGTGAGAACAGGCCTCTGCTTTCTTCTCAGCTGGCGGTGTGGCTCTTGGAAGAGTTTGTGAGTTGCTGGGCAGGGAGCAAAGGAAGGGCAGTAAAATTGGAAAGATTTTTGGGAGAGTAATTAAAGATAAAGGTCCTAGGCCATAACAAAAAATATTACATGAAAATCAAGTAATTTTCTAGAAAAATTATGCTCCAATAGACATCATCATGTGTGTGTCTCAGGCTGTATTAAGGGTCATGGAGTTGCAGTGCTTAGAGCTCCACAGTTATCTGTGCATGTGGGGCTTTGTTGCTCTCTAATGTGAGGGCTTACACAAGTGTACCAGCTACCCAGGGGACATGGAAAACAGCAGGTGTGGGAAGAGGAAGACATAGAGGCAAGGAGACAGTGCTTGTTCACTGTGGTGTCACTACTCGCACGATGTCAACTGCAGCCACAAATCTGTGTTCCTGCTACTGAGAAGCTGGTACTTGGTTTTATGTACTGCAGAATGGTGAACAGTCTGTACTTTTTGTCCATGTTGGGGAAGGATTTAAACCCCCTCAAATATAAGGTGATTGCTTACATCTAAGGTAATTGGATTTTTATTTGTTAAAGAGTGGGTACATGTGTTGATCAGAAAAAGAATGTTAGTCCTAATCTTGGGTAAATAGGATAGGTAATGCAGTAAGTAAAGCCTGTATTATCACTTAATAAGGGAGTGAATTGAGATTTCATAATCTTAATTCTGACATGTTTTTGGATACCCAAACTTCATCATCTTATTAAAGTTATTTTTGAATGTGTGCATGCATGTGTGAACATGGGGATTGAGAGTGGAAAGCTCTGAAGGTGTAATGGCACTTGGAGATTTTTAAGATGTGAAACATTCCTTAGTGATCTGGGAAGAATGTGTTACAACTGAGCAGCACTCTGGTTTGCAAACTGCTGGGTGGTCATGAGTCAGTCACAGGGTCTGGTCACAAATAGGTGCAGTTTGCTCACCACTTTGGTATACGAAAGCAGTGAATGTATTGCTGCTGCAGAGAGGAAAGGGAACCACACCATCAGGATTGTATTGTCCTGGTCAGAGAGCCTTTTTAGTGGAGGAACACACAAATAAAAAATTGTGGGAAAATTTCAGAGTAATTAATGGGACAGAAGATTTCAGAGTTGCTAATATTAAAGTAAGACCACATGATACAAGAACTGTAGTTGTTCCAGCTTTCATTTCCCAAGTCACACCAGTGCTCTGAAGCAGTGCAATTAAGTGCCCAGATCTCTGAAAGTCAGGTTTCATTTGAAAGTTGTAGAAGCACCCTTAACTGAGTTTTAATAAGGTTGTTGGTTTTTAATTGGTGCATTGCTCAGTCAACATATGTGCCTTGAGTAGATAACAGTACCTAATATTTAATATCTTAAAAGGTTTTTTTGAATGTTCTGAGTGCTCTTGAATAAATGCTGTGTTCTCTTTCACCTGTGAAACTTATTGTCTTCAGATTTCATTAATTTGTGGTGCCAAACCAACAGCAGTTGGTATTCTTATATTCTTTTGTGGAAAATGAACAAATCAAGGTGTTAAAATTTGAACACTCCATGTGTGATGTTAAAATTTGCTCTTGTTGCAGATCGACAGGTCACCTTTTATCTTTGTGCCAGATTTTATATTGGAGATGTTTGTGTTAATTCTGGCAGAGCAAAATCAGTCATTGGCTGTCCTGTTACAACATACTGTTGACAAAAATAAAATAACAGTACCAGTGTAACAGCAGAGCTGTATGATTGAGAGTTTGCAAAAGCACATAAAGCTAAATAATGTAATTAAATAACAGCTGTATTATGGATGTTGGTTTAGGATTTTAGAATCTTGATTCCTTTATGTATTCAATTATGAAGCTACCTTTGTATTTAGCTTTTAATAGTCACACTTGAGTTTTTAACTGTAATTATGATGACTCTTGTTTCTCACTCCTCTCTGAACAGAAGAGTCAGAAGATATCACTGTCCTCTGACAAATTGGGAGTCATTGCTATGACTAAGACAAATAGAAGCCATTATTTGAGCCTAGATAAAGATAGAAATCTATGTAGTAGGCCTCCTGCTGAAATATCACAGTTAGTTTAAAGTATATGGTGCTTGCATTGCATAGAAAAAAAAAAAATCCCAAATCACAGACTTTGTTTTGGCTTGCTTTGTCTTCCCAGGGAAAACTACCTGCAGTTCAAAGGGCAAGCTCCACCTCCTCGTTTGGCCTCTGTTCTGGCTTTCATTCTTGGAGTACTGCAGAGAACCCAGAGCACTGAACTGTGTGACATCGACCTGGTGCTCCCGGCTGTGTTGAAATGCTTGGTGCTGGTTAATGAGCTGCAAGGTGAGCTGTTTGTTTGCTTTAAGTGCATCTCTCCACATGTGCAAGATTTTTGCACAGCTGAACATCTTTCATGCAGTGTTTAAGACTCTCAGATGAGGTGAATAAAATAACCTGGCCAGATAAACTGGATGAGGCTTTTTTTTTTTTTCATTTACTGGTCTGGGACTCTGTCTCTCAGGCAGAAGTCTTGCCTCATTTAACTCTGTAATGAACTAATCAGCTTCTCAGGAATCTGAAGGCATTTCCTTTTTCCCCATCCTTCCCATATAATCTCCTCTGTTAGCAATTATGAAAATTTTCTTTCACCTGAAGTTTTGAGACCATATAAGACTAGTGTATGATCTCCCCACGGAGGCATTATAAATGGATTAAAAGTAGCATGTTGCTCTCTGAAGGTACCTTTGAGTCTTCTTTCTTCTATTAGCATGCTTTGTTTTGTAGCAAGAACATCTTTATTTTTAGCTACTTAAAGAATGAAGAACTCTTTTCACCCCACCATTGTATAACAAATCTACCTGAGCTCAAAATTTCCATTTCTTGCTGCTAGAGAAGCATTAAGCAAAATTTGGATTCACCTCTGACTTCTCATGGGAATTTTCTCTAATAAAGTACTCTTTGATTCTGGTCTATAATAGCTTCAAGGACAAGATGTGATTAGGAAATTAGCTCAGTCATCACACAACTTTCTCTCCCCCTTTTGCCATCACAGCCATATCTGCTAGAAGCTGAGTACCCACCTTGCAATGTGCTGGGGAATGAGCTGGCAGTCCTGTGCTGCTGGAGCCCTGCCTGCCTGGACAGGGCTCTTCCACACCCTTCTAGAAAAGTCCTTGCCACTCAGTTCCACCTTTATAAAGGAAGAGCTGTCTCTTGGGACTTGGAGATTTATTTGAAAACAATTATTGAGAAAGTAGGGAGGAGTTTTGTTGGGATTTTTAGTTTTTTTCTCTTAAAAAGAGAGTTAGGGTGCATTTCAGAACAATCTCCACCACTGAAAGTATGGAGTAGTTCCACATAGCTTTGAGCAGGATATAAAGCTGTGACTACTTTTTCTTTTGAATCAAACCAGAATGATTAAAGAATATAAACAGAACTTACATTTAAATAAAACCTTTGTTTCCTCTAAATGTATATCTCTTGGCTTTAACTTAAAAAGACCATAGTGTATTTAAAAATCTGTTTAAAGAATAATGGTGGTGAAAATAAGACTTTTACATAAACCCATGACTCATTCTGTTCTTTACAGCCAATCTAACTAAGTGCTCTCACAGTCATTTCACTTGCATCAAAGAAAAGATGAAACCTTTTTTTTTCCTCATTTGAAAATTTTTGTCTTCATGAAAAGACATCCGCCAGATGATCAGTTCAAGAGCTCTGTGTGAATCTTGTGATTTTTCTTTTGCAGTTAAAAAAATATCTACAGACATTGTACAGTACATGGTAGAAGGCTGCCAAGCAGGGTCAGGAGGAGAACATGCCACCCAGCTGACTTCTGTATTTAGGTAACCAGAAAATATGCCAACTGGCAGCAAAGCTGCTGCAAGCCAATTGACAGCAAACATGTTTTCTTAAAATAACCAATTATCCTAACATGCTGCATTGTTGCTTGTTTATGCTATTTAAGTAATGGCACTTTTGGCACTGGGTTTGAACACAGCTTTGCCAAAAAGCCAGAGCAGAAAAACAGAAGTGAGAGAGATACCTGTTTCCTCATGGGTGAGGTATTGTTTTGAGAGGCATACAGAGGGAGGTGTGTTGCTCCTGCAATGGGGAAAAGCTATTGGGAATACTGATGGTGCAGTGAAAGTGTGTGTGCCTAATTTGAAGTGGAGATAATCGTCATATAACAAGCTTAGCTTTGTTTATTTGATTTTGTGACAATAATAGGTTATTATAATGTAAATTATCCTTATTTCATAGCTCTGCAAAATGAATCTTGTATCTCACACGGATATAGTAGAAGAGCTACATGACCTGGAACCCAAAAACATTCTACAACCTTTAAGCACTGCTGCTATACTGGGCCAGGTCTAGGTGAAAGCTCCAGAGAGACTCACTGAACAAAAGAATGGGTATTTGTGGGAATGCCAGTCTGTTTGTGATATATCACTTCCATGGGATGTGTCAATCCTAGTTTGTTAGTTTTGATTTGAATGTCATCTGTGATCTTTAAAGGCCTCAGATCTTCAGGTTGGCAAATGGGTGTGCTTCCATCCAGTGGTCTGTCCTGTTTAAGATCCAGTAGGGCTTTTTAAGAAATGCCAAAGTTTCTGCAAATTTGAATCTAAAACTCTTGCTTCGTTAGTCTTTTTATTGCAATTATTATTTATTAAGTAAGAAATAAATGGTTTAGTTTTGCATTCATGCACATTAGAAAGTAAAGTGGAACAAGCTCTGGAACAAGGCAGTCCTGGTGAAATAGCATCAGAATCTGCCAAATTGTTTGAAAATATGTGTGGAAGTTTTAATATTAGGCTTCCAAAACATAGCTTTGTTTAGAGAAAGTATTCCAGGTAGAGTATTCCAGTGTAACAAAGAAAGTTGCTATGCAGCCAGATTGCTTACTCTGATTAGACTCTTAGTTGTTTTTGGCATGTTCTCTGCATCATCAGTTTTGAGCCTGCATTAAATGCCTGTGTATCCTCCTCAGGCAGTTTATCCAGGACTACACTGCAGTCTATGATCACCGGGTTTTCAGCATTCTGGAAACAGTGACAGTCTTGGATCAGACTTTAGTCACCAGCCTGATTCCCACGATCACACAGTCTCTGAAGGATTCAGAGCACAAACAAGGCCTTGGAAGAAATGCTGCACAGAGGTTTGATTTTCATTTATTATTTTTTGACAATGAAGAGTAGAGGTTTATTCTCTTGAAAGAAAGCAGTGTTAAGACAGCAGCACAGACACTCAAAAATCAGTGATTTTTAAGTGTGTTCAGCCAGAAATCTCCCCTAACTCAAGCCTTCCATGGTTTTAAGCAGTCTGTATTTGCTAATGTTGATTCTAGAGTCCACAGACCACAGTAGAATTTAGTGAAACCAGGCTGCCTCTGCGTTGTATGTTGCAAAATGAAGAATTCCTTACCCGAAGAATATTCCTGTTAGTCCCTGTTTTAGAGGACTTCATGGGTCATATATGAAATTATAGTATAATCTGGTATGATCTGAGATGTTTGCAAAAGAAATACCCCTAATGTAATTTCAAGGGCTCTCTCATCATCTAAACTTAGAAGAGTTGTGGGTGTCCAGGAAAGGTTGGCTCTGATAGGCACAGCAGGCTGACACTTCCTCTGTTTGCCCCCAAGAACTTAGGACAGAAATATTTGACAAATGAATCCATCTGGCATTAGGAGGAAATGGCATATGAGGGGAGCAGCTCTGCAGGAATTCTGGTGTCTCTGGGTGCAGGTGCAGCACTGACCTTTCACCATCTATGCAAGCAGTCTTACAAAACTCTAGTAGGCTCTGCCTCGTGTGGCACCTGAGCCAAAACGGCTCCTCCTGTTAGTGCTGCTCACAGGAAACTGCCCTGGTCTGGGCAAAGAATTGGCCCCAGTGTTTGCTTTATTGCACATCCTGGGACTACTCAAATGGGAGGATCCATTCATGCCTCACACTGGGGAAGTTTTGAGGGGTGTGTTGGCAAGGTCTGGGCTATAAAAAGTCGAAAAGACAGATTTGTGCGAGGATAACTCTTGAGACACTAAAGGGTACTCACATGGTATTCATCGTCCATTTAATGAAAAATTTATTTAATTCATTTGTACTTACTCATTTTTTACTATCCACTACCAACAACTGCATTTGCTTTTATTTAAGAGTACTTGCCCTGGGTCAGCCTGATGTACCCTTATATGCCGGATTTCCACATGACCTGCTTTTCATCCTTTGAAAATTTTTTTCATAGCTAAAATTTTTGTTTATTTTCTTTTGTTAAATATTGTTAATATGGTAACATTCATCCCATTAGCTACAAAATACTGAAATCATGCAGGTTATTTGAGCTTCCTGAAATACATGCTTGGAGATTAGTGAAGACCTACATTTCCTTTATCTTCATCACTTAAACCATATATATTATCTGATCTGTTGTCGATGTGTTCTATTAGTAATCTGAATTTAGAATGTGCTCCATTACCCAGCAGCTTGAGCTGATCCATGAGCTTTTTATTGTAAGAACATTAATTTTCTCTCTTCAAGAACACCTGATATTCTCTCTTAAGTTCCAGTCTCTAAATAACGTCATATTAACATATTCAGTGTAATTACTGTAGACATTAAAGTGCAAATCCCTATCTATAAAAGAAGTAAGGTTCAGGAGTTGCATTAAATGCTTATGGTGGTGATGTCCAGTGTTGTTATTGCAAGGAACTAGTATGAAAACTGCAGTTTTGTTTGCTCAAGTTTCATGACAAAAATAGATAATTAGGAAAGACCTAAATGTCAGAGGCAGCAGTCTAACAATAATTACATTGTCTGGGTTGGAGAGTATTAGAATGAACTTAAGGTGAAAAGTCTCATCAACACATATGCACTCTTCTGGAAAATCCACTTGAGTGACAGTTCCCTTCTGAATTCCAGATTTATTTTAAAACTGTGTTTGTCCTTGGTTGAGGATGGTGGTCTAAATCTGGGTCAGTGCTGAGCTGTGCCCAAGTGTGAGGGGCTTGCATCACTGTGCTGTGGTGAGAGTCACAGGGATTGCTTGGGCAGAAATGAGAGAGCAAACATCAAGTCTGAATGCTGATATCATCTAGGCCTTGGAAACGCCTTGTTTTAAAGTGAGGAACTTGTATTTCACAGCAGTTTACTAAACAAGTAGGCTTTTGAGCAACTCCACTTCACTTCTAGCAATAAACAGTGCAGTCCTTGTTCTTCATCTGATCTGGCCATGCTAAAGAGTCACAGCAAACAAAGCAGTTGAATAGGTGGGGGAAAGTTACTGTGTTATAATATCCCAATATCTAAACAATGTGTTTGGGAATTACACACATTTACTCCTAGGATGTGTGAGATTGTTGAAGTAACATGTTACATGTTTGATTTTTTTTTTTTTTTTTCCTCCAACAGAGAAGCTTATAAAAGACTCTTATCTCACCTTGCAGAGGCTGGACAAAAGGAGATACAAAAACTGGAAAATGAGACAGATGAGCAGTGTGCTTGTGATTAATCCTTTCCTCTTGGACATTATGACATTGTCGGTACCTAAAACTACAAACTGCAACACACGAGACAAGTTCTTTATCTTAACAATGGAAATACATGTATCAATTTTTGTGGTTGCTTTTTTCCCAATTTATGTATTTTTAAAAAAATCTGTGGTATTTTATTATTGTCATGCATTTGAAGATTGACTAAATATCCTGTTGAATAGCAATAGAAAGATTGAAAGCTAATTTATTACATATTCAAATATCTATATGAACAGAGCCTGTATTGCAACATACATGAGAGGATTTCAAAGAATTTCACAACTTAGTTCACATTTAATGAGACTTGTCCCTCTTAATAGTGTACTTTTGCAAATCTTATTCAGTCTGTTCTTAAGAAAATCGTCATTTTGTAATTTGTAATTTATTATTTTAGTAGAATGAGAAAAATGTGTGCTCTCTAGTACTCAACTTGTTGAATGCAGTGCATTCACCAGGAGTTGTGCCAGTGTGATAAAGCTTGTGATAAGAGAGAGCATTTTTTTAAATATGTTTATGTTGCACAGAATGTACATAGCTGTCTTAATCTTCCACCTGTATTAAAACATTTCAGTATTTCATATTCCATTGTAAAACCTCTGTTTTCTTTATAAGTAATATAAGAAAAGGCAGGTTCAAATTTCTTGTTCTCTTCCTTTTCAATTCTATGTTCTTATAATTAACTCATAATTTCCAGGTTTCCCATGATTTTTAATTAGTCATGATATTTTGTTATCCACTTAGACTATGTGTGAAAGGTAGGAGGAGAAAAGAGGACAGACTTCTAATAAAAATTCTCATCATTTGATGAAAGGCTAGTAATTATTCCTGTTTGCCAGGAAAGCTGGGTCTTTGAAACACTTTGCTGTTATGGGTCTTTCCTGGGTGGATGTAACTCTGTAACTTTTTCTACTTTTTTTTTCCTCAAGTTCTCAGGAAACTTTCATTAATGGCTATGGTATCCACACTTTTCACTTCCCTCAATAATCTGAAGCTTTCTGAAAATTTCTGAAACTACTTACTGGACTTTGGGAGTGGGTTTGCCCTTAATGGCAGCACCAGTGAGCAGGCTCTTACTTTTAAAGTTATTCACATTTTAATTTTACAATATTAATGGGAAGGAAAAATTATTTTTGTGTCTAATAGCTCCACAAAAATCCCTAAAATCTTGTTCAGAGCAGCTTCCCTTTCGTTACAGTAATCTTATCAAGTTGAACTAGATAATCTTCCTCCCTAAATCGGCTACCGGTGCTTCAGATAATGCAGTAACTAAAAGCCTCTTTAGGCTACTTAATAGTGCAGAACATGGAGGTTCTTTTCATTATGAAAGTGACTTATTGAACTTGCACTGTAAGCTTATGTATCTGGGAGGAGTTTTATTCATCCCAGGAGGATTCTGCTTCTGAAAAGCTTTTTTCAAAAATAATAAAAAACACCCCATCTGCAAGAGAGATTAATTGAGATGCCTTTGAAATTTGAGTCCTACCATACAGTAGATCCCAGAACAGATGTCTGACTGTAGTATTATTTCCTGGAAGTAAAAACTGTGATTTTAAAGGATAGAACAGATACTACAACAAAGCACTTAGCAATGTGTTTAGTAGGTTATTAAAGACATATTTAATACTATCTGTAGTGGTTGGAAGTTTCTGAAAAAGCAACAGGACTTTATGTAAGTGCATAGCACCTCCTGGTAATGAGAAACTAATTTAAACAGTTTGGAAACTATCATTCTTCTCTGACACAAAGTTAATGTGAACAGAAATAAGGCATTTTGCATCATAGTCAGCAACCACTGCTGCATGGGTGATCTGGTTTGGTCTGTTTATTTGGTATGGACATTTGCAGATGTCCATAATATTAATGAGAGGAAGACTTACAGAGAGCACTAGTCCGTGCTGACTTACCAAGCATACACCAAAACAGCAGGCCAAAACCAGTCAGGAGGAATGAAGAAAATGCTGATTTTAACTATAATATAGAAATAACCTGAAAGCTAAAAGAAAAATATATGTATTTTAGATGCTGTCTGTATAGAGGCTGCTTAAGGCAATGAACATTATTTAAATTAAACTTTTCTATATTATTTTACATTGAACAGTTTGGTTTAAGAGAGGGTAGATTCCAACTGAGTATCTGGAAGAATTTTTTTATTAGGATTGTGAAAGACTGGGACAGGTTTCTCAGAGAAGGTGGTAGACACTCTATCCCTGGAAACATTGAAGGTCAGATAAAATGAGGCTCTAAGCAGCCTCACTCAGTTGAAGATTGCTGCTCATTGTAGGGGTGTTTACTTACTGGATGGCAAGAGTGTCTCCCCAGAACGTTGTTTAAAAATAACACTGCTTGCATGGACAGACATTTCCTGCAGCTGTAAATTCTGCAGCTGATGGTGAAAAGATCCTGAAAATAAAACTGTACCTAGAGCTCCTAATTCAGAGAAATTCCATCATTCAAGCCCACCTATATAATGAAAAGTTGGTGGTATTAAGCTATTCTGAGCGTTGTGATGGTTTAACCCCAAACATCAGCCAGGCCTCACACAGCTGCTCCCCCACCAGTGGGACCACAGAGAGAATTGGAAGGGTAAAAGGTAGAAAACTCTTGGGTTGAGACAAAGACAGTTTAATGGGGAAGGCAAAAGCCATAGATATGGAAGGCACGCAAATAAAGCAAAAGAAGGAATGAATTCCCTGCTTCCCAAGGGCAGGCAGGTGTTCAGCCATCTCCAGGAGAGCAGGGCCCCATCACACGTAACAATGCAACACCTAACACGGGAAAACAAACACATTATTCCAAATGTCTCTTCCTTCTTCCCCCCACTCTATGGACTGAGCATGATGTCACATGGTCTGGAATGTCCCTTTGGACAGTTGGGGTCACCTGTCCTGTCTGTGTCTCCTCCCCAGTGTGGCAGTCAGTATGAGAAGCAGAAAAGGCCTTGGCTCTGAGAGCCCTGCTCAGCAATAACAAAAACATTTCTGTATTCAGCACAAATCCAAAACAGCCCCATACCAGCCACTCTGAAGAAAATTAACTCCATCCCAGCCAAAACTAGCAGACATCTTAATTAATTACTCATAACTACAGTCAGTGTTTGTCAGTGGAGTTTTAACAAAATTTTTAATTCCAGTATGCTTTTTCTTGCCCTAAGCCTGATGCCCAGTCTGTGACCAGAGTGTCCTTTTGTTTAGAAATGCTAATACTGGTCTGAAATAGAGCCATCGTAAGTCTTGCCAGAATTTCCCACACTGATCTCCCTGGCCAGAGGACTGTTCCAGGATATAAGAGGACTATGTGTGTATGTATACTAAGCACCCTCTTTTTCTGCAAGGTATAGAATTGAGATCTAAATAGACAGTATTTCATCTTTATATTTCCACTGTTGCAGAATTCAGGATACCAATCACCTCTGACCCATTATCATCCCTGTGATATGAAACAGATGTCCAGCACATGATGAACAATGGCAGGCAGAGGGAAGTCTGGCTTATCTTTCCTTTAGTAACCTTAACAAGATAACATTAAAAAAATACCTTCTGTTCAGAATTCACATGTGACTTCCATTAGTTCCACAAAGCTGTCCCTCTGTTTCATAAGAATTTTACATTTGTTGTTGTTACTGAAGAGCAGAAACATGCTAATTTAACTTATTCTTTGCGTTCATTTTCAATTTTTTAAAAAAAGGGGGGAGGCTACTTGTTTCAATAAAAAAAGAGCTTCTGAAGTAGAAAAATTCACACTTTTTATGCTAGAATGGAGCAGCAGACCTATGGAAAGAATAACATCCTGTGTTATCTGTTGTAATTGAACAGAAGAGGAGCATAAACTTCTTGGTCATCTAAGGAACTTTAATAACTCTGCATTTAATGCAATATATTTCCCTCAGGAAACAAAAAAGAGGTTTTACTGCACTCTGGTTTTCCTTCTTTCAGTAGCATTTTGAAATTATGTATGCAATGGGTATTTCCAGTTTAATCATATTTTAGAATTTTTGACTATTACTTAAAACTCAAATTCAGTGTAATCAGCCCATCTGTTAGCAATGGTTATAAAATTATGTTGAAGATTAAAAATCTGATGCAGTGTCAATATGTCCTAGCATAATTAAGCTTGTTTTATGATGAATGACTAGGATATGGCTTTTGTCTACTTGAGCAGCTTTAAAGGGGTAAACCTTTGGCAAGCTTAATGTACAAAGTACAAAGGTACATACATACAGGAAAACAAAAAAAAAGATTAAAAGCTTGGATTCCTGATTCACAGATGTGGTATCTTGACAGGCCTTTGAAAATGCCAGCAAAATAATTCCACATTACAACCAAGTTCACTGCATTTGTCAGTCCATCAAACACTGTTGTGGCTCCACCTTTCTCCTTGCCGAATGACACCGAAATAGGCATTAAAAATGCAAATTTGCTAAATTCATTATTTGTTTCAGAAAGGCCCAGCATGACCTGCATAGGCACTGGTGGAAAAATTAGCACAGCATTTGCTTGCATGAATTGAGGGTATTGCTAAAAATACTTACTCTGTTCTTCAGTACTTGAAGCATTGCAACATTAACATTTTAGGTATTTTAATTCTGGCATTACTGTGAAACCACTATAAATAAGTATCCCTATTGGAAAACCATTCTTTATGTGGACACTTTATCCCTATATAACGTGTCCTTGGGGGGTGAGGGGGGAACAACTCGTTTTGCAAAAATAGAACTGCCTAAGTCCTTTATACACAGTGTATGTGCCAAACTTCCTGCAGTCTTCCTCCCCTACAAACTCTGCCTGCAGATGAAGTGTTTTAACCTTGCCCTCTTAATTTATTCTACATTCTAATTTTCAATAAACAGATGCCGCCTCTTCTCGCACTTGTTTCCACATTGTTCCACATTCTGCCTGGGTTGTTTCTGCATGTGTGAATATTCAATTATCTGTTTCTCCACGATTCTGCAACTGATGTACTAAATGTCTGTACAGGTTTGGGGGAGGGTAACTGGGGAAGGCAAAATTTAGATGAAGAAGATTTACAGCAGTTTCAGCTCTTCTGAGAGTCAGGAACTTTGCTTAAAAGCTACTAAACTAAGAAGAAAATTGTAAGCCACAACTAGGAATCGAAGGATTACGAAAACTTTACTGTACAGAAGCAGAACTGCTGCACACTGGCTCATAATATGTGAGTGTTTCTTTAGTCAGCACTTGGGTGTGAAATGCTCAAGAGACACCTAAGTGGCAGAAGAGACTGTCAGTGCTGCTGCTGCTGCTTGTGAAAATCAGATATTTTTTGGATTAAAAGCACAAAGCAGCTGATTCGCTTGCAGTTATTTATAGCTAAGAGCTGATAACACATTTTAGGACTCAAAAGTAAAATATATATGCTTTAAATTATATACTTTAATTAAAGCTATATGAAGGACAGAATATTACTCTTTATGAGAGTGGCCTGAAAAAGATCAGAGAACAGCTCTTCAAGATCTTCTGGCCCAAAAGTCTTAGCTGCAGATATAAATAGCCTTAATGTGTAAATCTAAGGAGCTCAGGGCACAGAATTGCACTCTCTTCTAAAAGAGAGTTTGCCTGAAATGGTACAAAATTTAGAACATCACAGGTGGATCAGGAGGTCACACAAAGGATTCTGCAACCACGGCAGTTTTAGAACCCAGAGACTCTGAATGGAAGGTTGGCAGAGCAAGGACATGGTGATTCAGAAACTTCAGCTCACCAGGCAGCCTTTGCAGGAGTCCTGCACAGCTGGAGGTGGCAGGTGAATCCTGCCTTGCCTTCCCATCCTCACTCTCTCCATCTGAGACCCCTGAGCAACAGCATGGAGCTCTCTGGCTGCTCTTGCATCCACGCTGTTCCCTTTTCTTACCTGGCAATTATTAACTGGGTTTTGCTCATCTGGCAAGGGCTATGAGGCATTTTCTGGCTTCAGGTGCAGCAAAGCACCCTCCATCTGTCCTGTAGGTCCTGCAACAAAAGCAGAAAGACCCAGAGAGGAAAGTATGACACAAACTTAAATGACTAAAAGGTTACTGTGAAAGACCTCTGCACTCAGTGGAGCCTTGATGATTAAGAGCCAGAGCAGGATCCTGACACTAATAGGAGCATATGTGTTGTCCTGAGGCTCTGTGGCAGAGGTACCCATAACCCATATAATGCAATTGCACAGCTGTTTAAAGCTGCCATTCACAGTGCAGACAATTGGTGACAACAACCAGGGCAGTGAAAGTGTCTAAAGGGCAGAACAAACATGATAAATAACTTTCTTGCCTTTCAGACCTCGAGCCAAGAGGCACATGCTGCTTTGCATAAGGAAGCTGCCCCCCTCTGCTTCTCAAACCCAGGCCACTGCTGCCACTTTCTGCCACTGCTCAATACTGATCTTGATCCATCCTAATCCTTCCCCTTGCTCTCCAGAAGCAGCAGTTTAGAAATTATTCCATAACTACAGCTGTGGTAAACTGAGACCTCCAAAGGCCTCCAAACTAAGCTGAGACATAGAAAACATACTTTGCACAATTGTCCAGAAGTGCAGTGGGCTTTACAAACAGGAAGTGTCAGTCCTGCCCCTGAAACAAAAACTGATCACTCACCTGGTGTGGTACCACCTGGATGAGACTCAAAGCCCCTGTACACGTTTTATTTTAGCCACCCTCCCCTTGAAAATGAGAAATGTACTCTGTTTGTGTCCCTGAAAGGCACACCTAAGTCAAAGTTTGAATACTTGCTGGGCTTATGCCCTGCGGCCCACACAGAAAAACAATTTCTGTAAGTGAACTGTTCAGAAAGCTGACCCTTGCATGCAGATTTCCAGGAGATCAAACAAATTAGAACAAGAAACTAAAATATGTCTTGATGTGCAGCCTATCCAGCTCCCATGCAGCAAGGAGAAAAGTCCTGCCTGGATATAGGCTTGCTTGGTGCACAGAGGGAGGCGGTGTTAGCAACTCAAGTCAGTGTGCCAGGCAAAGACTGTGCAGCTGCAGCTTTGCTCAAGGCAACAAGAGTGAGAAAGCTCAGCAAAAATCCCAAAAACCCTGCCATAAAACATTCTAACCTAAGCATGGAAAAGGAAAGGTGATGTTCCACCAGTACACTGCCCAGAAATGAGACAGAAATAATAATAAAGGTCCCTCGCTGTAACCAGACTCTTAAAAGTTAAAAAGATGTTTTTGATTTGAAACGCTGCTCACTGGACAAAGTCAAGCCTGTTCCCATCCAGCAGGCACGGGTTACTGCCACAGCACATTCCACATGTGACATTAGCAGGAGCATCAGCAGGAATTTGATAGATCTGCTCAGGCAGCACAGGGGCAGGGAGCCGATCAGTAGGTAAGGCAGAGAAGTGCAGAGTATCCATAAATCAGAAATAGAGAAAGATTTAATTACATGCTTGGTTAATATTTACAAACATTGACATTTTTGTTCAATATGGAAATAAAACACAGAGATAAGAGACAGGGGCTGTAGTAGCCAAGCAAAGCCAAAATATACCAGGTTAGAGTATTTGCTGTGAGCTGGCATATGCCTGAAGAATGGAATGGAGACACACTATATAAACTGAAAGAATAAATAAATAAATATTGACATTGTTCTACACCTGTTTAGCCTCTGGAGACCAGTGATTTATGGGACCATATGTTGGACAAAATGAGACTGTTCATTGATAATTGTAAATGTGGTGACCCCTTGCAAACTGGATATTAAAAATATTAAGTAAATGGCACATTTTAATTATACAGTAAAGAGGCTGATCTCCACCATTAAAAGACTGCAGCTGTCAGGAAGAATTGATCCTATGATAGAAGGTAACATTTATTTGGTATTAGACCTTGGTAAATGACATCCCAAACAATCTTTAGATTCTCAGACGAACACATTCAGGTCAGACTTGAGTTTAATCATGAAGCTTCATTTTCTCTGCCTTTCAGCTAAGACAATTTTTATCTGTTCCTCATATCCTACAGGGCTTGTTTGTTTTTTATTTTTTGTTTTAAACTGTTTTGAAGTATTTAAATTTCAAATGAACTATTATTAAATGAGAAACTGTAAACGATGGAGTTCAGAATTGGAAGTCAACACATTTGTTATTCTTTTTGCCAAAGGTATTGAGTAAGT
Organism: Petroica traversi; assembly: GCA_025920805.1. NCBI lineage: Eukaryota > Metazoa > Chordata > Aves > Passeriformes > Petroicidae > Petroica > Petroica traversi. The sequence continues at coordinate 19,821,250 of JAHLSL010000017.1, forward strand.
TGCATAATTAGCACAGTATTATATCATCTTTGTCAACATAAACAGAGCTTTTTTTATTGTCTTTGAAAGCGCCACTGGTGAGCCACTGAATGTGCAGACTCCAAAGAGCAGCAGCCCAGGAAGAGCTGAGAGCATCCACAATGCCTGACGAAATTGCATAAGGAAATGAAGAAGACACATAGCAAGTAGCCACCAGCAGAAATGCACATGTCTCATGTCTCTGCTTCTGCATCTGAGGCCAAGGAGAGAAACTGCACACGGCTTTTGTAGCTTCCTTCCTGCCTGCTGGGATCTGACTTTAAGACAAATGTGTGATGGTAAAGCAGCAGCCCAAGTGGATGGATTCTTCTCACCGACCCAGAGAAACCCTTCCATACTCAGGGTTTGATTTTCCCCCTCCATTTCTGATTCTGCGAAGCACAAGGAATGTGTCACATCGTGCCAATCCTGTGGTGAGGCACTTGCAGAGTCTGAAGGTTGGGGCACGTGAAATAAGGAGCTGGGAGAAAGCAGGCTGCTATTCCATTGGAAGCAAAGGGGAGCGTAGGCCCATAGAACACCTCCTCCTTCCCCTCCTTGCTAACGTCCAGCACCTGCAAGCAAAGCATACAAAACATTTTTGGCATCATGGAAAAAAGGTGAAACAAATTTGCCATCACCCACCTCATGTATTTACGATTGATTCCAGTGGAAAGGTAGTTTCAGATAATTTTTAGATTATTTATGGATCTGGTGATCCATTTGCTGTTCCCATCACCCAACCCAAAACCTGAGTGCTCAGGCACTTGGGAGCAAACAGTGACACTGGATTCTGCTTCTTGGCAGGAGAACGTGCAGCCGTGCAAGTGGGGCTGCACAGAAAGGCTCCTGCTAGCACAGAGCACAAATCATTTGTCAGCTCCAAGGTATATAGGGGGGCACAGAAGCTCTGTGAAAGATGGGAATGCCAAATAAATGACTGACTTAAAGTAAGCAAAAGTATTTGAAAAAAGTGGATTTTTTTTTTCTTCCAAAGGAGAGAGCAACCTCAGTTTTGCTCAGCTAGAAGATAAAAGGGCCAGTTTTGCTGGTTAAAGCCAGGCACACTGCCAGCAGCTGAGGAGGGACAGCATACACAGCTCTGCCAAATCACTCATTATATTTCTTTTCCCTTTTATGTGGAGACTGTGTCAGGCAGGCTGCCAGTTCACCACCAGTCTGGGGATGTGGACAAATGTCCATTTAAGAAAGCAAGATCCCAGGATTATTTTTGCTTGTCACTAAGCCGTATTTAAACCCAGGTGCAATACTGCAAAGTACCTGATGATTATAAAGGAGCCCACTGGTGAGGCACAGCTGCTTCCTCTACACTGTGTTACTACTCCATCTAAGCATTATATGTCAGCTCTATCCAAGCCAGCCTGAATGACTTTTGCCAATAAGTTTTTAGGTATGGTACCCAATAACTTACTAAAACATAATTATACTGATAACCAGAACATGTTTTTAACCATTTATCTTGCATGATCTACTCATTACAAATTCATGCCAAGAAGCGTTCACTATAAGACCAGAAGTTAGGCTTAGCATAAGAAGGGAATATATTAGGTTGCCAGCTTCTGGTCTTATGGGACAGGTTGGAGGTGAAATTCTAAAATCCCGAAAGTTGGAACCTAATGAAAATATTGTTTATCAGCAAAAGTGCAGAAAAGTGAGATATAAACAAGGGTTTCTGTCTGTAACTGCCCAGCTGGTCACAAAGCAGTGGCTGTGGTGCAGAAGTGCTTCACTCAGAAACGTGCAGAAAGATAAGAATTCCTAATTTCTGTACCAAAATACCTGAAAGCCATGGATCTGTGGGTGAGCTGCTTTTACAGAAGATGGGAGTGAAGAAGAGTTTTTTGACAACCTATTGCCTAGAGCAGGGATCAAACAACTGCTTTAAAGCAGAAAGCAGTAGGGCAGGTCACAGGCTGACTGCACTTGGTCAGTGAACAACTCGTTAACTCTGGCTGCCCTTTAGAAACACAACTTGGAAAGAAAAATAAAATCCCAATATGACCTGAAAAATTCTTAGCCCCATCATCCATTTCTGCAACCCTTTTAATTTTGAACTTGATTGTGTAAGCGGTGAGTATATACACATTACTTTATCCAAACCTTGCCAAAGGAAAGACAATTCAACCCTGATTTATTGGAGTATCTTAGAAGAGAGGAATTGCATCTATTGGCTCATCTGGAAATACTTTCAATATCTACAGTATTCCTCTCTGTTTATGCAGGTTCAGTGGCTGCATAAGAAATTACCTTAATCTCTCCTCTTCACATGTATTTTCCTTTTTTAATAACAACTGTGCAAAACTTATACTTGCAAAATGATTGGCAAAGACTTTAAAAGAAACCTAAATCGCTCACCTGGATACATGCCAAAGGCTCATTTGTCCAAATGGAATAGCCACCAACTAAATATATTCTCCCGTTGTGGACAGCAACTCCGGACTCATTTTGACCTAGAGCAAAGACAGAAATAGAAACCACTTTCAGTGTTTAATTAACCCTTTTAACACTGAGTGCTGGAGTTCTGTAATGGGATGCAAGCACTCCTGGCAGTAAATGGACTGTTTCAGAATTCCCAGCATGTCAGAGAGAAGGTGAGGTGTGTTCCTTGCTCTCCACAGAAGCCCGCCCGGTGCTGCCCAGAGATAGCCCAGATGAGCAATAATGTGTCTGTGCAGGGACCATCTGCTCCCACGGTCCCCACCTGTCCCCCAGCCTCCATCAGACACCAATATCCAAACAGCCACAGAGGCTGAGAGCCCCCAGTGCCCCCATGTGCTGCCCACACCTGTCCAGCCCCGCTCCTCCAGGCACAAGCATGGTGAAAATCGCAGGAGCTGCTCCACCAGTTCATCCCCATAGCAACAGTCTCCCAACAAGTTTGGAAGTTTTGAAGGAAAAATACAGCCTTAAAAAAATCTGCACTTTGCAGTTCACCAGGCACATTTACTGAGAGACAGAAAGGCTCAGACAGCTTCTTGAGGGGCAGCTGTGGAAACAACCTGCAGGCAGCAGAGAGGAGGCTGCCTCACAGCATTTAGTGGGACAGGGTCAGCTCCAGAATGAGGAGGGTGCCAGGGCTTTGCAGTTGCAAATGACATCCTTCTCAAAGGCTGTCAGTTCCTCCAGATAATAAAATAACTAGTGAGCAAAAGACACGTGAAAAACTAGTTCTGTTTGACCATGCCTAGTTCTGTCTTTCTCTCCAGTGTTCATCAAGTACTGTGATGGCCTGACTTGGAAACCAAGCAACCCTGCTGTTGGTGCTACTCTAGGAATGTGTCACATGCTTGTCTTTAAGTGTGGCCAGCAGGTACAAGGAGGTTATTCTGCCCCTCTCTCCACTCTGGTGAGACTCCACCTGGAGTGCTGTGTCCAGGGCTGGGGACCTCACTACAGGAAGGACTATTGGGACCAAGTCCAGAGGAGGCCACCAAGTTGATTACAGAGATGGAGCACCTCTCCTACAATGAAAGGCTGAGAGAATTGTGGTCTTTGCAGACTGATAAAGAGAAGGCTTCAGCATGACCTAATTGTGGCCTTACACTACCAGCAGAGAGCCTACCAGAAAGATGGAGAGGGACTTTTAAAAAGGGCATGTAGTGACAGGACAGGGGAATTGGCTTCAAGCTGGAATTGAGTAGGTTTAGGTCAGATATTAGGAAGGAAGTCTTTACCATGAGGGTGGTGAGGCTGCCCAGAGAAGTTGTGGATGCCCAATCCCAGGAAGTGCTCAGGGTTGGATGGGGCTTTGAGCAACCTGGGTCTAGTGGGAGGTGTCCCTGCCCATGGCAGTGGGTTGGAACTGGATGATTTTTAAGGTCCCTTCCAACCCAAACCATTCTATGATTCTCTGTCTCCCTGGGATTCGAGAGGATCCTACCTCTGGGAATTTTATCAGGTGGAGGTGAACTTTGGTGGACTGGGTGGCAGGGACAGTGAGCTGCAGTGCTTTGCAAGTTCCAGCTGTAACAGTTCTTCCTAACAAGTCAAGAAGACCTTTACAGATCCTTTAGTTAACTAAAGTGTTCAATTCACTTCTGACTGACAGAATTCCAACAAGGACACCTCCTTTTGGGTAATTTATTAAGAAGGCACTGTTTGTAAATAAGTGAGAGTTAACAAATTTCAGTGAAAGCTTTGCCGTATAAGGCCAACAGAAACCACTATAAAATGATGATGCGTGGTAAAGACACATCAGTCTGTTGTACACCCAAACAGGGAGCTAAACCAATACCACAGACAAGCTTTCAGAGAATTAAAAAACAGGACTGGTAATAATATGACAAATTATTTTTGACTGCTTAATTAAATAAAATTTATCTGCACCTTCTTCAAAATTTAATGTACAATGTTTTGTAGACCACTGAATGCCAGAACTGTAATCAAAAGTGTCTTCTTGGCTAACAGTGGTTGCTAAATTGGAAGCACTTGTAGCAAAGTCATGGAATCCCAGATACTGAAGGCATCTAAAGGGATGTTTCAGCCCAACATCAGTGAGCTCCCCATTTGCACAATGCCCACCTGTCAGCATGTTGAAGCTGCAGCGGGTCCACTGGTCGGTGTCTATGCTGTAGGAGTCTATGTGCCGGACCAGGATCCGATCGTTGTTGTAGTCCAGGTCATTCCCACCCAGCACGTAGAGCTTCCTCTGGACAGCAGCCATGGAGTGATACACTCTCCTCTGCAGCATCGGGCTGCGGCTCAGCCACTTATTCTGGAGAGGGAGAGAGCTTGCCTAAGCACTGCTCAAAGACACTCCTGTCTTGGCAGTGCAATGAACAGCAGCACAGCACTGGTTTTGTCTTACCCTTGGTCGGGAATCACAAGTGCATATTCTGGTTCTGTTCATATGCTAGACATGGGTGTTGGTTATAACACTGAATAAGGATACTGGACTTTCAAAACGTAGTTTACAGGTCTCACATCTCAAGTTCCTTAATTTAAAGGCATTTCTTGCTCTATTTTTTTTTTGTCTAGCTCATCAGGTTTCAATTGTCTTTTTTTTTCCTTTATAACTCAGTAGCAAATTCTCCTTAAACCAGACTATTAGATGTCTCCTTTGTATACAGTGCTAAAATTATCTGTACCAATGAGCTCTGTTACAAGAGAAGAGAGAGTCTTCTCCCTTTCGTTATTCAGAAGCTTATTTGATCTTATCCTTGGGGAATGAAAGAAACAGGAAAATAATTTCCTAAAGAATCTTCTCAAATGATTCATGTATTTGATTTAATGTCAACCCTTTATTCGTGGCAACTTACAAAGTTACAACCTTTTGCATATTTTTCTTACTCATTTGATGCCTTTTTCCTGGTGTTAGGAAAATGAAGCTAGACACAGTTAAGAGGGTTGGGGTCTTTACCTCAGTATTTTAATCAGGATCCCGTTTGATGCATCCACTTCACCCAGGTGACAGCGTGGCAAATGCACCCCCATCAATCACACACACCAGTTATAGACTTTACACATCACAGATCCAATAAGGGGGCCCAATGCTGGGGTGGGCTAACCCCTGGTTTACAGAATCCTCCTGTCAGGAGACCTTGGGTTCCTGAGATAGTAGGAATGTTTGGTCTCCCTGGCTCTGCAGTTCTGGGGCGTTCAGTCTCAGGCCTGCAGAACACTTACAAAACACTAAGCACTAAACTAAGTAAAAGGTTGCAAGTATGCATACTGCTAATACTTGTGGATACAGTGAACTGTGTAAAAGGTATATAAAAGAAAAGACAAAAATCATTCTGGCATCACATTAATAATATTCAAGAATTTTACCTGTTTAGGGGAGAAGCAGGAAGACACAGAAGACAAGGGATTAAAGCAGAGTATTTTATACCTGAGAAAACAATTGCTCCTGCTCTGCCTAGCAAATCAAGCAACCTGGCAATGGGCAAGATTAATTTAGGTGAAGTTAAAAATCTGCAAGGAAATAATTTGTGACACAAGTGCAGCAACTCGAGAGCCTGTAAGCCTTCTGCCTTTTAACCCTCACAATATACAGCTATAGATTTCAACGTGTAATAGTTGAATATTAGGCATTAATGCCTGCATTAGCAGTCCAGTCTCTTAACACCAGACTATAGACACCATCTGCTTCGCAAAGCCCGCTGCACCCCCCGATTTCATCCTCAGCTTCCTGCGCTGCCGTGGCTGCCAGGTGAGCTCCAAGCGCGGCGCAGGCGGCGCGGCAGAGGGGCCTGGCGGGGTCACTTCTAATCAGGCGGTGTGTGCATGCTGATCAGCCGTGGGGAGCAGAGGTCAGTGCTGGCAGGTAGCTGTGTGCTCGCTGCCAGATGGCAGGCATTAGCCACTCGCGCAAAGGCCGCGCGCCGAGCAGGCGCCGCCGCTCCCTGATGGAGCCATTGAGATTCCGGGCCAGGCGTGAGCAGATGTGATGGTTTCCAGTGCCCACCGTAAACAATATGCCCGCAGAATTCTTAAAAAGAGCTCGTGTGTACAAACACGGAGCAGGCGTTGTTTGGAGAATGCGAGCGCGCAATTGCTCGGTAACTCTTCGCTCGCCAGGCTGGGTTCCTCCCTGGGGCAGCCCCAGCACTGCTATTCTGGGGTGCAACTTTCACCTCAGTAAGTGAAGAATCCAAGTGAAAGATACTCGGGATCCAAATACATGTCCCTCTCACAAGCAAAGTAAGATTGCTGCCTGGAATTGCTGCTTGGATTTAGGACAACCAGTATCTGTCCAGTCAGTGATAAAACTGCACCTCGAAAAGAACGAGGCAGGTGTGTCATCTCCTGCTTTCTGCCTCAGGCCCTCTATGTGCTGTGCTTTAAAAAGTCAGTGGGAACCACACAGAAGTATCTCCTGGCACAATTTAGTTCCAAATACAGCAATCAAAGCCCCTATCCTACAATCAGAAAAGTCAATACTCTTCCACGTGGGTGTAAATCAGGCTATGCAACTCTGATTGCAAGCTTAGGACTTTTAATTCCTAATACAAGCAAGAGGGCATAACCATGCCCTAACCCTCTGAAATGGTTACTGAGCCATGCTAACCTAATCAAAACACATACATAATGTATGAAATAATCCCTAAAAGATATTTTAGGTGCTTGGGTAATGAAATGATAGGCACCCTTGCAGTCAGCAGAGTAAGTCATGACCAGTAGTACAATTCTTAAAGTATGCAGGAAACAAAAAGGCCCATAAATGCAATTCAAAGCATAAAGGCCAATGACAAGGAGAGGTTTTGGGACACTGACTTTGAGTATGTACTGCCCAGGGCTTCTGGACTACAAAAAAAAAACCAAAAACCAAAAAACAAACAACCAAAATAAATACTGATAAATATAGGGGATTTAAAGCACATTTCTGTATTTAATCTAAGATGTTTTTCTAATTCCTACAGGCTTAAGAAACATAATAAGTTGTCAGGGTCTCCATTACTCTGTTAAACTCACACATCAGTACAAGGCGAATTTAAAACACCACTAATTCAAATTGTCAGTGCTTTTAGCCTTACAAAATGCTTGAAAGCATTTGCCAAGAGACCTGTATGAAGCAAAACAAAACATATATAACACAGATACTCACCTGCTTAGGATCATAGACCATGAGTCTATTTTGATATTGTGCAGTATTTGTTACTCCTCCTATAAAAGAGTTTATACAGGTTACATTTTTTCATATAAGCAAAGACAGGACCAAGATCAGGTACAGTAAAATAACCAATTCTAGAGTTCATTTGTAGATAATAATTACATACCACCACTTCTGCTTACATTCCACTGCACTTCTTAATCTGGTTACAAGGGAAACATACAGAACACAGAATGACATCAATAAACACCCACACATATTTCCTTCATAGAGCTAATTCTATGGGCCAAAAATTGATCTCTTTATACATAACTGTGCATTCAGCCCTCATCAAAACACAAAGATAAAACCCGTTCTGGTTCCAAGGAACATACAGAAGGTGACACTGTTTACAAGAGAAGAGGTGAGCTTGCATTAAAGAGAAGGAAGAAGTGAAAGAGCAGCTCTGCCTTACCAGGAGCATGACAGGGGATACCACTGCCAGATAGAAAGCACAGTGCAAACCTGTGCAACTGTGCATTCCTACACATTTGAAATAGTTTGTATTATAGAGAGAATGTCTCCTGGTTCAGTTGTAAACTTAGGTTGGAAGGTTCCTTCACAGTGACTGGAAACAGCACTACCATTTACTTTTCAATACTGGTCAGGAAAGCATGGTTTAAAACACCTCAGAAAAGCTCAGAACAGAGTCTGACCCAAGGAGATGCTGCAAACCAGCTACTTACCTCAGCATGGTAAAGAGATGTTTGCCTGATCATCCTCTTCTGTTTAAATGGTAAATTTCACTAAGTGAACATGGAAAACTTTAGTCTGTAATCTTCCCTGCACAAACATGTTTTTGAATGCACTCAAGCCTTTTAGGGACATGGTGTCACTGCAGTTCTGCAGTACTGCCACAGTTCCCAGTTCCCCTCTGTCCCCACGCTAGGCCCCCATGGGAGGATGGAATCAGAAATAACTCCTGCAAGCTGCACCTCACCTTCATCCTGCCAGGAGGTCTGCGCATGTCAGTGGCCACTCACCAGTGACACTCACACTGACAGACAAACTATTTTACATTTTTAATGGCATGTGCCAATAGTGGACAAAATTCGCGGCAGTGAGGGGAAGGATTTTCATCTTACTTCATTACATTTTGTTGATGCTTCCCTTTTTGTGAGGGCATACCCTGTTTCAGCCATGACTGTAGCACAGTGACTGACATTCCTGCTGGCTGAGCTGTGGCCCAGTCCCACTCAGATTGTTGGTTGGTTTTTTCCCATCTATCCACAAGCTGTGTGCTGGGGAATCCTCATTTTACCAGCCTCTAGCTATGTAGAGAGCAGAATCTTGGATATAATTGGAAATACCAGGATTTTGAAGCAACTCTGCCACCTCCACCATGTCATTTTAGGCTGGGTCTGGTGTGCATTCAAGTTAAACCAGAAGCTCTGCCCCAGATGTGCACCAGCCATGCTCCAGTTCCTAATGGCAGTATAAGGGTGTGAAATAATAACTGGTCTTTTGGCTTTGTACCATCTGAGAACTGGGAACATTTGAGCCACAGGACTGGAACAAACCTAGTCCAAAGCAAAAATGTGAAGGGTACATGGAGTAAACACAGAGAGGTTGGTGCCAAGTTTTTACCTGCTGATCTGCTTCTACTGGGCTGAGCTACTTGCTGACATAAAAGTACCCTCTGATTACTCCAAATAACGTGAGTGGAGCCAAGAATTGATAGCAAAAACTACAGATTTATCTATTTTAGAGTCTTTTCGTCAACTGCAGCAGCAAGGAGAAATGATGCTGTTGCTTTGGTGCATCTCTGCAAGCACCAGCCTGTACTGGACACCTACAGAGGGGTGGCAGCCCAAACTCCCAGCTCAGAGACAGCTCTTAGCTCCCAGGCTAAGAGATAGCTGGGATGAGATGTAGTCTCTCCAAACTGTTTCCATCACACTGTGCCACATCTGCCCATCATAGCACATGTGAAGTGCACACACAAGAACAGGCATTAGAAAGCAGTGACTGCTCCTGTGTCTGCTCTCACAATCTGTTATTTGTCTCAACACTGTTGTGCAGCCTTCACATTCCTAGTGGTCATCAGCCACACAGACAAAACCATTTTTTCTAATATCTGTTTTGTAATTTGATTTTTTTTTTTACATTCAGTAAATTTCACTCCCAGCATACTGTCTAAAACGAGACATCAGATTAGTATTTTGAAAAATAAAAATCGTAGTTATTTTGGTTATTACCTCCAGAATGTTAAACTACAGGAGACACATTTGAAACACAATGCTGGGTCATACATTTCCATTCTGAAAGGACACCTTAATTTGGGGGGAAAGATGTGAAGAAAGAAGAGAAAGAAGTGTTGTTTCCTCATAAAATAATAAAATAAGCAAATAAGCAAAATTATTTCCTTCTCTTCACAAAGAGCCCCTCACATCAAGTACACAGCTTACATCTTTTCCCCTGCAATGTTGCTCATCTCTGGTGTTTTATCATTACATTCCCTTCACATACCGCTCTTCACTTTTAGATTAATCTGCCAAAATGAGATGCTAAGGATTTGCATACAGATTTGACTACACAAAAATAGATCTGGAATTAATAACAGTCTCTATATGTTTTAATTTCTTCTAGACTGGAGTACCCTTGCCTCCAGCAGTATTCTTGGCTTTGAAAGTCATCAAGCTGATTTGTCTGCTCTTAGGTTATGATGCCACATGCTGCTACACTGTCCCCTGCAATCAAAGTGCTCGCAGAGATAGATTCCATGCCTTCCCCTAACAAGTATATTTTATAGATTGGCAGTTTTGATCTCCCCTCCCCAGGGGGATAATCTGCATCTTAACAGGTTTCTATAGATACATCTGTCATTAAATATGCCATCTTATATCTGCATCAATTTTCAAACTCTAGTTCATTCTAACTTTGAAGTGCTATGGCAAAAGTTTAAAATTTTCTGCCAAAATTCAGATTTAACAAGTCTGCAATGTCCCCTTGAACTATATATTTTTTTAAATACTCCAGACAGCTGGGAAAGGGCGAAAGAGCAGCAATATGTCTCTTAAAAACAAGAAAGGAAGGGGGGAAAGAGTTTAAATGGTACTAAAAATAATACACACTTTTCCAGAAAAGAAATGGGGTAATCTGAGAGAATTCCTTAAACTTTTCTGCCATTTTTTTTCTATGAGGAGAGGATAGAGAGGCATCATAACAAGAAAAAGTATTTAAAAATACAAACTGTGCTATTAAATTTAATGTGAAGCAATAACGGCTAATGTGGTAGTAACCCAACAGTTAGAGAATGAGAAAAAAAATATTCTGACTGGTTAAATGACAGAAAATTTACAGTTTGGTCAGCATTTGCTGTTTTTATAAACAGCATGATTACACCACTTTAACGTGAGCAGCTTGCTTTGAGGACTCCAGTTCCTGGGAGGCAAGGAGCACCCTCAGGACAAGTCGTGTCTTTCTTGCTCTTAGAGACAGGAGCACACACTCATGGAAAGCCATCATCCAGTCCATGGGCTCACAGTGTTTTTACACTGCCACAATAACTGGGCCTCACTCTCTTGTCGGCTGTAAATGTTGCTTTTTAAGCCTACCAAGACCTGTAAATTCCCAACTCATGCAACAGTGCCCCTCTACATGAGGAAATTGCTCAAGGATTCCAAAACACACCTTGTCCATCCCTTTCCCACATTATCCCATTATAAACATTTTATGTTGTTACAGTCCCCCAAACGCTGCACAAACTGCACTGAGAAACACCGCCAAGACACACTTCTAAAAAGAGAAAGGTAGGATGCAGTAGATTCAACATTTTCCTAAATGCCAATTCATAAGCCATATTTATAACATGGCCTTTCAAGGCTCCCATATGACTTGAGAAATCTAACCCAATCCAAATCCTGCAGGAAATGTCACCACTCTCTCTCCAGTCCCCAAGCTCTAGGGTGTGTGCGGGGAATCTGAGTTCACGGGGAGACGTGTAAAACTCCACGTTGGCAAACAGCTCCCATGTGTGCTCCTTCCAGCAAATCCAGGGAATATATAGAAACCCATGACATGCACCCCAAGGTGCTCTGCTATTTTAAAACAGAAATCTCTCCTCTCTTAGGTGCCTGTGTGTTAAACACAAGATAATTCTTCCTCAACATGCAAACCCGCTGCCTCTCACTGCAGCCAGGCCAGGTGCAGTGAGCACAGCTGGGCTGGAGCACATTCTGCCAAGGTAAGAAGTCTCCCGGAAGAGGCCAACAGTAGCTCTGATTAGTGCTCTTTGACTCCAGATGCAATAGAGCCACAAATCCTAGGTTTGTTTAAAACATTGAAGCTGGATGTTTACATCCATTACATACATTCAATTTAAGGAGAATCAATGGCATCAAACCAAAAATGTCCATCACTGAAAGGTGTAAGATCATTCATTCAAACGCAGGAAAAATCAACTCTGCATATATGGAACATACAGAGACTAAAACTGGGCCCCTAAGGCAATTTTTATGTACTTGTTAACCTCCCACTCACAGTAAATCCTGTGCCAGCCACACTGTAAAACTATTTGGTTAGATTCTGTAAACTCTTATTATTCCAGATCTATTTTTCATAAAAGAATTTTATAGACATTTACTGAGAAAAACCTCTTTACTTCATGACAGCATACTGATAATAAGGTCATACTTTTTATCCCAAATCACTTGCAAACTCAGAATAATTCTTCAAGATATGTTATCACCATCATTTCCTTAGTCAAAATCTCCACTATTAGGGAAAAAAAACCAACAGTTTAAAAACCAAAGAATCTTGAATTTTGAAAAAAATATACTTTTCTCCTATATTAAGTACAAAGCAACTGTACAGGGTTGGCTTGTTTACCCTATTCCCTCAAGCTGAGTTTCTGCATGCACATCAAGATGTTATTTTAGCTGACACGCTTAAGGTCAGACAACTCGGGCCTCTGCAAAACAACAGCGTAACACTTTGTTTAAAACTCGACTTTTCATGTGCTAATCTCTGGAGCACCTAAGGCAAGGGGAAGTGTCATTATCCCAAGATGCAGGTGCAGGAATGGCCCAGAGCTGGAGTGCCTGGCAGAGGTTCCCTGCCCTTCGCTGTCCCTGGGGACACTAGACCTATGCCAGGGAGGAAGGTTAACATGGATAGAAAAGGAGGTCTCCAGATCTGCATGTGCACTCCACAGAGGATGCTGGGAAATGGGCACAGTTCAAGTCCTCGCTTTCATGGAAAATATTTCCCTGCTTTTATAGATAGTGATTGTTAGTCATGTTGAACTCCAAAGTGTTAGTGTGTTTTGGTTTTCTTTCCCTGAAATACTTCACTTTTCAAGCATTGTGGCACACAATTCGTTTGTGAAATTGGTCATGGCATCAGATGTTAACTGGTGCCTGAAAGAATCACCTTTCTATAAAATTTCCAAACCATCTGCCCAATGCAGTGTCAGTACAGAGAACTTATTTGTTGTGGTTTAACCCCAGTCAGCAACTCAGCTTCACGCAGCTGCCCATTCACTCCCCCAGCACGGGATGGGGGACAGAATTTGAAAAGTAAAACTGAGAAAATTTGTGGGTTGGGATAAAGACAGTTTAACAGGTAAAGCAAAAGCCATGCACACAAGCAAAGCAAAACATGGCATTAATTCACTGCTTCCTATGAGCAGCCATGTATTCAGCCATCTCCAGGAGAGCAGGCATCCATCAGGCATAATTGTGATTTGGGAAGTCAAACATCAGCACTATGAACACCCCCCATTTTCCTCTTCTTCCCCAGCTTCATATGTTGAGCATGACACCATGTGATCTGGAATAGCTCTTTGGTCAGCGAGGGTCAGTTGTCCTGGCTGTGTCCCCTCCCAAACCCTTGCCCATTCCCAGCCTCATTGCTGGTGGGTGGGGTGAGAAGTAAAAAATGCCTTCACTTTGTAGAAGCACTGCACATCAATAACAAAAAATTCCTGTGGTAGCAGGGCTTTCTCTAGCACAAATCCAAAACATAGCCCAGATTAGCTGCTATGAGGAAAATTAACTCAATCCCAGTCAAAACCAGTACATTATTTTAATAAATTCTCATGTATTGTTTTAAATAAGAAAATAAAATGAGGAGTGTGGGGGAAAAACAATAAATAATGACCTTAATATAAAAATATGGAGCTCAGAAAACACAAGGGCTGGGGCCACTTGTGCTGAGCAGAGTGACTGACTAGTTCCAGTGTGCAAAATACTCCCTCTTTTAATCTGTTTCTGCCAAGTTAAAAACCCCGAAGAGGTGGTAGCAGCTTAGGAGTCCCTCTGTCACCTGAACACCAGCCACCCAACTCCTATTGCCAGTGTGTACACTCATACACTGTTTTGTTTTGTCCATTTTCCTTTCCTGCTCCCTTTGCCATGATTTTATTTTCTATTATTTTTGAGTCCTTGCCATATTTGTCCCAAAGGAACAGCAAAGCAAAGCTGAAAATGAATCACAGTATTAATAGAAATCCCTTAAGCCTAGTTAGCTTTTGATCAGCAAAGTCTTTAAGGGGGCTGTAGCAGAGGCACTGAGTAAGTAAATGGTCAGTGTGCTTTGATGACTCCCTCCACAAACAGAAGGGCTAGAAACTTATATTATCATTATTTAATTTATACCCTCACTAAAAAACTGGGCATATTTCCATGGTTCTCTTGCCAGCTGGTAGTAACCGACTGACTTTGAGACCTCTTTGCTGATGACCTGTATTTCCCAGAAAAAGCAGCAGGGATATAGCTCAGAAACATTTCTAACTCAGACTAATTTTTAAATTACTTAATTTTAGGCTACATACTTCAAAATTAGGTTCCCTCCTGCATTACTAATTACTTTTATGCTAACATCTTATATTCAATGATGAACAGTGGATTTTCCAGCAGTGAGTACACTACAATAAAGCATCTCTCTGTACTATTACCCTGCCCCTGAATGTACATGTACCACGAGCAACATTTTGGTCCTAAGCAATTAATTAGTAATAGAAAGCTAGCCATCTCCATCTTCTTTTCTTTTTAAAATAACTCTATTCAATATGCAACCAGTTTTCATTCTGATAGACATTCAGATAGACACCTACCGAAGTGTAGCATGGTAAGTATGCCCTCGTACTTCATAATAACCTGTCAGAATTGAGCAACTCAAAACTTCTAAGCATTTTCCCAGAACCTATCAAAATACAACTGAAAATCCATGTCTAACTTATTCCACTGTTGGTAGCATTTTCAAAGATAAATGGAAAAATACTGATAAAATATTTTTTGTTGTTTTGCCCAGTTTTAAAGAATTCATCCAGTAGTCTTCCACTTACCTCTTCCACTGATTCTACAGCTCTATTAGAGGCATATCTTTGAATACAATTTCAAAAAATTTGCTCAAAATTTTTGAACAAATGGACTTAAAAACACATAGGCATGAATGCATTTCACCTACACAACTAAGCACATGAATTAACCCTCAGGATAATTTCCCTTTTCCTAGCAAATCTGGAAAGATTAAATTTAATCTTCAATTAGCCCCATGTTTGACTTAAAAACTGCTATTAAATACTTTCTTGAGTTTTGATTGTTTTGGGGTTTTTTAAATGAAATTAAGAAAAAAAAATATTTCTTTTTTCATTTACTGGAGGAAAGACCACACTGATGGATTTCTGATGCACATTCAATGATTCTGTATGAGAATGCTTAACACCATTTTCTATAAAGTCCTATTCTGACAAATGTAAACCACAAAACAGGAAAAAAACCCAACATTCAGGACACAGCAGTAGTAACATCCACATATTTGAAATGCCCCCTGCAGACACTCCCTCTCTACTAATAAAATAAGAATTGTAGTGAATAAACAGGATAATGCTCCGAATACACCCAGCTGGGAGCCTAATGCAGAAATCCTGTTCCTGTATTGTACCTGGGTCTCAGCTCAGGATTTACACTGCACAAACTCTACAAGCCTCCTTAAATGATGGTCACTGAAGAAAATGACCCAAAGTACCTGCCAGGGATCTTGGTGATTTTCTGTGTTCTATCCTGCTTTTAATTCCAAAGTCATAATTCATGACTTTGGTGTATATGTATTAAAATAGATCCTGGCTAATTCCCCTGCAAATGCTTGGGAACCCATTCCCATGAGGCACTTAATCCATAGGGACAGAAAGGCACATCCGCTAACCTAAACGACACATTTTGAGCAGCACAGCAAAGGCCTGAGAAGCTAACTTATAATCTTCCATTCATATTCCATCTTTTCACCAGAGGCATTCCAGACCATATTAAAATCCCCAGAGGGTATCTGCAGTGAAGATGCCAATCACTGAACATTTACCTCAAGGGCTGGCCCCATTTACTCATTAGCTTCCTTAATAAATATTATAACTATAAAACCTTCTGTGGAACACGTCTTAGTAAAGGGGGAATATTTTTCTGTCAAATCTTCTGTAGACAGCATTGGTCATATTCCAAAAGTCACTACAAAGACTGAAGAAACTAAATCAATGGAGCATAATAACTAAAGACTCAGTTGCAAATGATATGTTATTTCAGGATTATAGGACCCATACATTAATCTATCTGTGCTGCAAAGCTGTGACTACATCCAGACAGTCCTGTGCACTTGTCATGGACAGAGACATGGATGATTTCTAAAAAAGGTCATCTTGGCTGGTTACAATATCCTGAAGAGCAAGTGGGAACAAATAATAGATCTGCCTTCAAGGCCTGGAACAACACAACTAACAGGCACTTAATTTTCCATTTCATCATCAAGAATAAATGAATCACATAATTATAGAATATTCTGAGTTGGAAGGGAGCCACGAGGATCATCAAAGTCCAACTGCAGGCCCTGCACAGGCTCAGGAACCACACTATGTGCCCAAAAACCTTGTCCATATGCTTCTTTAACTCTGTCAAGCTGGTGTTATGATCACCTCCCTGAGGAACCTGTTCCAGTGCCAAATCAACCTGTGGGTGAAGTACCTTTTCCTGATATCCGACCTAAACCTCCCTTGACACAACTTCAGGCCATTCCCTTAGGTCCTGTTATTGTCAAAAGTACCAGATCATGTTACAGAAACAATGCCTTTTTTTTGTTTGTTTTTAGGAAGCACACAGAATTTATAATTGGAAATTTGTCCAAAAGTGCATTATCATTCCAATTTACTGTGATTTATGATTGGCAACTAGAGATAGCACATATGATATCAGCAGCTCTGAAACACCGAGCGTAATGTGTGATACACATTATGCTCCTATACTTCTAATGAGGCTTCAGTTCTTTGTCCTCTCCGAAAAGCTATCATGACATATAAACCAAAGAAGATTTATTACTTTAATTCAAGACAGTATTTTGGTATTTTGTTAGTACCTCAAACTGTGTGAAACGTTTTCTACCTGATATCCAAAGAAGACCATCCACCACATATCCCGCATGGCACGAGAGGGACCGATCAAAGGACTGTACAAAGGTCCACTTGTTCTTCTTGGGGCAGTAGCGCTCAACCGTGGGCAGCACCTGGCGCAGTTCGTTCCTGCCCCCTACGGCATAGAGGACCTCGTCCACAGCTCCCAGCACAAAGTGCTCCCGGCAGTTCTTCATGGGAGCGATCTCCGCCCAGGAGTTGCTGCGGGGGTCGTACCGGCAGACGGTTCTCACGGCACACGTGCGCCCCGTGGAGTGCTCCACCTCTCCGCCAGCCACAAAGAGAAAGTCCCCCATGACAGCAACGCAGTGGTGGCTCCTCCCCACAGGCATGGGAGCCAGCTCGCTCCAGTTGGCGATCCCCGCGATGTGGACGTTCTCCTGGTCTACCGGGTTGAAGTATCGCAGCTCCTTCACTTTACAGACTTCTCGCTTCTTGCCTCCGATGATGTAAAGAGTGTCAGACTGGAAGCGAGGCTTTGTCCTTGCGGTTTGCCAAACTGGCTGTGCATAGACGCTCTGGTGGTACGCCAAGGCCTCGTTAATGAGTGCTGTCGCAGTTTCACTGGCCTGGACAAGAGGGTGAGTGAGAGCTACAGTGTGCAGGGTATCCACGTCCATAAGGCCAAAGCGGACGTACTGGAGCAGTTCATCCAGGTACTGGTAGCGGCAGTTGTGCTCCAGCCACCTCACAGCCAGCTAAAAGTGCAGGGAAGGAAGGGAAAAACGAGATGTTATTTGCACACAGTTCTGCCAAAATTTGGTCTTTCAAAACTTGCTTGCAGATCTATATTTATACTCCAAGAGCCGATATACTTGCCTCAGTCACAGTATGCATCTAAAAAGCAGCTGTGAAAGCCTATTAGTCCATGTGAAAAGATACCTATTAAAATTCTACCTACAATGTAAATACAAAAATATTGTATTGCATCAGCCCCCCTAGACAGTTTCCACAGCATTATCAGCTGCTAGGCAATCCCTTAGCGTTGCTGGAGACCATACCACCCCTGAATCAAGGTGCTGGAAAAATAATATAAACGTAGGGGCTATGGGACTACTGGACACCATAGATACCTAGAAAGAAGACTAATGTCAGAAGATTATGAAGAAAAGTCCTTCCTGCCCTCTGTATTTCATCCTATTTATGATAAAATATTGAAGAATTATAACTCAATACATACTGAATCCTTCAATTTCTTTTTCTTCTTCATTTACTTTATTCATACAGTGGAGAAAGGTGTAAGGGGACAAAAAAATTAAGTCAGAAAGAGAGAAGCACAGAAGAGACTCTGCTAGTCTGGGGCAGACAGAAAACAACAAGGAAAACTCCTAAAACTCTTCAGCAATTTCAGCCAGTATCAACATTCAAAATTAAACATAGCAGTCAAATCACATAAAGTTTACTGAATCCAACGGGTCCTAAACAGAGGTTAGGAATGGCCTAAACCGTTCCAAGAACTGTTGTGTAGTTATTTTTGAAAACATCTAGTAATGAAGATACCAAAACTTCCTCAGGTAAACCATTCCCACGCTCTGATATAAATTTTCCTCTAACATATGCAGAAGCTCTAAACTCTTGAACTCATTGCTTCATTTTCCACCGTTGATTTTATATTCCAGAACAACCCTTTAAAATGATTCATCCATACCGATGAGAAGAATTTTTTTACCTTCTTTTTCTTCTCTGCCTCAGATGCATTTTAATATTGGTGTGAGTTCCCTCTTCAGAGAATGAAAAACACATTTCAATGCATCTTAGGTCATATTTTCTAAATCTCTGTTGCTTGGCTCACAGTTCTCTGTTTTTGAAATCTTTAATGTTTGCTGTTGAAAACTGGGCATAATTTTCCTCTTAAGGCTGTAGTGGTGGTGATTAGAAGAATAATTTCTTTAATTGTAACAATCTATGCCATTCTTGCTTGTACATCACCACACAAAACTGCCAGTGCACTGTGATGTTGCTGATCCATGTTTAAGTTTATGACTGAGAACTATTCCCACATCTTTTTTCTTGTGCTTTGTTTTTTGTTTGTTTGTTGGTTTAAGGGGGTTTTTTTTTTGCAGAACTCCCACAGAGTGTCATGCTTTCTCTGTCATTACCACACTTTCTACTGTTACTGTAGACCACTGCTCCATTCAAGATCACTCTCAGTCCTAGCTGTATTTTCAAAAGTGCTTGAAAGCCATTTCACCTTCTGATTTTCTGAAAACATAAATCCCTTATTCATTCATCTAAGTCGTTATCAAAGACTCTGATTAGTTTTGGATAAGGACAAACCCTACTAGATACCTCAAACCATTTTGACACAGAACTTGTGGAGTGGGTGTTTCTAATAAGCTGAGCAATAAAAAAAATTCAGCTAAATCTTACGGCCCTGAACTGTTATTGGGAATTCACATAAAGGAGCTGAAAATAAAGTCTGCCCTTATTCATGGCTTTCATATATGATGTATTAAATTTATTACTTTTCTGTATTCTGTCAGAGAGGGAAGATGACAAACCAAAACCACCTTTTTGCTAAGATTAATTTGAAACACTTTTTCCTCACTGTGAATCCCTGTGAAACAAAGAATCAATGAAGGGCATCAAAAATACAACAGTAGTTCAGTCAGTTAAATGTTGTATTGAGTTTCAAATTCATGCATTAGCCATATGTATTTTGACTTGCTAGTTACAAAGGCATTAATCAAATACATTTGAAAACGCTTATGGACTTGAAATCATTGAACTTTATAGTCAGGTGTTCTAAGTCAAACAAACCCATGTATCAGATATCTCCTACTGAGTTGTATCAGGCAACTTCCTATCCTGTGTCTTTGGCCATGTGAATGATTCCTGAAATGCACTTAGCTCTCATCATTCAGGCACTTGAAATGGAGGAGAAATTCAGGCTATCTTCAGCATACGTATCAACTGAATGATGTGTGGGTTGCTACATCGAGTTAGCAGAATTTACAAAAACTGAGTCCTTATCTGTCAGCACTTGCATCCAACAGACTGGTTACTTCTGGAACTGTAAGTTCATGCCTTTGCTCACATCTAAAATGCCATCACAGAGGTATCCCTTGGGCTAAAATGACAGCCATTTCAGACTCTGTAAAAGACAGGCACTAATGTAAGCTAGGACTTCATAACCACAAGACTTTTAGAGGACATTTAATATTAATGCCTTATTAATATCTTAGAACTTCATCCATCTGCTTTCCTTTATTGTCCTGCCTTTGGTCCCCCAATAAATACTGTATAAACACATGAGCAACACCACATACATTCATAACTTCAAAGACATCGTACCTGCATTCATTTCTGGATATAGGATGTGTGATGCTCTGCACAGAAGGCATGGACATCTCCAGTACAATACATTTTCTCTGCTGTAGGAAGTTTACATATGCAACTTGGTTCATACTGAGTTAGGTCTGTACTGAGAACAGTCCTGGAGTTGTAAAAATGTTTCACGGAAACCAATAATGTTTAACTTTTCTGTAAAGTCACAGAATTTCTAAACCACTACAGCGATGGTTATAAGCAATACAGAGATTCTCATTCTCACTCATGTGAGATGTACAATCTATTCCAGGTCTTGAACCAAAACCTTCTCTATCCATTTCGCATTAATTTATCTCCACTCATCTGTCCTGCATGTTTTCCATGAAAACTTTTGAATCTTTCTAAAGACTGGAATTCTATACATGCTCGACCTCAAGGTATTTTTGGCCTACCCTACTTCCACTTTTCCCTTCTGACAAGCAGCTGCAGCAGCAATGGGGAGGGCAACAGGAGTCTCAGGCTGTCTTTTGTGTAGGTTGCTCTAACCAGACTCCTTGTCTGAGGTCAGTTTGCAGTGGAAGACTTCATTTTACTGTATGAGTTTAGAAAGCAGGGCTAAGAACCCTGCACACCACCTGGATGTTCTGCAGAGAAGTTTTACCGGTCTTAGAGAAGCAAGAGGTCTGTGAATCACAATGAGTTTAGAAGATCCTGTCCAAATCAACTCATGCTAGTGTTTGAACACAATCTGATTACAGTGCACTGCACCACCTAATCAGTGACACTCCAAGGTAGAAAAAAGGCCATAAGAGCTAAAAGCTGTATCACCTTGTCTTGCTATTTGTCACAATAACTTCTAAAATTCATTTTTGGTCACTACTTAAAAATAAGTGCTAGGAATTTAACTTACAAATGTAGGTATCTATATCTATATTTAGAGAATACAGGACAAACTCCTCAATTGTGACACAAGGCTATGGAACAGGTCATCTGGTTTCAGGAACACTCACAGATTGAGCCTTAGACTTCTACTTTGCAGCACATTGCCACCACGTTCTCCAGCAGAACATAGTGTATTACACTATGGAGGCATGGAAGAAAACTGGGTGTGGGTGAAAAGATATTCTAGTCACTGGTCTGGCAGCCTTAGAAGGCTGAAAAAGTTCAAAAGAGAAAACTGAATTCCCAAACAAGTCTTTCACTTGTAGCAGACGTAGTCACTGATGGAGTGTAACACAGTTCTAACTTTCCTTCAGTGCAAAGGAGGCAAATACAACTCTCATCAACATTTGGCAGACAGAAATGTCCTTGCACAAGACCAGCACACACCTCAATATTTATCAACACAATTTCTAACACCTTTACTCAGGTTTTGTTCAATCTAGACCTAAAAAACCTGGTGCCTTCATAAAAACTTCAGAATACACCCCACCTCTATATTACACACTGATTATAGTGTCTATGTTTTTGCCTCTCTGGCAGTAACAATTAGCCACTATAATCAGTATTGGCAAAGTAAACTCAAAGCAATTATAGACTTCATGATGCTGCAAGAAAAGACATTCTGGCTTCTCTAAGGAAACACCAATAGCACTTGAAATTACAATTGTGTTTAAAATGCTAACAAGCAAGCAAGCAAAAAAAAAAAAAACAAAAAACAAAAAACCAAACCAAAGACAAATCACCAATAATTTTGAGGTTTAAAATATTTGCATCAGTGCTAAATAATTCACAAAAATAAGGAAAGACTCCTACTCCCACTGCCATATAGGCAAACTATTTAAACTGCTAGAAGCTTCTTTTCTATTAATTTTAATGTATGACTGTGTGAATAAAGGAAGCTAGAGCCTAGTGCCTATATCAACTTTAATAAATAATATATTTTGCCATATCCATCTTCTAAACTAAATAAATGACAAAAGTAGACCCTCAAAGGACAAGATTTTCAAACCAGATTACTTCTCTTATTCTAATGTCTTAACCCAAAGGATTTTTCTTCTCCAAGGTTACATTGTGTGATTTAGCAGTGGAGTGCATTCTCAAAACAGCAGAAAAGAGATGGAAAAATATGTTGTGGCACAGTTGGAGCACACATCAAAGTTCATCTGCATGTTGGATACCGATTTCATTGTTTTTCCAACACCTGGTTCTGCTTCCACACAGTGCTTGAACAGTCCAAGTCACAGAGGCTGGGAGCACAGTCCTGCCCTCCCCACTGCTGATGGTGCACACACCACACACACCCCACAGCCCGAGAGGCCACAGAGGCACAGCAGGTTACAGCTGAGCTGGGGATTTCTCTCCTGTTGAAGATAACCCCGCAAGAAGCAGTTTCCTGGTCCTTGGGGCTGCCAGCTACCAATAGGGACCATCACACCTGTGCCCTGCCTGCTCAGCATCCCCCTGCAATCCTCCTCCAGCCTCTCTGCTGGGAAATGTGCCAGACCTTCGCTTGACACCACACCGAGCTTTCTAATCAGAAAATCATGAGTGCAAAAAAGCTTGACATACTCATATTTATTAGACTCAAGTTCACTTAGAAACTACTCTGAGTCACAAAGGCAGAGTCAGGGAAAGTTTCTGTTGACAGAGCTCCAAGAAAAAAAAAAACTTTCTAAGCCTGCGCTCGGTGAGAGGCAGGGACCATGGGAACTCTATTAAAAGTCATCTTGGCCTGCCCTTTAGTTGATGTATTCATGTTGTAGCCCAATGGATTGCAACTATGCTACTTTATATCATCCAAGGTGTCTACTAAATGAGATGAAGTCAAAAAGTGAACGCAGTGGAAAAACTGAAGGAGTTGGTTTTTTGTGTTTTGTTTGTTTAACAATAACAAACTGAAGGAAACAAATTTTCTAAGGTTTTTAAAAAATGAATTGACACTGTCTCATTATAACAAATGGAAACCTTAATTATAATAACCTAATGAATGTTCTCATTTTAAGAGAAAGCAGAATTTTAAATATGGAAACAAAAGTGGAAAGATGCATTTTCCTGAACTGAGGCCAGATATGTAAAACACAAATGACCCCATTTGAGCATGACAATCTGATGATTATATTAAATCAGGGGAAGAGAAAGAACTTCAAATCTCACCTGAACAGTTCTTCTGTTCCTTAACAGAAGAAAAAATTTTTGGCCAGAAGGAAAAAAAAATCAAAATAATACTTTTGTATCCTTAGCATATTGAACAGTGCAATATACCTGATTCTATTGATTTCTGAAGCAAAGAAGAGTCATGAAAGCAATACAGTTACTACAGCAATCACCTTAAAGTACCACTAAGGGAACTTCAAAAAGCAAAACTTGGACTTTATTAGTTTGGTCTTTGAAAAACTGGAGATATGTATTTTGGCTGTAAACTCACACATAATTTTGCCTTTTATTTTATCTAACTCAGCAAGCCAGAGGTGCTCCACTCTGGGATCACCTGTCTCAAAACCGTATTTCAGTTGGCAATTGCCAGCAACACCCCGACTCCTCAAATTTCAAGTACAGGTGCAAAATCCATGGATAAAACCAGGACATTTACTAAAGCTCTGAAACAAAGTCCACTGAGGGCTATGGAGGAACTTTCACCCAATCTAAAATGAACAGGGATTTCCAAAGGGCCTGAATTTGGATCACTAAAGGGTCTTAGTCGTCCTCTCTCTCTCTCTCTCTAGAGGCTACAAAGGACAAAACCCATGGAGTTCAGGATATTCATTTAAGCATCTTAAGTAGGATGAACTAAATTGGCCTGTATCATGCATTTAGGAAAAAAAAAAAAGTAAGAATTGCTGCTGAAGAAAAAAAAAATCCAACCAGCCAACAAAATGCACACACACAACTTTTCTAAGCCATGAGTTACACATGAGTATTTTTAGACATTAGTAACCATACAGCACAGACTCCAGACTCACCCTGCAATTTTATCAAGCGGGTACTATCTTACAGTTGAGGACAGCATGGAAAATAAGTGTCTCGAGCCTAGATGCAAGAGAGCCTTAAAGACAGAAATCTTTTTCTTCTTTTAATTTTGAATTTAAAATGTGCATAAATATAAGACTCTAATGAGCTGCATGTGGAACAATCAAAATTATGAAGTATTTGCATTTCTTTTGCACCTTGAGCCAAACAACTACAAAATTATGCATATGATTCCCTCAATCTGAACACAGTAAATATTAATAATCTATGAATCAGCAATGAAATGCCTTTTGCTCCTGAACCCTGAAGTGAGACTTTCTAACTTGAAAAGTTGCAGTACAGAAACTGAGACCACATTTACAAGGCACCGAGCTAAGGCATATGCATGTAGCCTGTGAAAACAAAGCTGTGCCATCCCCCACTCTCTTTACACAGAGACATTTTTAAATTACCTGTTTGTCAGTTTTACAAATGTGTGTCTACGTAAGCAGCTCCCTGTGTGGCACTGCGTTAGCAAGCAGGCGTGCTTCCATTTGCACATTTGGATTCTACAATCAGAATTAAAACATTTGCTCAGTTCAGGGTGAGCTGATAAACAGAGATTTTAAATTTCCCTTTTTTTTTTTTTTTAATGTGAAAAATGAAAGAAAAACGTTCCTCTAGATGTATTATGCCTTTGGGCTCCATGTGAGGGAAGCGAAAAAAGACAGAGAAAGCTACTGTGAAGGTCACAGAGTGAAAGAACTTCCTCAGGGCACAGAATAAATTAAATCCCAAGGAAAAAATAAAATGTGATTTCCAGAGTGTGAGGCACAAACTCAAAATGACAATGATTGACAGCCAAACTATATCCGTGCAATATCGAAGACTGCACGTTCTCATTTACCTCAGTGTAGCCAGCAAGCGCCCATTAAACATCCGTCTGATGCCCAAATTAACCTTCTTGGCAAACTGAAAGAGGCACAAACTATCATAATCAACCTTTCATTATCACAGCAGCCTCTAGTTAAAGGGTCAGAATAATTGTGCCATCAGAGCCCTGATTGTTTTCAATCAACAGACGACTGGAGTGACAGCTCAGTGATGGAGTAGTTTGATGAAACCGCACCAGGCCTAATCAGAGCAGATGAAAGGAAGGCATGATTGGTGCAAATGAACAGTCGTGCCTCTCTTTTTCATTTACAATCTGAAATTACTCTTAAATTTACAGGGTTTTTTCTCCCTTATGAGTACCTCTGAAAGAATGTTTGACTTATTATGGGTTCTGACAGTGCAGAGTTATAAAACACAGGTAGGGTTTTCAGCCCAGGCTTTAAGTGGGTATTCAGCATAATTTTAACAAATTCACTCTTGAAAAGCACAAAATGACTAAAGACTTCCAATGACCTAACCTTTCAGTGCTGTTTGATTAGCAGAACAATTTATCACAGCTCCAATTCTTCATGATAAGAGAAGATTAAAAAAAATGGGCAGGAACCACTTGCAAATGTTTTCTCTTAGCCAATATATTTATTGTATTATTGTGCTCCTCTTCTCTCTCTTTCTCTCACACACAAAAGGAAAAAATAAATTAAAGAACACTGCATTAATAACCCTTTTCCTCTTTGAATGAATAATAGAAGCCAAGCAAGGGTTTGTTTGGAGATGAAAGCAGAGACCAATTATCATGCCACTGACAGCATCAATATTTAGTTTTCTGGTGGGCTGGGTTGTTCATTCCCACATTTTAAAGAATGGGAAATTAATCAATCCCACTAGGTGTTTCTTACCTTACTCATCAGCACTGATTCAGATTGTCTCACAAATAAACAGGGAAAAAAAAAAAAAAAAGGAAAAAATGTAGGGGCTGCTTACACAAAATTTGGAAAGAATTCAAGTTTCCTGCACCTCCTCTGCTGGGCTCACCTCCTCTCCCAGACTCACCTTGCTCCAGCCATATGGCCTCCCCTTCTCACAAGGCTGCTGCAAGGAAGACGAGGTAAATAAAAATAATCTAATTGAATTCTACCTTTGAAAGAACCAAGTATTTCAAGTGGTGAGTGGTAAATCTTTTGTTCTGTGATCCTGGACATCATCAGACGTTCTCTAGTTTGTCAGGTATTACAAAATTCATACCAATGTTCACATCAGCATACCAAAGCAAAAATAAAAGCAGCCTAGAAGCCAAGATTAAGATTTGTCTGAAGGAAGAGTGATAGAGAAATTTGATCCAAACACCAACGGCTTTTAAGAAATTTTACGTCCTGTATCTCTTCTCACACTGCAGAATGGAAGTTTTACTTCCTTAAAAGTTTGGGACTGTAGGAAGAACATTCACCTCAGCAGAAGAAGCTGTAAGCAGGCTTGCACATCCTTACTGACATACAGGATGCCATTTACAATTATTGAAGTCTGTACTTTTCCAAGTATAAAGACACTGTTTATGGAATATATATATATATAAAATGAACTCTTGTGAACCCCTGTGAATGAACGCAAAACATTCCTCACAAAGCAGTGAATAAGGGAACTAAGAGTTTGGGAAGTTGCCAACAGGTGTTTTGCTGGGTGCAACAGAAAGAAGACTCTGAAGTAAACATTTCTCTGCATAAAGAGGTTTCTCAGATTCACATTTCCCCACCACAAGGGATCACTGCATTCAAAGATCCTGTCATTCTGCTATTTGTCCCCAACTCCTACCCAGCCAACTCCACACTACTGAAGTGCATTCCCAAACTGAACACTGAGATCAGGGCTGGCAGGAAAGAAAAAATACACATCCTTCCAGACCCAAACATTACCACTGTGATGCAGTCAGACTCTCAGCTTTACAGATGGACAGCGCTTGGAGGACTGAGGGATTGGCTCAGGCAATAAAGAGGGAAGCCAAATATAAATGAGTTGACTTCAGGAAATACGCAGCCCCAAAGGAAGATTAAAGAACACCAAGGTTCATTATCTCTGGAGAGTGAAAGCACTTGTTAGAGTATGTCCTCCTGACCTCTGATCAGGCTCTGCAAATGCTGCAGTGGATTTGTCCAGAGCACTACACAGGGACCTCTTGGTCTAAATAAAAAATGCTGTATCTCTTGGCTGGTTTGCTGGCTTGCGATTTATGTGATGTCATGGTGACAACCTACAACTTCCAGAACACGAGCCCTGCAGTCTGTGAGGCAGAAATTTTATTTTGATCTTTCAGCTGAAAAACTCTGCAGCAAGCAGTTATTGGTTGAAGTCTCCAGCACCAAAAATTATGCATTTCATTATATTATGCTGTGATTAAAGCAGAGACAGGAAATGCAGGCATATTAAAAACAAACATTTATAAAAAATCACAGCACTGAAGTGAACCACAGTGTATTAAAAATAGTTCTTAATTTTTCTCAATAGCTGATAAGATCTGTCTTCTTAAAGCATCCACCACCAATTTCTGCTAGACAAAAATATTGCCCTGCACAGTCTTTCAATAGATTCAAGGAAGATAACACAACCTACACATCTTTGGCAGATTTTTACTCGTAATCAAACAGCTCCAGGAGCAATAATTTTAACACCTGCATTTCTGCCTCAGAATCTTTTAATAATTGTTTCTGCACAATATCCTTGTGAGAAAGAGAGGAATTCTTTATCCAAAGACAAACCTTCCACCAACCAAGTACAGTCCCTTGCAATGTCAGTTCAGTGCTTTACTGCAAGCTTCCTTTTCCCCTAGTGCTACATAATTATAGTGGTCCTCTCAAAAGGGATATTATTTTATGAAAAAGGTTTGTGAGACAGGGCTAGCTTCATTTTTTTATGCATGCGTTTCCTATGAAATACATACAGAAAAAAAATGCCAATTTTGTAGTAACAGTAAATAATAGAATATATACTTTCAGAACTGTATTCACTTCTTTTACATACTTTCTCCATTTCTTATATTTACTGGCAATGAGAGTAAGAAGTTTACCTAGAAGACATTGATTAAACTCAATAAAGATATTCCATCTTTTTAGACTTACAATAAAATTACTATGATCACAAATCAGCTTTACAAAAGGCTAGCTGAACTACATTAATATATAACATTATATATGGTAAGTAATCATATTAAAGCAATGAGTTTCTATAATAGAAAAACTGAACTTCTCATCTACTGGAGCTCAAAGTGAAGTAAGGTACAGACAGAAGGTAAACTCTCAGATGTTGTAAATTATCACAGCTCGTGCAAGCTTGCCATTTTACACCTTCTGGGGAATCTGAACTTCAAAATTATACAGAACATTCCTTCCAAGTATCTAAAAGCAATTTATAAGCAGTAAAACTCAGGCTTCCCTGAGAGAAGTTTACATTTCAACCACTTTCTCAAAATGGGAACTAAGAGAAAAATTAAGTGTCTTAATCAAAATCTTCTGTCCCTTCTATCTATCCAACTGAGTCTCTTACACTACAAAAAAAATCCCATGGAAATTTTGGTGCTCATGCCATAGAACAAAGTCTGGTGTATGCAGGTTTTCTGAAAGTAAGGACGAAACAGTTCCCTAAGTATCATGTGCCAAAAGTACTTGAGATATTTTTGCAGCTGAAAAGTGCATCTCCACAAAGGCTCTCTTAACCTTGGAGCAGCAAAGACAGAACTGTCCCACAGTGTGCTTCAAGAGAAATTTGGTTTTGTGCGCTCAGGCCCTCAATCCAAGGAGGAATTTCCTCTGTAGTCACTTGGATTCATGAATGTGCTTCTCACACCCAACTGGTTCTTCCACTGTGATAGCAGGGGCAAGCAAGGCTCAGTGCAACTCCTCTCAGTGACACTGCCCACACACAGGTGTGTGTTCAAAAGCTGTATGAGCTCTTGTGCAGCTTCTATTTGCAGCTACCCCACTATTCACAGCCACTCTGTTTTCCTGGGCACTGCAATGGCTGTCACACCTGGGAGTCTACACGCATGAAATAAATGAGCTGGGAGTCATCACACCAGAAAGGCTCTACTTACACATGCAATCAAGGCAAATTTTGTTTTAACAAGACCATCAAAAAGCCATGTGGAGGGTGACAGAGCAAAGCCAACAAAACCAGAGCAAAGCAAAGCAATAAGACCAAATCCAAAATATGGCATCCAGAGATTCAATCTCATTTTCTTCCAGAGACACAATCTCAATTTTTTTTCCTTTGAAACAAGTTCAGGCATAGAGAGCTAGAAATTACATGGAAATCTCACTATAAACATTCATAAAAGTAGCTTCATAGGTTTCTAAAACCTACCTCTCTTTAATAATTGGATCAAATGGCAAGAAACTCTGAGGTAAAAAACTTCTTGCCATCCATTTCCAAATGCATCCCAAAATGCTCAAGTTTGGATCCTCCATCATTTGTTGTGATGGTAGGATAAACACTACTAAGTGCTTTATATTGAAATTTTTCTGGAGCTGCAAAGAACAGAAGCTTATCTCTTCATAAACAGCTGTTTAACCATGTCAAATCACTAACTGTGATTTGATTTCAGTTTAAGGAGATTGGGGTTTATGACAGCATTTATCTTTTCTGAAACAGGGTAAGGACAGAGAACATGGGAGGTGGAAAAGGACCTCCCTCCAGCAGCCATCATTCCAAAATCTAGAATTGCTCATTTTTATTTTCAGAGAAAACATTCAGGTTGACATCAAATGCATTGAAACTTTACATAGCCACATTTAGCACTAAAATAAGTTGCTGGTACATAATTAATAGGTGGAAAAGACAATTTTCACCATCTGATACACACTGTTTTTATTGCTATTCCTCTCTTGCTATTTTTCCCTCTGAAATATATTTTAGAAGTGTAGCAGCTCACTACAGAGACAAGAATCTACAAGCTTTCATCAGTAAAAAATTGTTAGAAAATGAAATAGGCACAAAATTGACAAAATTCTATAAAAATGCAATTCAGCTCTGTGAAAATTAGTCTAAATGGTTCTTGAATGTAAAAGGATTCCTATTCCTTTCTTCCCTATTGTTAGGGTATAATTTTCTCAGGATTTAATAGGCAAATCCAACAAATCACATAAAAATGTATCATTTTCTATAATAATCTTTACAACAGCTATACATGACTTGTATGTCATTAATATCTTTGGTCACACATAAAAAAGTACTTCAAAGTGTATGCTCTCCTTTGCTGCTTTATAAATATGCATGTGCTCAACACGCTGTGTTACTACTAAACCATAGACGTCAGATTTTCCAACCAAAATCATAGAAGAGTTTGGGACCTTAAAGATCATCTAGTTCCAACCCCCTGTCATGGGCAATGTCCATTAGACCAGGATGCTTAAAGCTCCATCCAAACCCACCTTGAACACTGCCAGCCATAGAGCATCCACAACTTCTCTGGCAACCTCTGCCAGAGCCTCACCTCCCTCACAATAAAGAATTTCTCTGTATATCTAATCCAAATCTACCCTTTTGCAGTTTAAAGCTATTTTCCCCTGTCCTATCACTACATACCATTGCAAAATGTTCCTCTCCATCTTTCTGGAATGCCCTCTTAGATACTGAAAGGCTGCTATTACATCTTCCTGAAGCCTTCTCCAGGCTCAGTTTTATTGACTTTAATTTAATCCCCACATGATGGGATTCAGATTAACTCACTGCTTAAAAAAATGAGTCCTGCATTAATTTTTCTAAATCAACTAATTGTTCTAAGAAAGCAATTTCTTTCAAAAAGTGACTTAAATACTTAGAACCACATTTGTAATAGCATTTGAGATCCCAAATGTATCTGATGAACTGGGAATGTCAGAGCCTCTCCACTACAAGATTAAAACAAACAAAAATTTATTATTTAAACTGACTAAATAATACCTGGAGCAAACTGAAACACCTGCAACTGGTAGAATATCAACCTTGTAAAATTACAACCTATACAGTTTCACAAAAACATTAACACAGGCTCCACCCTAAAGGAGCGCTTTGAAAGCTCTTCAGCACAGATTTTCACTTCAGAGGCTGTAGTCTTTCGATCTGCCATTACTATCCCACATAGACCTCTAGCTTGGAAGCCACTCCACAGGAAAGCTTCTTAAGATCTGTTAAACAACTGTATTTTTAGTAATTTCTTCCATTTCTTCCTGGTACGAGGGAGCCCAAAATGATCAAAGGAGTATGAGGAACCCTTTGTCACAAGGCAAGGAAACCTCTAGCTCTGCAGCTCACTTGCACATCTGGAAGCTGCCAAGGGTGTCCCAGCTGGAGTAAGAAAGGCTGTGCAGGAGTGCCACTGCTTTTCTATCTTGCCTCCTCACGTTCATGGAGCCACCAGTGTCCTGATCCTGGGGCAGGAGTGACAGCACAGGGCAAGAGCTAATGAGATCTCAGCAATCAGGCTGAACCAACACACTTGTTAGTGTGTGACTTTTCTACATCTAACTTGGCACACTTTGGGTGCTTAACCCCAAAACTAGATTCTGGCTGTCTTAGCACATTAATGACAATGTGCATAGTTTCAGGAAACCTGGAATTGAATTTTCTACCACCGCCTTCTTTGGTTTTGTGGTTACAAATAAAAGTAATGCTTCTATCGGCTCCCAAAGGAAAATTTGTTGAAATACAGAGCTTGGAATTCTCAGAAGAGTTTCTAATTTCCTATCATTTTTCACAAGTTTAAATCCACTGGAAACAGTGTTGAACAGCTTTAGTAAGATTTTGAAAGAGTAAAGATTACTAACATTTATCTCTGAATGGAAGATGTTAACTAAGATAGTAACAACAGTGCCATATTTGATCATCCATTCTATCTGTGGAATTTAGACTTTATGTTATTTTCTTTACCTTAAAAATTGATGTATATTTCTAACCACACCTGGCTTTCAAAACAGCTTCAGCAACATTTATTTTTATGTAACTACACATATCTGTATGTTAATTCAATTATACTTCAGTTCATCTCCAGCAGATCCAAGCCACAGAGTCCAACAGTCAATACAAATCCCTCCACAGCACACAAATTCAAATGCAGAATGCAGTAACACAGAAGTCTTGCTATGTGGACACACTGGCATCCTTTGATGGCTTTCTAAATCAAAATGCACATCCACTGCTTAGCTGAAGAAGTGACCTAAAGTCAAAAGTTGTGAGCACAGCAGCCTTCCTAAACACTGATGTGATATTCTGTGCACTTCTGAAGGCAATCTGGGATAAATAAATTGAGGCAATATTACTGTAGGACAGCAAGACAAAAGTAAATTCTCTATTGCTCACAGCAATAGCAGCAAAATAATCAAGTTTTCAGATTGGAACTGACACATATAAAAAAGAAAATTAGGGGAACATACAGTTGCTCCTAACATAAACACAGTTTTAATACAGAAAATCACTTTCTATACTGTTATACCTGATAAATAACAGTAAAAATATTAGCTAACATTCAAAAAACAGGAGTCTGAAACTTTTAAAAGTTCAGAACAAAAGCATATATAAAGTTCACAAGATATTACTGTAAAGGACAAGATTAAGAGCCCATTTGAATTAAGCCAAAGCAGACAAAGGGGAAAGGTGTTTCATGAAACAAGGGAACAGTGCCAACAGGGACAGCATTCATTTTCCCTGAAAGCCAAAATGCCATTACTATTACAAATGATACAGAAATTATATCAGGAAAATAGTGTGTGACCTGAGAACAGTGTGAGTTTCTGCTGCCTCCATCTACTGCTTGGCTCCATACCCTGCATGAACCCTGTCCAGTCTGCAGCTCCAGTGAACACTGACCTCCTTGCAGATCTTGGGCCACAACTTCCAGCTTGGCCTCTCTGCAATGAATGTCCTACCAAGAATATTGCACATTCCTATATTTATAAAAATTAATCCCACCCAGTCTGGAGAGATTGTAAGGAATACACCATCACACAGAGTGAATTCAGGTGAGATGCCTATGTTTATGAGGATTAGATTAAGGAAAAGGAAACCTGCAACCTACACAGGATATGTTTCCATGCTACTTTCATTTGAGGGTAACTGTGGGATTTGCTTGCAGCAAATACACACAGTGCAACCATCATGGATGTAGAACACTGGATACTGGCACTCACAGCTGGCTCTCTGGCACTTTTATGTACACTTTCACAAAAAGGGTACGAAAAAGGAGGTAAAAGCACAGCAAAACACACATGGGCAATATGTTAATTTTCTCATCTATCCTCACCCATTCACCTCAGCCTTGATATGCATCAAGCCCCTTTTTTTCTCTTCTATGCCTCTCTTGATGAGAGGTTGACAGCCACATTTTAGAGTGGTAGTTTTCTGCTTAGAATAAATACTCACTAGGAACAAGCATTGGAGTAGATATTATTTCACTTATTGTTGAAGAGAGCATTAAGGTTATTTCTTGAATAGTGAAAGGCTAATATACTGCTTAAACACAACATTGATTACCGAGATGCTTTCCTTCACATGTATTTTATGTTGTAACTTGTTTGGCAGTAAAACTTCACATTTAGCAAAAGTTCACATTTAGCAAAGCACTTAGGCCACACTTCATTAAAACATATATATACCCCTGAGAAAAATTACTTTTGCTCTCTCCATATAAAAAGTTGCTCTGCAATTCCAAAAGACTGACAGAAAAAAAAAAATCAAGTACTGCTCTGAAGGAGTGGCAAGCTTGTACTAGAACAAGATAACCCACTTTAGAAACCGCTGTTCTGCACAGGTAAATGTGTGCATCACTGGAGAGTATGAAAAATGTCTTTGGATCTGTCACCAGCACAGAACTGTTCCATCATAGCAGGCTGCCACAATTGTACAGCACAAAATCTCCTGCAGCATTGAACTGTGGGATTTCTGCTGAAGAATAATTTTTGCTCTCCACAAATGCCATCAGGAGATTCAAAATGGAGCTCAAGTGTAAGAAAAGGCTATTGAAAATAGGGCACAGAAGAGGATAAACAGGACTATAATAAGAAAACTGGATTTTTACACTTATTATTTTTATAAAAGATACATTAAAAACTCTTATTGACTTATAACACTACAGCCTTCTTGTTCTTTATTTTTCTATTTATTCAAGTAAAGACACTTCTCTAATACAGAGACCAAACACTGTTTTTGCACATCCACAGAGATAAAAAGAATAACTAGTGCTACACTTTCTCACATGGAACTTGATGAACACAAGTTCAGAAGTTGCACACAAAGAATTTAACAGGACTAGAATGTCTTAGGAGATCAGCCCTGGAAAAGGCACAACACATTTGCATGTGTTCTAGATGAATAAACCATTCATGCAGTTTTATCTACCAGTTTTCGCCTAGATTGCTTGCTTATCAGTTGACTGCCAAAAAACCAAGTTCCTTGGAGAAAAGGAAAAAAAAATTAAAAA
This sequence comes from Petroica traversi, assembly GCA_025920805.1. Classification (NCBI taxonomy): domain Eukaryota; kingdom Metazoa; phylum Chordata; class Aves; order Passeriformes; family Petroicidae; genus Petroica; species Petroica traversi. The sequence continues at coordinate 19,855,765 of JAHLSL010000017.1, forward strand.
GAAAAAGAAGAAGAAAGAAAAAACCAGAAACAAGCAAACAACAATAAACAAAAAAAAAAAAATCAAGGAAAAACTTCTAAACTTTGCTTCTGAAGAAATATTAACAAATACTAAAATTGATCTGCTTTTAATGTTAGCTGTTTAAAAACTCTATGTTTTCTTTAACAACCTACTTAAACAGTAGCAGAGACAGAAGAAACTAATCCTTACTGATCTCACATTAAGATTTTTTTCCAAATATGATTTAAGAGTCCACCTTGGATCAAGTGCAGTATTTAATTTGACCATTTGAGCAATCTATTGCAGAGAGACAGAATAATCCAGAAAATATTTCTATTTGTAACCATTAGAATGATATTTGAAATATGAATATTTAAGCCTTGTGACACTGAAATTTCTAATAACAAACATAAGGCATAATTGTATCATAACTTAAGCTAACATCAGTTTTTGTACTTAAAACTTTACTTGCTTTCTACTTGCTAAGGTTCCAACAAGCCCTCTATTGCTGTATTTCTCCAGAAACATATTCCATCTTACAGTATTGGTTACTTTTTCAATTATCAAGGCAAAGAATTACCCTATTTCCCTAAAGTAAAGCCAATGAATCTTTCTTGTAAGGGTCAAAAAGATTCACTTTTCATTTCTCGATAAACTAGGCATTTATGTTCTTGTCATGACTACTTCCTGTGAAAAAAAGAATGGTGCTGCACAGGTTGTGATGAAGAAGAACGAACAAAAATAGTTTATTTTCCTCCACCTTTATGATCTTCCTTGGTTTTCTTCTTCTTTTTTTTTTTTATCTAATCCTTTCTTCCATGTCACTGCCTTAATTTACACATTTTAATGCAACTGACAAATTAAAAATTTCTTATATACAAAATAATATTTTGTAATTTCACGTGCCAATAAAACGTAAAAACTCAACATGAAAACAAATCTTATGTCAACTAATAACCATAATTACTGGCTTAGTTTACATAAAAAAGGTTTTGTGGGGGGTCATAAATTGATCCAAGACTACAAACATTTTCTGGTGGGCTTTATGTTTTTTACTCGTTTTTAAAAATACATCACTGTAGTCTTTGTCAATTGTCTCCACTTATTTTAAGACACATCAAGCCAAAGAGTCTGAAAAATCAACAGGAATTTCTGTTGTACTCGACCTTAATCCCTATCCTAGCACACTGCCACTAATATTATTATTTAACATTCTCAGACTTGGTTTGTTCACAGTTATATTTCACCATACTCACTAGAGCTGGCTAACCGTGAATTGGTAGCCTAAAAAAATCTAAAGCATGACAGGTAAGAGCTGCAGTCTCTTCAGTTTAAATCCAGTTCAAGCATCACTCCATGTACATATTTTGATGCATTAAAATAACCACCTCACACTTTACGTGCACCAGGATCAGATCCCCCAGTGGACACTGGAATTCAAACCGGTGTAAATAACTGTGCTCTGCAGACAGTGGCACCCTTTCCAGAGGTTCTCTGAGGGAAGCCTTAATTTTTGCTTAGGGCTTCATGGCAGGCCTGCTATCAAAGGTGCCTCGGGGACATGCTGAATTCATATTGCTGTGACACGCAGCCATGTGTGTGTGCAAAGGCCACTCTAGTCACAGGTAAGACAGATAAATCAAACGGTAGCATCCCCCCATCAGCTTTTCTATTATATGCCCCACTTTGTGCCAATTTCCTTCAGCTTCCCCAACACTTCTTGCTTTGCTGTTCTTCCTTAAGACATGGGATGGGGATTTGTCAAAGTCAATGAGCACTTTATTACAGTGAGAGTGCTCAGTAATGAACAATTCAGCAATTTAATGAGATTCTGTAGATCTGTCTCCAGCCTGTCCATCAAGTTTCACTTCTATAAAGCACCCTGACACTAATCCTCTGGCATACCCAATCTTCACCCTGGGCTGAATATTAGATTCTTCCATGGTATATTGCATTACCACTATAACCTTAGCAAAAATGATGAACTTAACTACACTTGAGGCAATATAGCTGGTCTGATTTGATTTTCTTCTATTGGGCTGACTATGAGGGAATTACTTATTTACTAAGATAAAGGCAAAAACCAGTTTCTTATTGCCTTCTGAATGCCCAAATTGGTAAATATTTATATGTGTCTTTTAATCCATTCTGGGGACCTGGAATATTTATAAATATATATTTATCCCTGGTTTCACAAACTGAATTAAAAAGCTGCATTTTGCCTACAGCAGAAAACTAGTTTAAAAAAATTCTTTGGAACAGCATTAGTAACCTTTAGAGAGGCAATTATGATAACACTTAAATGGACAGTGCGGAGTTTGTTGTCACTCAGAAAGCAACGTATTACCCATAAGTATCTCTCCCCAGTATGATCCTGCAACAGAAACAGAGGCTTTGTCATATTTGCCTCGTGAAGTGTTCATTGACTGGAGTGCTCACAATTAAGAAAATTACTTCTGAGTCCAAGTCTTTCTTGTAGGACAGGACAGTAAGACAGGATTTAAAACCCCTCACTTCCTAAACATCATTACAGCAGGTTACAGAGGGCATATTACTAAGCGAGTATTAAGTTATACTTGTATGGCTTCCTAAAGAAACTCTTCTAGCAAAAATATACCCAAGTATGTAGCTAGGGGATTCCACTGACCCTGCAGAGAAAAGGTGATGAAACCCAATCAGCCAATCATCCATGCCTCATGCATAAACTTGTACATCAAACTTGCTTCTGATAAAGGGAATATGGGCTAGGACTCCAGAGTAGCAAGCCTTAAAAACCTAAACCAAACACAACCCATCATCATGTGTAGTGTACTGCAAGTTCTGTGGTACAGGCATCCTCCAGAGACTAGGACAGGAAAAAGCCAAACTTTATTTTGATATTTGCAGAAAATATTATCTTTGTAACATACTCCACAATCTAAGCCCCAAAATTTTGGAAAAAAAAAGCCTGCTACAATACTGAAGGGTTATGTTACATCTTCATACTGCTTTCATGGTTTGAAGAACTTAACCTGACATCTTTACTTTTTTTTTAGATTAAATATTTTATCCTGCTTGACATTATTCATCCACAGAACATGAGTCCCACTGATGAATACACACTTTAGACTTTGAGAAACTGATGGCGTCTAAATGTAGATATTTCCTTAGAATAATCCAAAAGATAAATAGATAAATAATAGGGGTCGAAGTATAAAACAGTCCTCTGAATCACAGTCTTCTCTGTTGGACCAATATAACCCACTTTGTAGAAGGTTATATTAGCAAGGCTACTTTTCAAAAAGTTTCCTTACACTTTGAAACACACAGAAATACTTTCCTCTCTAAAACATGACAGCAAAAACAAAACAGAAAGATACTTCAATATTACTGAAATTTCCTTCCACTCCACAGTGATTTTTTACAGACATATGATGGGAACATTTCCAAGGACAGATTTTGGTTTAGTTTTTCAGTTTCTCTATGTGTTTTCCTCACATTAAGTTTTCTCCTAGCCATACAAACTAAAGGTCACAACACAATGCTTTTATCTTAATACTTTATGGCTAGCAACCTGGTCCTTTTCTAGATTCAGCTTTTTAAAAGGAAGCAATCTCAGGCTTCTTGCCAGAAACCTTCCATTGAAGCCTCCACCCATCTTGGAGCAGAGCTGCCTGTGTGATGATTCTCTCATTTGCTTCAGGCAAAGTCAGCTGCAGTGGCCCAAACTATTCCAATGACTATTGAAGTTATACGGGTAAATTTGTCTGAAGTGAATGAGAGAGACTGCAGAAGCAGCTTTGCCACCAGATTCATGGCACTAGCCTCATCAGAGGCAATTATAACTGAGTTGCATGCATCAGCCATCTCTTCCCACCAAAGAAGTTGGATCTGGAGGAAAAATCTCTGGCTGTATTTAAGTAGCAGAAGTTAAACAGCATGACAAATTTCTCTTTCAAACAAAGTAATTGCATTAACACAACACAACATTTTTAGAATTTCATTTAGAAATTTCCCTCAGTTGTTATTCACAGTTTTTGCTCAAGTGCTTATTCTCCCTCGAGATTGCTCCAGGGTTTCAAAACAACAGATTACTGCTATGGTTTACAGAGTGTCACACATTCTGGTTGTTCACCAATCTCCTTACCTGCCAGATTTGTTCTTCGCTGAGAGAAGTGAGTCTATCGCTTTTAAAAACCTCTCGAAGAAGACAGTACGGGAGTGCCAGAACTTCTTCAGGATGACTCTTCAATAGCTCAGAGAGATGTTTTACTAAGAAGCCAATGACTGCATTCTCCAACAAAGTGAGGTTGAAAAGATCCGCAAGCTTGTACAGGTCCAAATAATTAAAACTATTTAATTCCTAAATGGATGAAGCAAACAAAATACACGTCACAAAAATATCCCAAATATGAAATGGAGAATATAAAAATCCACGAGTTTCAGATAAAGAAAAAAGGTTATTCTTTTGGACCTGTGGAGAAGGAAGGCAATATAACTTGAAGTTAATTAACACAGTCTCATTCAAACTGTTTGTGTAAGTGCTGCTAGTGCATATGCAAATATATGTGATAGTACTAATTTATATAGCAATTCCTAAGGTTTTATATGCATAAGGCATCTGTAAGAAATATGAATTAGTACATAATATAATAAACCAGCCTGATTTACACTGTACGTCAAGAGCTCACAGGAGCTAAAAAGTAGATTTTAAAAATGTATTTTTTAACTACAATGGTTTGTTACAAAGCAATTGTTTGTTATTTACTGATTTGATTGAACTAGAGCACCTGTGTAGCACTTTTTGTTCTATGAAACCTCACAAAATACAAGATGCTACACTACATTTTATTACATATGAATTTTTCTTCAATGAACAAATGAACCCTTTTTTTTATTTCCCCAACCACTGGCATCAATATATAGTGGATGCTGGCCTCCTACTCTTTCTCCCTCTCCTTCTAGCAGCCGAAAATGTGACGAGTCCTGCAGCAGCTCAAGGCAGGAAGCTTTGTCCATCCTGCTAACAGATGACCTGTATTCACGGGCTAATGTTTTCAACTTGGGATCCCTCGTAAATCAGGACCTGGACAACCAACTACCGCTGTTCATGACCACGCTGGTTCCTTCAGGGAACAGGCCAAGAATTCACCTGTATTAGAGAAACCTACCCAGGGCACCTGGGAAATAACCATGTTTACCCGTTTTCTCTGTTCCTGCTGCACGCTCACGTCTCTCTTCCCCTCTCCTCCGCAATCCTGGTTCTCATCTTCCAATTTACCGCATTGCTCCCTATCAGCCGCTTCTCCTTGACCAGCCCCATGTGTGAGAATGACAAGGAGCCTCGTCAGTCTCACTTTGCTGGTGAGTTAACGCGGGGACTGGAGCAAGGAAGAGAAACAGACTAAATTAAGTCAATTTCACTTTCACTGCTCTGCTGGATGGAATGCCAGCACCAAATGAAACTGACAAGAAATCTTGTAAATGTCAAATGAGCTGCACGGCTGGCAGATAGAGCAGAGCAACAGGGAAGATGGGAAAGTGCGAAGAGGGGTTTTTTTGGAATGTTTTATGGACTACATCTTGAACGTGTGAATTGGGTGCCTGTCCCAATGACTGTGGAGCTGTTTATGCATATGCAATGGAGAGTGGAGAAAGAATTTTTTTTACCTGCTTAGAGGAGTCAGTACTGGAGGAAATGGAATCAAAATCCTGTGGAGGTTCCTGCTTGTTACATAATCTCCCTGTATGAACAGTGCATCTTCCCTAGCAGAGTTGTATACTAAAGATAAATCCTATTCATTATCTACTTAGATTGTTGCACAAGTTTCCCACGGTCTTCTTGGAAGAACAAAGGTAAGTTCTTTAAATTGTTAGAACAAGCACTAACACCCATCATCCCAAAAGCCAAAGTTATTCTAGTGTCAGCTCCTCCTCACACTAACACAGAGGAGTTAAGGATAAATCTGCACTTGCAGAAAGAAAGAGAAAAGGATTCATTTTACATGGAAAGTATCTGGTCTGTGTGCTTGCTTGGTGATTGAATATCTTCAGATCACAGATGGTACCTCACAACACCACTCCTGTTAAGGCCATGCCATGGTGACAACAACACATAGGAGTCTAATCAAAGCAAACATCACAGTATTTAACAAGCAACAACCACAGTTTATTGTCCCTGGTTCAGAAAACTATCTTTTCAAAGAAGTCACTGATTGAATAAGTCTCAAATGCCAGAAAGAAATTTCCAAGAGTTCAATGTGTATTTATTGAGCTCTTTAGTGGTCAATGGCTATGCTAGGGACATATATAAATAAATAATCAAGCACTGTGAGCTGAGGATCAACAGTCCCTCTAAAATACATGCCTGGTCAAACCCCACTAAATGGCAGTTTGAGAAGGAGAGGTGGCTTTAGCTGACTTCAGAAGAGGACAGTTCTGGAGATAATATAATAAAATCTTTCCTTGTTTGAGAGAACCAGTAATGAGACAGACAAATGCAATCTACACCTGAAAAATCTTCACATTTTCAGTGAAATCTGGTTTGGATATTTTTCATGATCCCCTCAAATCAGCAGCAACTGAAGTTGTTTTAAGAAAGCTGTCTTAGAGTTGAAGAGGTCAAATATACTTGTGGATGTATAATTAAAATCTCACCAGTTGTTTATTTATGATACTGCATGTAATAACTTATTTCAGATTCTTATTTATGAAGTGTGTTTATTTATTTATTATTGGGTTATGTGTTTACTCATTTTCATTGCAAAGTTTCAGATGATTTTTGGTGCTTCTGAATAGAATGTGTTAGCTACCTGCTGAATCTAAAGTTTACTTCTTAATGTGTTCTGTTAAAACTGGCCTTAGCTTGGAATCAGTAAAGTTCATTTTTGATTTTTTATGGTTAGAGTTGATCTACAGGTTTGTATTTCACAGACAAAGTGGCAAATAGTGCATTAGGAATTACAAATGGAAATCAAGATTATACAGTACTGTACACTACTGTCTCAGTTATGATCCTAGAGGGCAAAAATGTCACACTGAGATAGCTCTTTGTATACCCCAGATCATATAACTTTCCTCTTATAAATGGTAAGACTTTCAGAAATAGACTAAAATGCAGTATGTAAGCTAGTTGCAAGAAAAATGCACCTAACCTTCTAGCTTTTTTTGAAAAGTCCCACAGAAAGGATCAAAGCAATCACTGTCAATCCAGTCTGATTTGAATAGATTTTTCACACTAAAACCTTAATTTAATTAAAAACTTTGGTTATTTGGTGAAATAGCTTATTAAACAGGAAAATTAGGTGTTGTCATGAGTAAGAGTCATAGCAGTCTCTGCTTTCCACAGATTTTATTATATTGTGTTAACTGAACAACTACAAAATTTTGAAGAGTGTAACTTTCTTATGGTACAGTAATGCAGTATATGCTCTTTGGAAACACAAAATACAAACCACACTTACGTGAATTATTGAAACTTTTAACCCCTGTTTTCATGAACTTTTATGTATATGCCTCTTATCTTTTTTGAATTGAAGGATGAAATATGAACACAAGCAGAACTGCCACTAAGAGCTGAAGAGAATTAGGGAATGTTAGTGATCCTATCTCTTCTAATATGATGTATGTTACACTGCTGAAACACATTCAGACTAAGAAAATGTGTATTAAATTATAGATACAGCACTTAAAACTGAAGCTGAAATAGTTCTGAAATCTTACAGTAAAATCAAACCAATTTAGTAAATTGCCCAAATTATTTATCAGTGTCTACTTCTAAAATAAGATCCTATGCATCCTACTTAGTGTGCATCCCCCCACTGAAGCAAGGGAATTTATTATTCCACACTAAGGGTCTTCTGATTCAGTAGTATCAACCTTTAGATGCCAAACCAATTCAACAATGAGCTGACATTTAAAAGCCTCATAAAGGAAAATATGTTCTACAAACAAACATAATCTGAAAGATGACAATAGTAAATATTCAAAATAAATGATGTGACAGTGTGCATATTTTGATACAGAGGTGTATTTTAATACAGAGATATGATAAATTGTCAATCAGGAAAAATAGACATAAGCATTGTGTTTAAATTGCTTCCAAAACCACCTTTATTCGTTCATCCTTTAAAGAATAATTGCCTTGCACAAGCCACAGAAAAGGATGTAACAGATTGATAAATTAGAGTTAATCATAACCAAGTACACAGCAGACTACAATATACCTCTATTCCTGTGCTCCGTGTTATAAATAGCAGAAAAAGCACAAGGAGAACTAAAGGGAAAGAATGCATTTCTTTATGACCTTATTTGAAAGATAAACTCCTTGGGGAAATACAATTTATTCAGATTATCAAGACCCTGCTGTGCAAATCTACAGTCTGGGAGCACACTACAGAGATCAAACAATATTTACTTTATTCTGTTGGGTATAAAAGCTTTTAATGAATGCATAATTAAAACAGCAAAAGTATATACAGCTTTAGAATTCCACTGCCAAGCCAAGACATTAATATCCAAAGTACCGTACCCAGTTGTAACTCCACCTGCTTCCTATTTAGATTACAACACTGTTATAAATCAAGGAATTAAATGACTAGCCCTGCTGTTGTAGCAGAGAAGAGTTGCATGGTGACACTATTTCCCCCTTTCCTAAAAGGGGATCAGCCTCTTTAAAGCAAAAAAACAAAACAAAACAAAACAAAAACGCCAAGTGTGAGGTCTCTGAGAAAGGGACACAGCTATTCAAAATCCTTCAGCAGCACCTGGTACAACAGGGTCTTGACCCTACATCCTCCAGGTTCTCTGCCACATTAAATACTATGAACCAGCTGCACCATGCAGAAGAGAACCTTGACAAAAATCAGAGCAAAGATGGACTCTAAATACATAAGAGATAATAACAAAATTAAAAATTTCAATGACAAAAATATACTTACCTGACAACAAAAGGGATCAACGTAAGTTAAGATAAAAGAAATCAAATTCTGCTGGTTCTAGCTGTTTCTTTCTCTACCAAAGGTTTTAGTTCTGCAAAACCTCACACGTTTACCTAAGAGCTAACAGTTCATGCACACACTCAACAGCACAGAAACAGATATGAACATTTCATAACAAGCATAAGCACAAAAAACATATCTTAGATCTCATTTGAAATTTGCCTCTGTTAAACACCAAAGTCATCCAGTTGAGCCATGAAAAGCATTTTGCTGAAGCCTGGTCACAGTGAAACAGCTGGCTCAGAATTTTTCACTGTATAGAACTGATTACACTTATTATGAGATAAGTGCAGACTGCAGATGTGTTTATAGACAAAGACAAAGATGGCTTTCTAAGTGACTCGTTTTATACAATTAATTTTTCTGATAGATCACTGCTTTCTCAACACTATCTGTAATTCTTGCTTTCATTTTTTTCCTTTGAGCATGAAAAGTTAATTTGCATCCTTGCTGCTATTTCAAAGTAGGTCTAGAGCTAAGTAAAAGACCAACAATATCAAAACATTTCAGCCCTATTATTTTCCATCTACCCTGTGAGAATTAATTTCCCTTCTTCCTTATTGCCTCTCTATATCTGCTTAGTTCTCAGGTCTAATCCTGCTGGCTGGTGCTAGTGAGAATCCTCTTTGAAGGCACAGAAAAGGCCTGTGAGCTTCACGAGCACAGAGAAAATGCATGACATTCTCAGATTGCTCATGTGTGGTATTCAAAAAAAGAAAGTAAAACATACCATATGTAAAACTAAAAGCTCTTTTAATCTCCTCATGTAAAACAGGCCTTCCCCATCATCTTAGCTGACCTTTACTACACCTCTCACAGTTTTGATTTCATTTATTCTTCTGCATGGACAATATCTTCCCAGTACTCGTGATTTTTCAGCAGTACCTTTTAAAGTAGCATTAATACTTCCTTAGCTTTATAATTTACCTTGTATGAAATATCTTAAAAGTCAAACTGCCTTTTTCTTGATGCCATCACATTAGTAGCTCAAAGCCATCATATGACTTAATACATGAAAATTCCCTGTAAATTTGGTCCTTAAGTGAGACACGGCAACAGCCACTCAGTCTGCCAAGCAGGACAGAAATAACATGAAATACTACAAATGGGAATTATGACGCAATAGATTCTATTGAGGGTGGTCAGAAACTACTTTCCAATCACGTCTTTAATTTCTTTCTGTATTTGAGTAACAGATCTTATAATTGTCCTGTTCTGTACCAGTTATTGGGGGAAAAATTATTTCAATGATTTTTTAAAGACTTGTTTCAAATTATATCTGGATCAGTGGGCTGAGGCCAACAGCATGAGATTCAGCAAGGCCACGAGCTGGGTCCTGCACTTTGGCCACATCAACCTGTCCTGGGTTGGCCCTAAACCAGGACAAAACCCCACACAGCACTACAGGCTGGGGCAGACTGGCTGCAAAGGCACCCAGTGGAAAAGGACCTGGAGGTGCTGGTCAACAGCAGCTGAACATGAGCCAGTGTGTGTGAGATCAAGTGGCCAATATATATAAAGAATCATGTGGCCAGCAGGACCAGGACAATGCTTGTCCCTCTGTACTCAGCACTGGTGAGGCCAAAGCTTGAGTGCTGTGCCCAGTTCTGGGCCCTCACTACAAGACAGACATTGAGGGGCTGGAGAAAGTCCAGAGAAGAGTAACAGAACTGATGAAGGATCCGGACAGTGACTCATGAGGAGAGGCTGAGTGCTGGGGGTGTTTAGCCCGGAGAAAAGGAGGCTCAGAGGAGACCTTAGTGCTTTCTACAACTGTCCAAAAGGAGGGTGTAGCCAGGTGGGGGTTGGTATCTTTTCCCAGTGACAGGAGAAAAGGAAATTTCATCACTAGGAGAGGTTCAGGTTAGAGACCCAGAAGAATTTTTTCTTTGAAGGGGTGGTTAAGCATTGGAACAGATTGCCCAGGGAAGTAGTAGAGTCACCTGCTCTGGAAGTGCTCAAGAAACAACTGGATATGGCACTTAGCATGATTAGTTAATTGACATGGTCGTGTATGGTGAAAGATTGGACTCTATCTTAATGATTTTATAATTCTAGTCCGTGAAAAGTAGGTAAGTAAATTCTCCTTAATATACTGAAAACCAAAGTAAGTCTTAAATCAGTATTAAGTATGAAAACTTTTAGACATAAAAAATACAAAAAGAAAAATTATTTCGAATTCGCAGTATGTTAAAGTGCAATTTTTATGCTTAACTCATATCTCCATTACCAGCATGGAGGACAGAGGCAGAGGGAAAAAATAATTAAAAATCAACATTCTTGATATGTCTGTTAGTAGAGGTATTAGTGTACCAGACAGTTTCCCTTTCCAATTTTTGTTAATAACTTGATATTTTGCCAACATTTAATAAGTCAAGTTGAAGTTTTCCAGCATCAAGACAAACCACTTGAAATCTCTTGAAAACATCCCTAAAAGCATATTATACATTATTAAGGATGGGCCTGACAAGAAAAGACCATTGCTCTTCCATATTAAAAATATTCAGAATGGAAATAGATCATGGGAGATGCCATCCCTATGAGCAACTTCTACTGACACCCCACATCAAGCCTCTAGAAAAATAATTTAGATATTCTCAGTAATGACTTATTTGAACTTTTCAGTCTAAAAGCTCATCATATTTTAGCTGCACTGTCCATAATCTATTCCACAGCCAAGCAAGTGTGCACTGTGGGCCTAATCACAATGACAAAACCCAAATGTAAAAGACTGTTTTTACTGTGCTGCTTGGGATCCACTTTGGGGACCCAGTAGATCAGAAAAAGACACTGTCACTTTCAGATGCAGAAGCATGAAAAAAACCCAGACCAAAGCACACGAGAGCAGATCCAGACAAGCATCCCAGAGACTACAAGAGACAAAGAGTACTGGAATATAGCAGGAGATATAGAATCACAATTCAGAGAGGACATGGCTTCTCGAGGAGCCTGAGTGACAGTTCCTTCAGCTACTCTGCATGTATGTAAGTGAAAAATGATGAATACTGATAAAAAGCCTCATCGACTCTAACTAAAAAAAGGAAGGCAACATTCATGACTCAAGACATTACACTAAATAACAAACAGGGAGCATATTAAAAATTATCAGTTTACTAATGTTAACACTCTAGGTATAAATAAGAACAAGGATGCTTATATGCAAAAAATATATAATATGATTCGAACAACAGTTTCATAATGTTTTTATGACATTTTATTTCTGGAACATTTTATTGGTGTATATGTGTGCTCTGTATTAAGCCCAGCAAGGGGCCACTTTTCTTAAGGACGTATTTCAGGGAACAGCCTGTCACCAAATGCTTAAGGATTACAAAGCTAACAGACACATCTAAAAATTAAGAATTGGAAAAGGGTAGCTGGAATGAGGTGGACATCTGATAATATCAGAGAATTAAACAAATTGTCTAAAATATGTAGAATAACAGATTATTTAACACAGATAAATTCAACTCTCAGAAACATTTGCAAAACAACCCAAAGCAACAGAACTCCCTTAGAATTTTACGGCGGTATGTGATACTCTATCTACAGAAGGCTGAATCCAGTAGAGGATAACTCGATAATGAGTATAACTTTGATAGAGAGAGCAGAAATGGTCACAATTTGAAATCAGTACTTCCTAATGCATTATAAGAATCACATCACTCAACCTATCTATTAACATTTGACTTGTGTAACAGAATTAAGGCATCAGTTGGGGAACTCTGTTTTTTGGAAACCTTGGAAGAACTCAGTTTTCCAAGTTTACAAAAATATTATTAGCATAAAATGGGAAAAGCTTAACACAAGTAGAATTAAGAGAAATTTGTGTGTTATAATGTTTCATATATTTCATGTATCACATACTTTTAGTAGGATGTATCTCAGGCCAATCAAAGATTTGCTTAATGACAAATTTGTTCATTCTCAAAATGAAGCCAATCATGGCAACTTATAAAGAAAGCAGTGCAACTTTTTCCAATAAAGTACTCAAGGAATCAGTTTTGATCCAATACTGTTAACAGTTTAACTGAAGTAGAGAATGGTAAGTTCTATCTGCAGAGTCCACAGAAGACTCTGCAAGGACAGCATGAGTATTGCCAGGCTTTCCTGGTTAGAGTAGTTAAAAAAAAAAAAAACCAAAAAAAAGGGTGGATATATCTATACAATCTATATCTATCTGGGAAAGAGTAACATAATACAGAAAATAAACCAGGCTTTATTTTGAACAACACTGACAAGCCATCAGGAGAATGACTAAGAAACAGTCATAAGTAGCAACAACAGCTCTCAGAGCAATGCTTCGGCAAAAAAACCCAACTAAAACAAGCTCGTGTCATAAAATGCACACCCAATACTGCCTAAAAAAAAGAAACAAACCCTGTTCCTGCTTCAACATTGCATTTTAAAGCTAGTCTTCAATTATCGGATCTCAATTCTAAAGTCCAAAATTTAAGGATACTTAAATACTACAGGTTGGAAAACCAACCTTGCAAGATTTCAGGTGCTCAACTTAGTTTTTTTACAGAAAGAGACCTGGAGGATTTAATCTTGAGCAAAGATATTTATAATATGGAGAGAATATATGAAAGAAAAAAAGCTCAGGCTAAATTTACAGAAAATAGGTTCTGGTGCATGAATGTAGGATCAGAGTCATCCTGGACAAGGAACTAGAAAGTACAGGACTGTTTGCATTGATTTCGTGGGATTATGTACATTTTGCAGCTCTGCATTAAAAGAAAAATGACTGCAATAAAAAAGTTTTTTTTGGCAACTGTCTGTACAGCTGAAGAAGGAAATATTTGTGCAATTTGACCTCTGGGGCTATAATGGTTTCTCATTCCTCTCAAAAGCAAGAGACTTGTTGCAGCTGCAGGAAGATATGAGAGCACTCAGCAGTTAAAAGAACCTGACTGTAAGTATGTGAATAATAAAAAGGCAACATTTCCATTTTATTTGGAAAACTGTTATTTGTTCAGGTATCTCTATGCTCCTGCAATATCTGACCTCAGCTCAAAAATCACTAAGATTTTATTTTTCTTGCTCATAACACTAAACCAAGGCAAATTCTCATTTTACAGAGGAAAAATGGAGAAGCAGAATAATTTAAAATATATCCCATGATGCAGAACCTCAAAGAACAGAACCTCAAATGCCTGGAACCCACTCCAGTGCTCTAATAGTTAGATAATTCCTGTCTTCACCAACTTTAACAGAATTTTAAGTTATGTTCACAGTTCAATATATTAGCAAAATTCTGCAACATGTATTGTATAGGCATTATACCCCAGTAAAATAAAACTCTCTGCAACTCTGTATTTATGCAGCAAAAAGAATATCCCTTTTTCCCACAACTAGGAGCTGTGTTATTAGTAGGTCCACTATGTAATAATCAGATTTCAGGAGTAAAACAGCATTAAAAGGGATAGTGGTAGGCCATAAATGGGCAGAAAAATAAAAGAATTTAAAAAATCTGTAAGAACCACCAGTAAGAAAAAAATCAGTACAAGAGAAAAATCAGATCAAGAGAATCACAGCATTAACTAGGTTGGAAAAGACCTTTGAGGTCATCATGAACTAACACCACCTTGTCAACTAGATCAAGGCACTAAATGCCATGTCCACCCTTTTTTTAAACAATTTCAGGGACAGTGTCTCCACCAGCTCCCCAGGCAGCCCACTCCAACAGCAAATCTCTTTGTATGAAGCATTTCTTCCTAATGTCCTGCCTAAATTTCCCCTGGCCCAGCTTAAGACTGTGTCCTCTTGTCCTTCTGCTGGTTGCCTGCAAGCAGACAGACTCCCAGCAAGCTACAAGCTCCTTTCAGGGAGTTGTAGAGAGTGAAAGGTCTCCCCTGAGCCTCCTTTTTTCTCCCAGGCTAAGCATATTTTAAGCATTATTGACTAGGGATGTGACTATAATTCTTTCAGTCGGAAATTATTATAAGTCTGACTTTCAAAAGTAGGAAACCTGGAAAGGGTAAAGGCTGAATGTATAAAATGGGCCTTGACTCAACATCCAGTTCGATTTCCTACATCCAACCTTTAGTAGTGCCAAAAAGTTTCAAGTCCTCCCAAAACTAATATATGCGAATATTTACACTGCTCAAAATGCCAAGTACCAGCAGGAATGGATGAGCCTTCAAAGACCATGATGACTCTTGTCCATTTGTTTCTAGCAATTCTTACAAAAAAAAAAAAAAATTCAATCTCTCACTCCCAAATCTCAAACAGCTTACAGTCAGAAATCTTTTGCTTTAGCATAAAGCCTTTTTTCCCACAGAGAAGAACATTTAATCAATGCACCATATATTTAAGACAACCAAATGATGAAATTCTCACTGACTTCAAGATTTCACCTTAAAGACACCACCTTTAAAAGCTGAATAGATCATTGTAGGCCCAGTTTCCAACTACAGATATGTGCCAGGATCTCAATCATGAAGAGCTTGAAAGGCACTTCCAGCATTTCCTTTAAACACAATAGAATGAATTGAAACAATTCTCTTTGGAGAAGGACATTGGAGTCCTGGTGGACTGCAAACTGTCCATGAGCCAGCAGTGTGTCCTCGTGGCCAAAAAGGCCAGCAGTGTCCTGGGGTGCATTAGAAAGGGCATTGCCAGCAGGTCAAGGGAGGTGATCCTGCCCCTCTACTCTGCCCTAGTGAGGCACATCTGGAGTGCTGGGTCCAACCCTGAGCTCCTCAGTACTAGAGAGATGGGGGACTCCTGGAGTGGGTCCAGCAAAGAGCTACAAAGATGTAGCTCTGAACACTGAAGCATCTCTCTTATGAAGAAAGGCTGAGGGAACTGGGCCTGCTCTGCCTCAAGAAGAGATTATTGTAATGTATCTAAAGTGAGTGTGCCAAGAGGATGGAGCCAGACTCTTCCTGGTGATGCCAAGCAATAAGAGAAGAGGCAACAGACACAAAGTGATACACAGAAAGTTCCACCTGAATATGAGGAAGAACTTCTGTACTGCGCAGATGACTGAGTGCTGGAACATGTTGCTCAGAGAAGTTGCAGAGTCTCCCTCACTGGAAATATTTGAGAACTGTCTGGACACAATCCTGTGCCCTGTGCTGTAGAATGACCCAGCTTGAGCAGGAAGGTTGGACCAGGTGACCCACCATGGTACCTTCCAACCTGTGACATCTTACACAGAACACTGGAAGAGCATTTAAACATGAGACATAGCTCAGTTGCTTCAAAAAGAATGTACTTCTGCAGAACAGTCACTGCTTTCAAAAATTAACTACACCTTACTAAAAATTTTTTAGCCAATGACTGTTCCATGCAATATTATAAAAGTTAGTCCTTTTCAAATACAAATTTCAGTAAGAAATATTGCTAAAACATTAAAATTTCAAAGATTTCAACCACACTTATAAGCAAAGCCCTAATAGCTTATAAAAGGTTACATATGCTTAATATTGTCTGTTTTCCCCCACCTCAAAATATTCAGCACATACCCTAATCATTTTTACTACTTGTTTTGCTCCTTTTCAAGAAATTCTTTAACCTGTTCCAGTTTTGGTCTGGGGGTGAATGGTGCTATGTGAGTCCAGAACTTGAGTAGGAATACATGGAAGTGAAGACTCACAACAGTACTTAAGGTAGTCAAACAATTTCAAGTGTTTTGTTTCAATAGACTTTCAGTAGCAGTCTCAGGGGTCCCGGACATCACCACTGCATACATGTACTTCCTACATACTTCAGTTCCTCCTGAAATCGGGTAATGCTGAAAATATTAATAAAAATACTGAGAAGCAGGCAAAACCAAAATACAAACACATATAAACACTGATTTGGGGCATGATATATGACAGTAAGCCTGTCCCCCTGGTGTTTTTTGTGTCCACAACACGCCATCTCAAATCAGTTGGAATTCCAGACCCAGTGACTGCTGGTGATTGAACATACCTGAGGTTACTACAATACACTTTCCCCATGGTAATCAGGTGTGATGAGATGCTCTGGAAACTCAAGGCCCTTCACACATATAATTAGAGTAGACACTGCTTGCAATAAACAGGGAGAAAGCACTGAAATGGAATTTAGGAAAAAACTCTACTGTATAGCTTTGAAAACTTCCACAGCAAAGGACAAAGTGTTTACAAGACAAGTGGAGCCAATATATCACTACCCCTCTAATCCAGAGGATACAACAGCTCCCATAAAAATTACCACAGAAAGAATTCCATGTGTTATCAGTTCAGTTCCTACTGAACTGTAAATGAAAGTTCTGGTTTAAGATCTAATGTGGCCTATGCAGCTAAACACACACTGCGACAGAAATCACAAATTCTGTAAAACTCTGTTTAAACAGATGGGAAATTTAGCAACAACTTCCTCCAAATTAATAAACAGATGTTTTGACTACATTACACAAGAAAACCAGTGAATGAAGTTACAGACATTTCTCATCTTTTTCATGTTTGAAATAACACGCTTGCAGGACATTATCGATGGTTAATAAAGTTGTTGATGCCACTAATCTCTAGGCTTGGATCTTTAATTTTTAGAATTAGTGAGATGAATGAGAACAATTTATAACTTTCAAAGCTCTGATTACATACTGGCTGAAGATTCAGTAAGTCAATGTATACATTTATATTCATTCTTAGTTCAAGGCCTATTCAATATTCTGGACAGAAAAGGTGTCTTTATTCAAAATAGAGTTAGTCTGCATCACTGTTCTGAAGTAAAATACAAATTCTACTTATGCAGTCATGCAAAAAAAAACCCCCATAAGTGATGGAATAGGTTAAAATGCTGTTTCATTTACTGCTACTATGAGATCTACTGGAAAACATCAACAGCCTCATATAGAACTTGTTTCTTGTTTTGTGGTTCCCTATAATCATAAATAGTTTAGCAAAAAATGTTTCTCTATTAAGTACTGAGATAGTATTTAACAGTAGTTAAAAATATATGCTAATCTGGAATACTTCCATTTCTGAAACTACTTATGTATAACTTGGCTCAGGTAATTTTCCTTACAAATCTTACTTCTTAATTAGCACAATTAACTAAGTGTGTTGTAAGCAATTCAGGCAGATGGATGAAACAATAATGATTAAGCCATCAGAGAAAGATAAAAAATTATGGGGCAAGGTATCAACTGCCAAATACATGGGTTTGTACCTAACCCAGATTTATTTTGCCTTTAATGAGAGACAGTCTACAAAAAAAGACTAAAATGCAAATAGTGCATAACTGAAGAATGTATCAACTTGGATAGTCATTACTTCAGTCCACCTTCACCATTAAATAAACAAGGTTTTGAAAGTCTCTTCTATTAAACTGATGGAAAAATTAAAATAAAATTTATATGTTCTTTTTGACATCTTTCAAAGACCGAGCAGACTGAATAATTTACTATTTTTCTTAGTTTAATGTTTAAGGCGATAAGTTGCTTCCTGAAATTCCATCAAATAATACATTTTCTCAGTCATTTCTGTAAGAAAGATTTTGCTACTGTATTTAGAATTTGAAATTGACCCCTGTGAAAATAATAATAATAACAGTGTATCTAAAAATACAAAGTAGACAAGAAGTAAAAAATATTTACTTCATAATGAAGAATGAAAAAAATCTGTTCTATTTTGGGTAAGCTTGTATAGAGGAAAGAAAAGATGAACAATTAACTCTCTACCACAGTGATACTTCAGAGATAAAATCAGAATGTAACTCACTTCAAGGCCAATGTTCTCTTCAGGTTCATAGGTTACAAATGATTTATAGTCACCATTTCTTACTTAGCATTCTGGCTTTTCCCATATTGTAAATACTTTATAATCAAAGCATTTTCTTGTTTCAGAAACATCTTTGCTAAAATGGCTTAACACAACTCAAAGTGCTTTAGATGAAAGCAAATTTAAGTAAAATTTCTCCTTGCTTCTTTCCAGGAGGTAAAAAACCCCTCTCTATCTCTGGTGCCTATATTCCTGTTCTTTCACATTAGAGCTGTAAGTCTCCTCTTTCAGGTCACGTCTTCCACATAAAAGTGCTAAACTAATGCCGCTTAATGACAAATTAATGTCCATGAATAAAAAATACACCTCTAATAGCATAGAGTAATTTGCCATTACAATATCATCATTGGACATGCCCCTGGTTTAATACGATGTATTTAATTCATAACTTAATGAGTGATATATAAAAAGAGAGAGATGAACCCTGCAATTACATTTATGTGAGTCTGTCACCTTATTTGTAAAACCTTAGAGTCATTTACATTCAAATTAGAACAAATGAGTGATTTCACAAAGTGCAGTGATAAATGACCATTGCTGCACAAGACAGAACTGTATTTCCTGTGAAAACATTAACAGTTTCCTATTATTTGTTAAAAATTACAATGCATATTGCCCAGTGTTGTGTGAATAATGACTTTTTTACTGATTAGGTCAGAAGACTAATACGGAGTAAAAATAAATAATTTTTCTTTTCATTTTTTCTGATTTTAGCTTGAATTTTTCTGCTCAAACTGTTACGGACTCACACTGCCACCTGCTGCCCAGGCCCGGGGTGGAAGAGCCCCAGCTGCCTCGTTTCAAGTCCAGCTCAGCTTTTCTGCCTTCTGGGTGTCATCTCTTACAATAAATAAAATTTTCCTTCCAGACTTCTAAGTGGACATGGGACTGAGAACAGAAGCAGATAAGTAGAGCTGGACTACCCAGTTACAAATACTTCCACTCTGGGGGCTCATGCATCCCAACTGTCTCAACTTGTAAGGAGAATTTAAAGTGAAATACACTGGGGACAAGGAGGGACAGGGAGAACATAAAACGTTAGTATTGATCAGATGGCAATAAAACCAAAGAAGAATTTTGTACACTAAGCATTCTGGCATTCATCAGCCCCTGTTTACAGCTTTATAAAAATACTGGAAAGATTCCAGAAGCAGAAATCTTTCAGGGACTGATGGACAGAAAGGTCATCCAAAGGGTCCACACTCGCTAGGACAACAACATAGGAAGGGCAGGGAGGGAAATCATGAAAGTTTCTCTGTTCCTATTTAAAACACACACCAAAGCTGCTTGCCCTTCCTGACAGACTCTGCAAAGAGACAGCAGATACAGCAGGAACTGCCTCTTCCCAACTTGTGACCTCTCCTGTACCTTTGCTGCAGAGGACTGGCAATGTGCATCCATACAACCACCTAGATAGCTTGGGAGCTTTGA
Organism: Petroica traversi; assembly: GCA_025920805.1. NCBI lineage: Eukaryota > Metazoa > Chordata > Aves > Passeriformes > Petroicidae > Petroica > Petroica traversi. The sequence goes on from JAHLSL010000017.1 coordinate 19,875,932, forward strand.
CCTTACCAGCAGTAGTTAACCCAGATGTTGCATCATCTTTTTTTTATGCATTCATCATCAGTTTCAATTGACACTGCAGATAAATAGCAGCAAGTGAATTACAGTAAGAACAGGATTCAAAGTAACCAGGTATTCCCACTTTGGTATATTTTCACTTTCCTCACTGACACAACTGAAAAATGGAGAAAAACACCATTTTTTTCCTGAGTCCCATTTTAAGTTGGAATCCTCGCTAGTGCATTCATATGTCACATATATAGATCATTATCTCTGTAATACATCAGTATATTAAAGAAATAACAGGGAAGAATTCCCCAAGTTATTTTTTTAATTTTGTCCAAGAACTTTTCTAATGACTATCAATAGCTCAATGACAACAGCTGACAAAACTTCCTCCTTCAAAAAATAGCAGGCTAGCACAGCAACAACTGGTTGCATAACACTTAAAAACAGAAAAATGAAGACATTATGTTTGTCTACTTCGTATTCTCAGCATGGGAAGGTTACTTCACCACAGGATAAAGTTGGTAGACTTAAGTTTGCTGGTGGTGACTAATTCTGGGGAATTGAGGGGAGTGTGCAGAGTGTCCATGCATGTACTTAGATTCAAAACTCAGTATTAGTTAAAAAAAGCAAGCCTTAGTTGCTAGATGACCTTTAGATTTTCTTTCCAGCCGTTTAATTTGCTCTATATGAAAAACCCAGGAGGTAAAATCCCAACTGATCTGGGGCTTCTAGCAATACAAAGGTGATGCTCTCAATCTCTGGTGTATGAATTAATTCATCTCTGAAGGAGTTTATCTTAGAGAAAGTTGGGATTGTCATTGCCATCGTTCTAAATGGAGAAGTTTGGTTTAAAAAAAATAAATAGCTTTGAAGCTCAGGCCTACCCATATATATAAACCACGCACACTCCTCCTTTTAATTCCACATGCAAATTCATTTGTAGATTTTCCATTTGAAAACAATAACGTATTTCAATCTACAACACATTCAAATAGTTTAAAATTAGAAGAAGAAAATATTTAGATAATTTGGCATTTTTACACCAGTAAAAAAATTGTTTTTTAAGCCTAAATTGACCATTACAGTAGAAAGTTAAAAATCAAATGCCTCTAAGACATTTTGCCTGCTTCAATTATTACCATGAATTATTCCAGGAGGTCTTATTTTATAATTTTTGAGTTGATTAATCTTATTTTTGTATTCCAGGTCTGATCCTGCACACTGTCTGCTTTTGTACACAAGAATCCAGAGCAGGACAGTACAGAGGCGGTTCCAAAAAAATTCCATTAAATGCTGTTGGACGATGCTGTGTTCAGGCTTATTTTAGTCACTCACCTAAAATGTTATTTTCTTTTTAGCTTAACGTAGCTTTCTTTAAAGATGGTATGACTGACATTAGTAGTATGCAAGCAGATACACTTGTAGCAGAGTTCCATTTAATCTAATGAAGCTTCTAAAAAGTAATCTAGTACATTTACCATTTAGCAGGGAACCTAATGCACGTAAAACTAATGGGAAAATTGGCATCAAACTTTCAAGTTCACTTGACATGAAAACATTTAGGATCCCAAGAACAATTTTCACAAGTCAGAGTAACTTCAGTGGCAATCAGGATCATCACTGTTCATGTCTACTCTACTTGCTCCTCCTAGGAAATGTGAGAATAAGAAATCATTCCAGTATTAAGTATTCGGACAGTCACTTCAAATAAGTCTGTACTGAAACTATGCCACTCTCCAAACAATACACATAATATAAATGATATCCCAGACTCTGTCCAGTGTGTAAATTTAATTTGTTCTTCACAAAAAGTGCCTGATCTGGCAGCAGAAAATTAAAGGGATAAATGCTATCTAACAGTCATGCCACATCCTGCCTCTCAGAAATGAGGGCTTTGCTTTGGATTGTTCTGCAACTTCTAAACCACACTCATAACTCTCATCCTTATACCTTGAATGTAATTCAGGATGTACCTAGAACTCCACTGAAAAAAAAAAAAAAAAAAAAAAAAAAAAAAAAAAAAAAAAAAAAAAAACCAACAAAAAACCCCTGTACTTCAGAATATAAAAATCCCTTAGCTTTAAGATTTCAATTATGGACAGTCCAATATCCCAGTTCCCTGAATACCAGTGTAAACCAATGTCTGGTTTAAAAACCAATTACTACCCACACAATACTGAGCTGATGTTGATCAGTAAAAGGAAATTCCATTAAAAACTTATATTCTCAATAGTATTCCCTCTTGATTAAGACTCTTTTATTGTGGAAATAATTTGCAGTTTGTGTCTCTCTGTCTGAATACACAAACAGTTGAGGAAAAAGACAAAACTTCTTAGATCTACAACCAGTTATGTAACTCAGACGTACTTATGAAACAAACATTTTTATGTTCTGAATAAATGTTTTAACACATTTATTCTCTTGCATAAGAATAAAGTTGTCATGAATTCTTCAGAAAAACACTTGCAAGCTTTAAAGTGCAAAACAGGTCACCACAAACACATTACCTAATACCACGCTCTCTACAGTTCCATTTAAAAAGTCCATTCTCAGATGTCCATCACATTGAATGCCTTTAATTAGCTGCCTCTTGCTTTCTCCAACGTCATATGACAGATACGGTCCACTTTTAAAAGGGAAAGGAGATATTCAGATAACCCACTCCTGTTATATTTCAAAATTTGCCTATTGGCTGCAGCTCTCTGCATTAGCCTCCTTTGAAAAAACCTCAGCCAAAACTGACAATCAATCTGAGCTGGAGAAGGAAACTTGGGAAACAAGAATCTAAGAGAACTGGATGTGCATGCTGCAAGCAAATGCTGTGTGAGTGATCACAGAGCTTGGTGCCACTGAAGGTACACAAAGTTCAAGTCTTTAGCTCTCCCACACCTCTGTAGCAGTTAAGAAAAAATCACATTGCCTTACCTTCTCCCAGCCTGAGACAGATGTGTGTGCTTACAAGCCTTGTTTCAGTGTTTAATGCACCTGAGAATTATGCAGATGACATGAGAGATTCATGAATATGCATGGATCTCAAATAAAACACATCCGCATGCTTCAAAAGAGTCCCCCTCCACAAATGAAGCCAGAAACAAAACCCCCAAACAGCAGAGGCTGTGGAATAATCATAATTCAAGATATTACAGTGCTGATATGGGGGGAGAAATCTGCACAATGCAAAGCTGGAATTAAGACATAAAGTAAGGAACACTAGGGCATTTCTCTTGTTTGCAAATATAGTAAATATTACTTACCACTGTTTCAAAATAAAAATAAATTATCAATCTAAAATAAGCATGAGTTTTCAAATTAAAACATTGAATCAACATTAAATGTTACAGCAAATTTTATAATGAGAAGTTTATACATTATAAAATGCATTTAATAAACTAGCAGTGTTGTCAGAAACCTCCATTTCACTACCTAATTGAAGGTGGGGAGAAAATGTTCCTCTCCTTTTTCCTGTCTTTCCTTTGATTGAGAACTCTAAAAAATTGCCATACATGCAATTTAAACGATTTGTTACAGAAATCTTTTTGAGATTCGTCAGCAAATTAAAACCCTCTAAGCTGTTTAGTCTATGAGAAAGAGGATCTGTCATAGTCAAAATAACATTTTGTTTATTCTGAGACAACCAAGAGGAGATTCCTTTTAAAGACCAGTCAATATAAAAGTCAGCATTAACTGGAAATTATTTTGTCCCCAGTGCACTACAAATAATTCTTGACAATCAGACACTTCAGCAATCATCTTGGATGAATCAGGTCAGTACAGTACTCTCTGGAACCTCACAGACTACCAGTGTGCCTTGAAACAGATACATGAACGGGCAATGTCAATTCCATTTGCAGCAAAAAAAACCCATCCTTATTGAAATGCATGGAATTATTACAGATAAAAGTATCAAGAAGAGATGAAACTGTTCAAGACAGCTCCAACAAACTGACAGGCTGGAACATCCAGAGAGGAGCTGGAACAAGTGCTAACAATAAGAGCAGCACTCACACAGGAAAAGCTTGGTCTAATCAAAACAGTTAAACAATCCTAACAAGTTAAAACCCTGTGTCATCATTACACAACAATAAATGACAGCTAGATCCCACACACTGTATTTCCTGAATTTAGACTAAACTAAGCTAAGTTCATGATATCTTAGCAGCTCAAAACAGCATGAAAATAATTCAGTAGCACTGTAAATTAAGAACTCTGGCATACTCATTCATCAGAAAGAAGAGAAAGGGCAAGCACTATTCCCTTTCAGCATCTGTATCACAGCACGTGGGGTGACAAGACACCACAGTTACCAACTGCAGCAAGGATAAGTGGCTTAAAGGAAGCCTTCTTTAACTACTTGGATTTAATTTGCAGAGGGTACTAAAATAAGGCAAGAGGTATTTTTATTTTAAGCCACACAGTAATATGTAGAACATAAAAGATACTTGATTTAGTTAGTTTGTACCCTGAAAGATATCAGGGTCTTAATGTGCAGTACCTGGATGACCTCTGTTAAAAACACTTACAGTACCTACTCAAGGCTGATTACTTGCATGGACTGCAACTGTACAAAACAAACAAGACAGTAGAATTCTTACTGTGATCTATTCAGACTGCAAATCTGTCTACATATATGCCATGCTGAGGTGAACTCGGTAAAAAAAAAATGCTGTGAAAAGAGTACAATACAGCCTAAATCCCAACATGATATAAGCTACAGCCACCCCACAGATGTTCCTGCAGATTCCAAACCTTTTTGATGAGACCCTGATTCAAAGTTTACAAAACTAGCACTGCTCTCTGTCCTCCAACACATATTCTCCTCTTTTTTCCCATACCCTTCATCCACTACCTCACTCCCTACCTCCACTACTGTAAATCTGGACACTGGGTTCCACATCCTCTTAATTTTTGCAACAGTGAAGCTCCAGTTGTCCTACCCTGGCACACTACTCAGAGCACAACAGTGCTTTTTCACTTCTTTCACACATCCTACAGCAACTGCAGGCCACAGAGTTGCAGTTTCTATGACTCATAAAAGACATGGTAATCTTGTAAATTGCAGAAAGAGAAAAAATGTGCAAATAAACATATGCATCAGACAAAAGGCATCAAAAGGCATGAGAGCAACAGGAAAAGCATTAGCAGAAGAGGAGTTAAAACACCTCTGATTATTATCTAAGTTATTTTGTGATTAAACTGCATCTTAAAGAACTTTTCCAACCTAAAGGCTTCTCTGACTGCCATGTCCAGAGAATTTTTACTGGTCTGTTAATTACAGAGTCATTTGGAAGAAATATTTGCTAACTCCAAAGTGTTGGGTTTTTTATGAGGCTAGTGAGATTTTTGCAGTTGATTTTTTTAACTAATCATCAGTCTATTCCTAAATAATGGACTATAGTTGCACATTAAGGACAAGATTCAAAGCACTGCTAACTCCCTAGTTGCCTTTCCTTCCCCTGTAATGGCCTTGGGGTTAAAAGTATTAAGATAGTGTTAAGAGAAGAGCTACAAATACCAGAAGCTACTCAACACAGGTAATAAAAAAAAGTTAGCACAAGGATTTATGTTGAGCATATAACTGTTCTCTTCCTACAGTCTTCTGTCATCCCTACACAATGAGCACAAAAATTCACCTACTCTTCAGTATTTTCCTTAGCTTCTTTGCTGTAATGGTCTCTTTAGTTCAATTTCTGACAAAGAGTTACATAAGCATCAAAGACATTCTCACACTGACTGGTCTGCTTGAGGACCATTAAATACATTGTATGACTACCAGTGTTAGATTTATTTCTTTCTCATTACAGTAACCCCATCCCTTGCCTGCCTGACAATTAGAAAGTCAAATGGTTTTGTGGTTTATTTGGTAACTCACAGTTCTTATTTCTCAAGCCAACCATCTTTCCCATCACAACCCATGTCTATATTCTCAGAAAAATTAAATCTCTCCTTGCATTCCTAAAAAAAAATTGCACCAATTGCAGCACCCTGTCAGCTCCTTTAAATTTCTAATCAATTTACAATGCACAAATTAACACCGCCTTATTATCTGAACATATATTTTGATGGGTTTCCTAAGGTTAACACTCAAAGAACAGATTCTTTCTCTGTAAGACACGAGGCTTCAAGTACATCCTGAAGTTCTTAACAGGAGATCCTGCATGCCCCTGGTACTCAGTAGCTCAGCATGCTGCCAAGCTCACTCCAACTGTTCAAAGGCAGTTACGCTGCTGGAAGGCAAGTGCATGCTAAGAGCCCTGTGCTGATGTGCATCTCCATGCCCAAGTGTTGCCCAGATGCAGTTAGCACATCCCATTTCAGAAACAGAACTGAAAAGTTACCGAGAGGAGGAAACAGTTCTGCAGAGCTGCTAATGCTGCTTTATTTTTAGAAGGCTTTTCACAGACACCCATCAAAGCCGTGTTCTTGCTATCATCATAAGCCATTTCCTATACAAGCCAAGCACAAAAAAAAAACTTTACTGCTTCTCAAATTTTTTGTTTGATAAAGGCATCAACACTACAGGCATAAAGCCAGTTGAGAATAAGGTACCATTACAATAAGCCCTATTCCTTCAGTGAGAGGTTGTAGTGCCCTGGAATACACATCAATATTCGATGTGAAAACAGACTTACCCATCTGAATTCATCACAATACTCGTGATCCCAGTAGGGATATGTCGTCACATTTGGTACACTGAGGTAGAAGAATATTCCCCGGTAAAAGGGGGAATCAAACTCCAATGTGCTGATATTAATCAGTGGACCATTCTTGTTTTCAGGAATGAAACTAACAAAATGGATGGAGGGATAAAGCATCTACCATAAACTGAAACCCAAGTTACACCCAAAATTCAGATCTCCTGAAATCCAGCTTTTGCCTTTTAGATTACACCAAGTACTGCACTGACAGTCTCCTACTGAAATCAGGCTTGAAACAAAAGTGGACCAAACAGAAACAGCTGATCAGGCCAAAAAGCCTCACCTCAATGAGATAGTGAGAACATAAACTGAGAAGCTCCAGCAGCTGCAAATGACTCCCAGCTGCTCGGACGTCCTGTATCACCCCTGGTTCCAAGAGGATCTGTAAAGAAGAAAATGGAAGGTTTGTCATCTGGAAGATGTACTCAGAGTACTTGTAGAAAATACTAAAGCCCTTTGTTATTTCAGATATTTAAGTCAACATAAAGAACAGAAGCATACGATTAAGCATATAGAGAAGTCTTTACAAAATAGGAGCAGAGTTTCTAAAGTTCATCTGAATTTCCCAAAGGATTTTTAAACTTCTTTTTTCCTGTAAGAGTCCCTAAGTCACACTACCCCCTAAATTGTTTGAAACTAAATGCATGTCTTTTAAGAAGGAGACTTTTCAAAATAACAAAACCTCCTTTTGTTATCTCTATACTTAGATCCTTCCATATATACTGATGAATCAGGCCAACAGTATTGACTGTTGTCAATACTGTTTTGCAGAAGTCTCCACTATTAATATTATTCATGCACATAAAACATACAGACTAGGAACACCCTGCCTATTCTGCATGGTGCCACTTTTATAATTTTCCTAACCACTGTCTTCATTTTAGATAGCAGGGCACTGAAAGCACAATAAGCATGTTGCTGGGGAAGTGCCAGAAAGGGCTTAGAAACCAAGACTGATTATTCGGTTACTTGCTCACATGAAACTCCTACTCATTTCAATTAAAATCATGTACAGGCAGCAGTAAGGATAATTGGGCCACAGCTCATAGACCACTGTCTTGGGGTCAGCTTGTTAGAGCATCCCTTTTGGGACACAAAAATGTCTTCAGGAATTTGGACACTGATCGACTTCTTATTAGCAATCAGACTACAAACTATCCAGACTAAAATTTTTCAAGTAATGCAACATTAAAAAAAATAATCTGAAATGCATGAGAAAAATTAAATTTTCAAAGATGCTCAGTTTATTCAATTTTATCCTTGCACTTTCCCTGGCAACTTTGGTTTCACACCACATGAGGTCAGTGTCTCACTGCTCCACTGGGAAGTAAAGCTTGCTTTCAGGTCCTTTTCTTTCTGCCCACACAACTCAGTTTTATCTCACAGCATCATCTGTATACCTGAAATGCAGTGGAATAAGGAAATGGAAAACAAAAGGAAAGATTCGCAACTGCATCTTCTGTAGTTTGACTATTTTTGAGGGAAATTAAAAAACGTGTATGCATTTTTTTAAGCAAAACCACAAAATATCTCCAACATAATGGATACATTGGGAGGAAGAGAGAAGGGGGATTCATCCTTGTTATATCAAGAATTCATTTATATTGGGTTCTGGCAGCATTTGACACCCTTAACACTTGTGCAAATCACTGTATTTATTAATACTAGGGTTTAAGTGAACATTATACATCATTTACATACTATATAAAACACAAAGGTTTTTTTATCTAGCCAGAAATCCATAAATGAGAATCAGGCCCAGCAAAATACAGGTTTGTGGCTGGTACTACTGAAGTTGCTATGCATGATGAGAGGAAGTTCCATGGAAAGTTAGAATGGATTTCAGCTACAAAAGCATTTCCAACAGACATGAATATTAAAAACAGACAAACAAAAAATAAAAGCATGTCACTGTCAAGCATTTTCAAGTGAGAACTCAAGATCAGACTGACTAAACAAGCTGGTATAGACCTTGCAGTGGTTTTTATTCAGATATGATTGACACTGAGGAGGCTGCCATCCTATGGCATGTTACTAAGTGTCAGGCAGAGAACCAGAACCCTAAGCAGATTAGTACCTTGTAGGCACAGACAAACTATATTTAAATGTGATAATATTAATGTGTTTTAAAGCCACAGCAATTCATTTACAAATAATAGTAGCAGCATTATGAGATGAGAAGTAGGACAAGAGGCAAGGAGGGTGGCCGGCTACTGTCTAGAGGTGATTTGCATGAAGTCAACAACAAAATTTCTTTCAAGGTGGCAGATGTAGTTCTTACGTGTTCTTCCATTTTTTACAGCCCTCCTATACCATGCAAGAGATATTTTACTGAGGGAACACATTCACTTTTGTGTTTCCCAAGATAACTAAGGAAAGTCTGGTTTATCTCTTCACAAAAGTTTGCTTTACACTGAACTATCCGAACTTCTACTCAATATTCATTTGGATATAGGCAAAAATACTAATTCACCTATGGGGAAATTAATAAAGAAAAGAAAATGCTAAGTAAAGAAGGAATAAAATATTGCAAGCCTTTCTTCTACTGGAACTGGTGTAATGCACAATTACTCCATACCTTTGAGCTTTTATACACTAAAGCAATTACTTGTTTTTTATTAATTACCAGAATAGGTGTTTATATGGTATACAGGCCTTCCAGCTCAATGTAAACAGTAAATGCACATAAATGCCAATAAATGCACAAATAAGTACACACAGTGACTGTCTTCTGCTTGTCTCTCAAAGCAAGAGCAGAATGATGTTTATTGCAAATTAAGGAGAGTGAAACTAAGGTCTACTTTTGATTCACAACTTCAAAACTCATAAAATTTTAGTGTGCAAAAATAGAGAGAAGCTTAATCATCTATAATCCATCCTCAGCACAAGCATTATGAGGCATAATTACTGGGGCAGAAATTTTGAATAATTTGGAACCATCAAACTCAGACAAAAACTTCAGCTTTCACCAGTGAAGAATGTGCCTTTGTATGACACAGGCTATACTAAGACTGGCTCCTGTACTATTTTTGCATTAAGATTAATTAAGATTAATGTAATTCAGGTAATGCACCTTATAATCACCCTTCTATTCAAGTCTTTTTCCTAAGGGTTAATTTTCATTATAGTCTCAACTTCTCTCTGGCATATGATGGTACCCAAGAGCATCTTTTCCCAGTATACAACTGTCAGATCTTGCCAATACAGGAGTAGCTTTTTTCCTAAGCCATCAAGCCTGATACACTCATTTTCAAGCTGATCTACTTTGACAAACTACTTTTCTCTTACAGTGATTGTTTTCCAACAGGAAACCTGCTCCACCAAGCAGCCTTTCTACTCTCCCTCATGCCACAAACCCTTCAGAGAGGATGCACCAAATACAGTCTGATCCCTGCTGTGGTCAGAACCATAGGCCAAGGGATTGAAGCAATGCAAAAACTGCCTGTTTGTAACAGAATGCTGAGTTCACAAGACCCAGAAAAGCACTTCTTAGATCCACTATTTTTAGACATACAGTTTAAATCTATCTGGAAACTTATCCACTTACGCTTTTTTGATATACTGCAGAAAGCTTCTCTGCAAATGCAAGAACTAGAAAATGGTAAATTCAACCTCACCTTGTAAAGCACAATACTGAGGCAGAAAAGGGAATTTTAAAATCAGCCTTAACATGAGCCCTAACACCCCACCCCATATTTTTACCCTCCAGTCAGCAGTTCAATTCCCTCTTACCCCAAGACTTCTCTCTTCCTTTCCCAACTCAGCCTTGCATCCCCTCCAACACCTTGGACTGCAGGTAAGCATGGGAAAAGGCTTAACTCTCTCTTCAAACTTCTTTGGCACTCTTGTGGCAACAGATTGTATAAGTACCACCAACCTTTCCCAGGGACAACTACTCAGGACTTACCTCCACACTGTCCAGATCAAAAATGTCCCCACTACTCTTTTAATGCCTCTGCACCCCTATAGCAAACAAAGCAGTACAGGTCAACAAAAAAAATTGTAAGGTCAGAGCAAAGAGGGCAGAAATTGCCAAAAAAGAATAAGAAGGAAACTTCTTAAACTTCCCTTTCCAACAAAGCAGCTTACAGCCTGAGGGAGAAGATAAGATCCAGATAAACTACCATCTCTCTGGAGTCTAATGAGGCTTATAACAAGAAAGGAAAATTAGAACATTCTATTCCCTGGATACTGCAGGCCACTATATTTCACCCACACATTTTTAAAGACACTAAACAATAGCTGCTTTAGGCCTAAGAAGGCTAAACTGTATCCTCAGACAATGATGGGGAGATTGAAGATGCACTTTTATCACCTTCATTTCAGCCACTCATTTATCCCCCATATTTTTCTCATTTCCATACAGCTGTTTGTGGGTCAATGAAAAAGTGAGATTGTGGCATGATTCAGATTAAAAATAAACCAGTAAGGAAAAACACAGTGCCATGTCAGAAAATTCTAGAAAGTAAACTGTATGGAATTTAACACAGAAAACAAGAAAAAAAATTTCTAAGATTCCTGCCACTCTGATGAAAAAGAAAATTCCTCCTTGACTCCACTTGCAGTGATCAGCATTTAATACAAGACAGGCATCAAATAAAAGTACCAGTTGTTTTTGCCTGATGGAGATCATTCCGTGTGCTTGAGAGCAATCAAACTCCTTAACTTTTCTTTTAAAGTAATTTAGACTGCATTTCACTCTCAACCAGACAGCACTTCTACATGTCTCTCAGTTCATTCATGATTCAGTTGAATACTGAGCTCCTTGCACATTGACAGGTGCTAATTCAAAAAAGTGAGCAAGGAAAGAATGTTCTAGTCCCCTGCAGCCCAAAGCCCTGGCACACAATGTTTGGTAGCACTTGCAATAAAAATCCAGATGCCTCATTAGCCAACGCCAGAAAGAATCGTGACCAGCGCTTCTCTGATATATCATAATATTTTTTCAGAAAACTAGAAGAACACATGCGTTAAAAGCACAGCATATATATTAAAAATCATAGAATATTTCTGTTTGGAAGGCACCCATAAAGATCATCTATTCCTATCTCCCTGCTCCCTGCAGGACTATCCAAAACTAAACACGTGTCCAGACATTCCTTGAACTCTGACAAGCTTGGTGCCATGACCACTTCTCACAGGATAACTTGATCCAGTGACCTGCCAACTTTTATTGTGTCCAGCCTGAACTTTGCCTGACATAGCTTCACACCACTGTGAAGTACCATTACTGTAACTAAAGAGGGTTTGGATAAGCAAGACACCAAGCAGATTCACTGTTCTTTGAGAAGATGTTTCATTACTTAAATGAAGCACTAGAAAAGCTGTCTTGTCCCCAGCTTAATTCCTGTCCAGAGCAAATACAGTGAAATATTTATTTTTCTATAAAATTAGTGACTTAATTAAGCTCTGTGTTAGTCTAAGCCTTTTAGGCCATCTGTAGCTGAACTGTGAACCTAGGACCTAGTAGCTGTAAAATTATTGCATTGAAAAATGTTGTTAAGTACTTACAGTAAGACACAGACCTGTTGCATTCAGTTAACCAGGATTTTGGCATATTATCCCCAGCAGAAAAGAGCAAGGATAGCTGAAGTCACTTTTTCCAGGGACAGCAGGTAGTTTAATTGATTAATTTTAATCTAAAAGCAACCAGTGGAACTGCTGTGCACAGGATGCAGTAGGTCACTTACCCAAGAAAATCAACCATCACAACACAGCTTTGCAATACATCTCCATCCACAGGACAGAGAGGATTAACACAATAAGAGGCACTAAGATATTGCCTTACCCTGGTCTTAACTGAACATGGCAGATGAAATACTGGTTGATCACTAGAAAAACCATCAACATCAAGTGAAGAGAGAAGTTGATGAGAGATGAAAGCCAAGATTCCTAAAGGAATCAGAGCAATTATAAGGAGAAATAGTTGTACCCAGACACAATAATTATTTCTACTATTTCTTTACTATCTAACAAGATGTTTTATGCTTTTATGGTTTTTGTTAAAGAAATAATTAAGCTGAAAGAACTGAATTTCACAGAAGAGCTGTAAGATAATACTTTAACTATTCGGAGGGTTGTGAGCATGAATTTGAAAAATCATGTGATGCTACTCTACCAATTCCTGTTTGGCAAAGTAATAATAGCTGTTAAGAGGATAACAGATTTCAAATAAACTGAATTCAAAGTAAAGGCAATAATTAAACAGGACTTGCACTGGTAATGCATTAAAGTAATATTGGGAGCAGCATACCTGGAAATAAAATGAAGTTCTAGATTTGTTACTGGGATAATATACTCATATTATATTTACTGAAATTTTGCTGCTGTATTAGCATTCTGTGAGTTAAAGAAAACCTGTTAAATATGCTACTAACAGAAAGTTTAAAGCCTATTTTTGAATCATTATGTAAGTGCAACTTTGTATGTGGCTTTTAATAAAAGAAAACATTTCAACATGCCGTAATATGAAATAAGGCTGTGTTAATCTTGGGCTAAGAAGGTATCATGGGACAAATTATCCCAAAATTCACTTTGGGAGAAAAAGCTGAACATAAAAAGCCTCATATATAAGGGCTTCCTCGCTAATTTTTTCATTTCAGCTTAGCTAATTCAGGATAATACTATAACTTAAGGAAGATGTAATTTCTATTAGTACAGAAACAAAATATAAGAGTTTAGGGGGAAAAAACCATACCAGCCACTTAGGAAAATGGGACTTGGGAGAACTTGGCATTGAGCACTAAGAAGCCACTAGTGTGCTGTGCTCTCTTTGGAAAGCTATTTTCTCCCAAATTAATTTCCTGTCTGTGATTGCAACAAAATAAGGAGAGTGATTACTTGCTTTTGTAATGTGTTTTGAGGTCCTCAAATAAAATTCTATCTAAATGAAAAATATTTGTTACTATAGATTAAAGACATATGATATAACATATTAACAAAGAAGAAAGACCCAAATCTGAAGCATTTCAGTATGCATGGGACTCTATGTATTTGTATTTTTGCTGAATTAAGGATCACAATCAGCCGCTGCAAATTAAAGCCAATGTTCCTCTGACTTTTCAACTAACCACACTAGCTTAGTTAGTGGCTCTCCCATTCCCTCGTGTAAGATTACGTCTCTTTCTAGCAAAAGAGTTAAAATTTAAAAATGTAGCCAAAATGAGCAGACAACAATGCCTTTGAGCCTGACACTGTGATTAAGGCTCTTATTTTGACAGCAGGAATTGTGAGCTCCAAACTCTTTGCCTAGAAATGCTTCTCTGTATGAGTATTCCAAAACATTTAGTTGGTAAATTGATTGTACTTGATCCATCTCCTTCTCAAGGCACATCTGGCACTTGCAAAATGCCCTTGTGAGAAGAAAGGTCTCACTCTACTCAGTGTGACTCTGGCCTGGCCTTAGCACTGCCAGCTATGGAGTAAAAGAGAGAATGACTCTAAAGCCCTTTTGGGAAGAAAGGACATGGCAAATACAACAGGGAGGAGTTGCATCTCTGAATTCTGAATATGGGGATTACACAGTAAAATGCCTACAGAAAAGATGAAACAATGAAATTTTTTGCTGCAGATTTTACTATTAAAGGCTTACTGAGAACATACATGCAAAGAACAAAATCAAAGTCTACTGCCATTCCTATTATCAGTTTTTATTTATTCCTACACCAAAATTTCTTTCTTTGTAATTATTAACGACCATAGTAATAGACTAATCCGGTTAGAATTATAGTATTTATACTTAACTTGAATTTTAAAACATCCTTTTCTTCTGAACAATCAATTTTTCCTAAAAACCAAAACATTTTCAACAGTAATTACAATAAGGTACTGTCTGCTTAAGTAGACAGGAAGATGAAAGCTGTATTTGAAGTGCACAGGAAGATTTCAAATTAACAAAAAGTGGCAAGGATGACAGAGTTTAATTTCAGATTTCATGGTCATCCTAATCATTAAATACCTTCATTTTAATAACTTTCAAAAACTGCAGAATTTTAATATTGCCATCGTGCAATGCTAAATATTTCCACCAGATGTCTCTAGTATATTATTTTACACAGCAAGTGGCACTCGGTTTGAAGTGTAATGTGTCAAATACAAGTGTAGTGTATTAAAGAAGAGACGAAACCTGCAACTAATTACTTATCATTTAGACATGGATATTTTAGGGAGTTCCAGAGTGTTACCTAGAGAAATGCCAATTTTTTGACCTAACATTTTGGCCAAATATGATTTAAAAGTGTGGAGAGAGAGTTCATGGTTTTCACTTTTAAGAAGCACTTCAGATCCTATATTGATACCCACATTTTCAGAGCCATATAAGGTTGTACTTGGCCCGAGTTACTTTTGGATTACTCAGAAATATCTTGTTTGTTTTTAAAAACAGGAAGAGTTTGCAAACCAATCTAAAGACAATTCTGTTTTCAGAACTCTCTGATGCGAGCATGCAGTAATCCAGTTATTTATTAATAGCCTTTGTGGATTACACCCACTCACTACCTTGAAATGTTCACCCAGATTCTGTCAGTCTGAATCAGAACACAAGCAATGCTCAATACATACACACACAGTGCAGAACAGAATCCCAAGGATCAAAGGGAAATGAAACACTGAGAATTCTCAGACCCACATTTCACTGAGTTGTGCTTCAAAGGTACCTTTACACGAGAACTCCTACAGAATCCTTCTCATCTGTCTGTACATTAAAGTAGCATTTGGTGTACCAGACAGACACAACAGAGCAAACCATGCCTTATTATCACTTATATGTATGAGAGACTGTATACACATGCTCATCTCTATTCAGCTTAGGAAACCCTCTCATTTATTCAAAGTAGGTTATGCCTGAAAATTAAAGACTCAGAAGCCTCTAAAGAGACAAGGACAGAAGGTACATATTTCCTAGGGATCTGAGGATACTATCCTGGAAGCAACATGGGGTCACTTGCTGGGTTACATAAAAGCCATATGCATCCTTCCAAAGGTTCTCAATGTATTTTACATGGGTTTGTTAGACTTTGAATTTCCCCAAAGATGGGGAATACCTCTAATCAGAGCAGACAGGATGGGTCAGACAGAAACCAATTACAACCCATCTCCTCAAAAGACACTTTCATTTAAATCTCTTTCAATTAAGAGAGTTTTCTCTTCAGAATAACCAACCTATAGTTTTAAATTACTAAGACAATGATATGTAGGTACCTAACACTTTCATTTTTATATTCAATTTTTATTAAAAGCTGAAAGAAAACTGAAAGAAAAAAAATAATACCAATGACAATTCATGCACTGAGATCTTCAGCTAATTCACTAATATAGTATGGCATCTCTGTTTATCCTTTATATCAAAGAAATCCTTGAATAAATTATGTTTCCCAAAACAGCACAAACTCATTTTTTTTCAAAGACATTCAAGTTCTAGTCTCCAAGACCAGTGCTAAAACATAACTGTTTTCAGGGCTGGTGACAAAAATAGCTCCTCTAAAATAGGTAATCTTTTTCCTTATTTCTATTTTGTTCCCTTTTAAAAGAAAAACAAAAAACTCAAAAAGGCCATATACTCAATTCACAGTATGGAAGTAGATGCCTTAAATTTTCATAACTCAACTCTTCAGAATATCATAAGATGGATTTAAGCCTTCATTTTCAAATTTAACTAATAAACGTCACTAGTACGTCAATGGACTCAACTGCCGTAGTGATATTCCAGAAATAGTTTAGTTATCTAGAATTTTGGAGTCCAAAGCAAAAATAGCTGGGTGTTCTGAGCTCATTATCCATGAACTCTGAACTGAGACTCAGTAACACAGAAACACTCTCCAAGCATGCAGTGCAGACATATGACAGGTCATAAATACTTATCTTTTTGCTTTTTTGGGGGTTTGAGGAGTTTTGTTTGGCAAGGGGCAGAGGGAAAAGGAGCATCACTCTGCATTTTCTGAAGTGCCATAATGCAATACCTAACCTGTGGTCATGAGAGGGCCACAATGAAGATGTATAGTACCTATAAGCATCTACAAACATGCCTCAATTGCATCTGTCCAGAGAGTAAAAGACTCATTTTCTCCTCAATTATATAATTTATCAAACATAAGCGTTTATAAATATTTATTATAAATTAAACACTTTTTTTTACATTTAATTTAGCAAGCAAATTCAACTCACATTAAGATTTTATGAATAGTCAGGCAACCATAAAAAGGGCATGCAAGTCCTACATGGTTCCCTACCTGACAATAATGCAAATAAGGCAGTGTTTTTCTTAAACAATCCTTTTAAAGAAAAAATTCACCATGGTATAAGAAAACTAAGACCTGTTAGATTAAAATACCTTGTATTGAATAGTGCACAATAAAAGCATTTCCTAGAAAGAAATATTCTAAGAAAAGAACCTCTAAAAAGACCATACTCAGTTTCTATTGCAGTTGCTTTTAGTGTTTCTTAATTTGAAGAACTGTACAATACCTGTCCAGTATATGCAAAGTCCAGGGCTTGTTTTAAACCGAGGCTTGTGACACCATGTAAATTCACCTCATCAGCTTCACTCTCAACCATGCAGAGACTGAACATTGCCTATGGAAAAAAACAGAAATGCCATTAACCAATTTTGGATAAGAATTCCTAATAGCAACAGCCTTGAGTGCTAGAATGAGATCTACACCAAGTTTTCAGTGACACCACAGCAATCAATCTGGCAACTGAGTCCTTTTATCATTAAAGAAATACAAAAACTTATTCTGGATTAACTGAGATAAATCCCTTTGGTCCATGTATATATACTTCTTAACAAAGTAATTCAGGTGAAATCACTTAGAACAGTCATACAATAAGGTACCATCCAATAAAAAGGGTAGCTGGATTTTGGGAAAACAATAATCAACACAAGCCTCACTAAAAGAACACTTATGTATGGTATCATTATACATAAGGAGAAGCAATATGGTATCATTATACATAAGGAGAAGCCATACACTATTACTTTAGTTTTTTAACTGCCTTTCTTCTATCTTTAATAAGCAATCCTTTTCAAAAGCATCTCAGACTGGAATGTGAGCAATGTAATACTCAACGTCTTAAAAGAACAGGAATGATGGAGATGCAGTCACCTAAACTTACAACCTCCCCTTACTTGTTATTGCCCCAATTTCTCATATTATAAAGTCTAAACTGAAGATAGGCAAAGTTCTATGGAATTTCCCTGAATATACCACTGAGAAGAGAAACTCCCCCTTTCATCCAGCCTTACTTCCAGGTATTTGTCTTCAGTGTTTCCCTGGACTGAAGCAATCACAGAAGCACAGAGTCATGGAATCACTAGGTTGGAAGAGACCTTCAAGATCATCGAGTCCAACCAATGCCCCAACACCTCCACTAAACTAAACCAAGGCACCGAGTGCCACGTCCAATATTTTTTAATCACATCAGGGATGGTGACTCCACCACCACCCCAGGCAGACAGTTCCAGTATTTTACCACTCTTTTTGTAAAAAACTTTTTCCTGATATCCAACCTATACTTCCCCTGGTGCAGCTTAAGACTGTGTCCTCTCATTCTTTCAGTTGCTGCCTGGAGAAGGAGCCCAACCCCCACCTGACTACAACCACCCTTCAGGAAGTTGTAGAGAGTGATAAGGTCACTTCTGAGTCTCCTTTTCTCCAGGCTAAACAACCCCAGCTCCCTCAGTCGTTCCTCATAGGGCTTGTGTTTCAAGCCCCTACTCAGCCTCTTGAATCCTTGTGAGAATCTTTTTCTTCTCATCGCAATTAAACTTCCTTGCCCTTCTCTCTTCCCCCCAGCCTGAACTCCTGCTGCATTACCCCTACTTACCACTCCTTCCCTACTTATTGGCCCCATTCTCCATTCTTTGGCACCCTCCCACGCTTTTTTAACAAAATACACCACCCAGAATTTTTAAACAGTAAACTGTGAACAAATAAACTGAACAGTTCTGCCATCTGTTAGTACTAAAAAAAAGTCTAAACTTATCCCCAGTAGGTTTTGTGCTACACTCAATGCCTTCACGGAGGCTACCAAACTTCACCTTGGGGAACTCCAGTAACAAAGCACTTCTCATGGACATAACCCCTGCTGCCTTCTTCCTATACTCTGGCTGATACCTGCAGAAGCTGAGACAGTCAACAAGAACACTGGATTTCATTTGTGCAATCTGTCCACCAAGCAGTGCAGAATTGAAAGGGAAAAAATAAGCCCTACCCCCTCTAAATCTTTAGCCCATATGAACGACTACATGACCTTTACCCAAACTATTCCATGATTCACCTAGACTCAGGTGGCTTCAAGAACTGAGTGCTTCCTGAAAAGAAGTAATTTCTTCAGAAAATATTAATAATTTTCAATATTAAAACACCATAATTTGGCATAAACCTGTTTCCTGGAAATCATCCAGTATAAGCAAGAATGACAGCTACCACATGGTCACCCCTTCTATTTTTCTAATTTCTATTGAATTAAAGTGATATCAGGGCTTCTTCCAAACTGACAACAGAAAAGAAGCAACAAATAGTTTAAAGGATTTGCCAAACAAATACAGTAAGACACAGTCATGAAATATACCTAGGTAGAAAAACAAAAATAAAATTCTAACAAGTTCAGCCACATTTCTTATCCATTAAAAATGTAATCAGAGTTGGATATTTTGTTGTCACGTAGCAGCTGATGTGAGGCTTCCAAGCTTGCCAGGAGCTGCAAGGTACCCATCAGCCATGTACTTCTTGAAAAAGCAGACCTGCAGTCACTGTCTGGAAGAGATAAGCTTCTCTTAACAGAAATTCACTACTAGATAAACATTTTGGAAAATATTCCTTTCACATACCAATTGCTGAATAAAGAGAGTAAAGTCTCAAAGCAATACCTGTCTACCCAGGGATAGATTTGCAGACCTTCAGTACAGTCAACCCTGTTACTGACTGCCTGCAGAAAGCCTGGAAACTCTCAAGAGATAAAAGATGCTGTGTCCTCCAACCATGCTATAGCAACAATCTACAGACCTGTACATAGGAACCATCTCTTCTGGACTCATTCCAACAAGTCAAAATCCTTCCTGTACTGAGGAACTCAGAGCTGGATGTAGCACTCCAGGTGGGGTCTCATGAGAAGAGAATAGAGGGGGAAAATCCCCTCCCTGGCCCTGCTGCCCACACTGCTTTGGATGCAGCCCAGGAGACATTTGGCTCTCTGGGCTGTGAGTGCCCATTGCCAGGTCATGTTCAGCCTCTCATCCCCCAGCACCTCCAAGTCCTTCTCAGCAGAGCTGCTCTGATCTGCTCATCCCCAGCCTGTTTTGATAACAGGGGTTACCAGACCCAGGTGGAGCACCTTGCACTTGGTCTTATTAAGCCACATGAGGTGGGCCCATTTCTCAAGCTTGTCCAGGTCCCTCTGGATTGCATCCCATCCTTCAGGTGTGTTAACTGCAAAACCCAGCTTGGTGTCATCTGCAAATCTGCCCAGGGAGCACTCAATCACTTTTTCCTTGGTGAAGGTATTAAATAACATTGGTCCCAATACAAACTCCTGAGGGACACCACTTGTCTCGGAGGCCCATCAGGACTCTAAACCACTGACCTCTGGAAGCAACTGTCCAAACACTTTCTTATCCATCTACCAGTCCTCTCATTGAAGCAATCTCTCTAATTTAGAGAGAAGGATGTTGTGGGAGACTGCATTAGAAGCTTTACAGAAGTTCAGGTAGACAGTGCCTGTAGCTATTGCCTTGTACACTGAGGTAGCCACTCCATCATAGATGTGATACATCTGCTATTCAGAGTTAATTTTCTCAAATACTATCCTCAAATATTCTGTGAAGGCTTTTGAAACTGAGTAGGAAATACATCTATTTTTCAGGAAGCAAGGCCAAAGAATTTGATCAGAAGATAAGGCCTGAAATGGTCCTCAGACAGCTGACATTCAACTGAACTGAATTAGCCTCCAGGAAAGTAGTCTCCCACTTAAACGAACTTCGTACTGTTCACTGATCCACATTGCCTTCACCAGCACACAAATTTCCTTCTCAGTCTGACAGTTTTTGAGGTTTAATCCAGCATGAAAAAAAAAAAAATCTGTTCTACCATAGGCAGAAATTGAACTCAAACTCAGTCTTTAATTTGCACCCTTGTACCTGAATATTGTCGTTTTAACAGGAAAAAAAATGGACCATTAAATTCTGATTTGAGACTCCACCAATACCTGGTGGAGAATGAATTACGGTTGAGCTGTTAAACTCCAATTTCAGATGCATCCCTGAAAACACTCTACGGTTTTGTGAGTTTATATAGATCCATCAGTCATTCTTTTAATACAAGGCTACTAGCCTACTTTATTTTTCCCTTGAGTACATTAAAAACAAGGCAATAAGATAAATATCTCAGGTGAATGCAGAAGTGACAGACAAGAAAAACAAATGAAATACAAAATATTTGGACAAATCCACAATTCAAAGTCAAACCTAGCAGAAAAGCTACCAAATTTGACTAAGCATGGAATGTTAATCATGTTAGTTATTGACTTCATTCAACAATGCTATTATACTTCATCTTAAAACATTTCAGCTTGAAATAAAATCTATTTGATATTGCCTCATTCCTGCTTAAGACCTTCATGAGACTGTAAATACAAGTTGCCAGTGTTAACCAAAGATCCCTTTTATTATAAAACCCACTGATGAGAGGATCCTTTTTTCCAGCTACTTTAAATATCCAGATCTTGTTCTGCCACCCAATCATATAAATAGCCAACATTGTGGTACACAAATTGATTGTTTAAATTCTGATACTTCAGTTAAGGTTTTAGGTAAGTAAACCAAATCCCCCAATGCAAAGTAAGCACAATCCACTTGCCATTTTGTGGTAACTGCTTCAAAATTCAGGTCTCAACATGCTGACACAAATGGATGTATTCCATTTGTGGAATTCCACCTGAGGTCACACATTATTTCAGATGCTACAGATTTGGATGACCTTATTTTTGTGGGGCAGGCAGATATTAGCTCCTCTTTTTGGAGGAAAGGAGGAATCAACCCTCCATTCTGCTTCTAATCTTGGCCTGAAACAGAAACAAAGCTACAGAACACTCAAAGGAAAAGGAAAACAAAACACACAGTCCTTACACAAAAATATTCAAGCCATAAAATATTCTCAGACTCTTGAAAACTTGACTTCAAAGAAATGTGGCAAGCTGGTGGGCATTTAACACAGAGCGCACCTGTAGTTTCACAACTTGGCCCTCAGCAGTCACAGGCACCTTCATAAAATGTTTTCTTTTACAAACATAGAATACAAAAGACAACAAGAGCTCAGAACTGAATGACACATAACCACAGGGTGTACAGACTTAGATGTGATCAGACCTGATGCAACCAGGCAGAACAGTCCCAGTAAAAGATGCTTAGCGCGGTCATTGTGTCTGACTTTCCATGCTCAGTATGTCAACATGCTGTTGTTTAGCTCTCAAAAGCAAAATGCACAATAGCTGTAAAACACCACCAAATCAGAATAATCTATTACTGTTAACATGTCCAGATACATTGATTTTATCAGTCAGGCAGCACTGCAGAACTGTAAACTCCTTCCCAACATACCGCTTGAGGAACAGATACCAGGGTAACAGACACACAAGATGCATGTCAAAATCCCCAAAATACAAATTGCTCACTGTCACAATGGTGACATTCAAAATTGCTTCTTGCCTTTGAGTCATTTTCTCACTTACTCAGATGTTCCATATCCATGAGAGTAATGAGCTTTTCCTCATTTGTACACATCAACCTTACAGCCGTGTCAGTCATAGCAAACAGCAAATGACCACAAAACAACTCAGCCAAGTTGTACGTGTTTTACGCAAGCATTTTGTCAGTGAATTCCACATAGCTTAGTGGCCTTTTAAAGGCAAGAAACAGAATCAAAACACATGGAGTGTCAGGAGACAAGTATTATGTACAATGAACAAATGGTTATGCTTTATGCTGTTAAAAAAACAGCACTGTGACTGAAATCATAAGTAACTTGCTGCTGTGACCTGAGACCTTCAAGAAATATCCGCCCTCTTCTAGGAGCAAAGGAGTACATGGTTCCAGTGCATAGCAACAACCTCTAAAATACCTCAAAGTTCCTTCAGAAAGATTGTGAAGAGACAAATATAATTTTCCATTTTGGTTTGATTCAACTTTAAAGGCAATCAAAGAAGAAAGAAATCTAAGCTTTCAAAATGGGCAAGTAAGCTAAGTTTACTACAGCAACCTACTGTAACTTCAAAAGTAACATTTCCTCCCTCTGTCTACTCAATCACTGCTTTGGTAACAACCAGCAGCCCTAGATCCAAGTCCACTATAGCACAAAACAAACATTTAGAACTTCTCACCAATGCCTTGCTCTGACCTACACAAATTATTGTTCAACCACAGACTTAGCCACACAATGAAGTCCTGGGATACTTTAGAATTACCTCCACTTGGAATACTAATCACTAAAGAACTGATCAATGAAGTCACCAAGGTTTTCTTTAGCTATTTATCTTGTTGCATTGAATTTTCAAGGTAATTAAGACTATCTAGCATTTTTTTATTAATTTAAAAGAGCTGACTGTTCAAATTTCTGCATCCACAATTAAACAATTATACTCTCTTGAGTTCTTTTAAAAATTATTTTAAAATAGACAGGCATCTTCATTAAGGGCAGTGTTTTAGTCAAATTCCCTTCCCACATCATATGCACTTAATTCTACACTCACCTGTTCCATAGGTTTTTCTTTAGGGGAAATTGATTGTACTTCTCGTCTCAGGCATCAGAAAAGCTATGAAGAAAGTAAACTAACACTTCAGAAATCTCAGATCCATTTCCTAAGCTGCTCAGGGAACTCAGTTATGATATGATACCTCAAGATATTTTTCATTTCACATGTAACTTTAAGCCTGTGAGAAATCTTACTGGCATCAATGATCTGTTGATCAGCCATGCACACTTTCTGATTTGGGACCTGACCTTATCTATCATTTGTGCTACTAAGTATCCATTCCTGACATAATCTTTTCTATTTGGACTTCAAACTTTTTCAAAACATTATCCTTTGCAGTTTGCATTAAAAATAGCAATTCCCTGTTCATGTAACAGTAATATTAAATAAATAAATCATAATCTATTTCATCTACTTCGTTCTATTACCCTGAAATAACCTTTGGGTGTCCTTAGCTTCATGTTCTGATTCTTCCTTACATAAGCCATGTCATTTTTCCTTTGCTGTTTTCATACATCACAACTAAAAAGAAGACATTCAGAATCTATGATCAGGAGTCAAAATGCTGCTTTGACAGATGACCACGCCCACATCAAATTTCAACTATGCTCTAGATGTGCAACGTATACTCATCCAAATAACCAATTTAATAGGTGAATGTTCCTTTTCAGCATGTAAAAATGTGCCTTGTTATTCTTATAACTATTTTTGTTTCTCTCCCAGTTCAAGCCTTTCTATCCTTAATCAATCATCAGCCAATCAGCCATGTCCTCTGGAGTCTCTCGCACACTGAAAAACATATCCATCAATACCAATTGCATGAAATATGATTAAGAGGCTCATTACACAATTCTTCTGAAAAAAGTTCTATATAAATTCCCAGAGAAAATGTCACATAACATTTGTCACTGATAACTGAGCCTACAGTAATTCATCTGCTCTATGAAATCTACCTAAATATTGGGTTTTAAGCATTTGCCAAGCAACTAAAATGAGTCCCATAAAAAGGAAAGGTCAGCCATCATTCATAGTTTAAGAGAATATATAGTTAAAGAAATTAAACTGAACATCAAACCATACAACTTTATACACAGTATTCAAGTATCACACATTACAGTTAGTAAAACTTTGGAGTTTCTTTCAGTATGTCAGTGTCAGACAGTGATACATAATTACACGGCGCCAAAGAACTTACCAAATTGGGATATATACAATGCACTTGTTATGTTACACTCTGGATAAAAAAAAAAAAATACCTTCCTTGGTATCCTTCAAAATAAGTAATGAAAATTGCAATAATGAACTACCCTACTGTTTAGAGAACCTAAGGATGGGAGATATTTTTTCCTGTTTTTATACTGGACATTTCCTCAATAACAAAGTGATTTTCTTGCTTGTAACAAGGCATAGGTTCTTCATTCCCAGTCAAAATAAAAACTTAAAGATTAAAACAAAACAAAAAAGAAACAAAAAAAATCTCAAAAAATTTGTTGCTAGCAAATTATATCCTTGATTGAACCTGCATCAAACATAATTCATGTTTGATAGTCAGAGCTTAATAGTGTAATGTGCCTTCCCCAAAGCTCTGATTAGGTACACAAACATATTTTAAGCCATTTGAAAAAAGGCTCTCTGTACTATGCTACTCATAATTAACTGCATCATCACTAAAAAGACTCATATTCAAAATCTAAGTAGTGTCATAGAAACAAAATAATTCCACAATTTTCACGTGCAACTCTGTATCAGAATAAAAAACCACACAAAACTGTGAACTATTAGTTCCAATATATAGTTATTAGTTCCAATATATCAAAATGAATAGGTCACAACAGGTGGTCCTGAATATCAAAATTATTGTTTATTTTATGGCAGAAGCAAGAAAACTGAATTGGAAGGACACTGCCATGCAAAACACTGCATAAAGCTCTAGCAATGTATAGTCTGTCCTAACAATAGACAGCTATAAGCAGGCCTGCCTTTTGGAGAATAAAGAAAGCAGCATAACTAAAACTAGATTTTTTTTCCCCAGCATTTCCAGTCAAGCACAGAAAAGCATGAGTCACATTTGCAAATTTTGGCTTAAATTGGTTTAATGCTTCCCAGTGAATGCATAAGCCTATTGTTCACGTCCTTCAATGATTTTAGCAAGTGGTATCAAAAGCAAGCCCAGAATAAAATTGCAATAAAAGTCACTTAGCTCTTGAACTAGCATTTTAACTACCACAATACATTTAATTAAGGGAGGCAAAGCTTCTTGAGATTTCTTCCCCCCCGCTCCCCCAAGGAAAAACCAGGATCTAAACTTGAACACCTTAAAGTGATTTAATTTTACAAACATATTTCATACAATACCATTAAGACAAGTTTCCCACCTCAGTGTAAGCAGGCTCTAATTCAATAGTCGTGCAGCAAGGCTTAATCTAACAGAACTGTAGTAATGATCTTAGTTGTTATTACAATTACCTTTTTAAGAAGCCATTTAAATAATGGGATGTGAACATCATTAGACAGTGACATCTAAATGTTCCAAGTAATAGTAAACTATGGCAATTACTTCAATACTGCATCGTAACTGCAAAAACATAGTTGTTATGTGAGGTCTAATGTTGAAATTTTAAATGGTTCATTTTATGAGAGTTTATACTAGATACTTTTCATATCTGGCCAATTTTATGAGAGTTTCATATCCTTTAAAATAATTCTATTTTTCATCATGATTACAAATCTTGTTTTCCATTAAGAATACAGCACAATTTTGCTAAAGCACCACCCTTAATTCCCACCAAAATATTTATTAAACTCTTTTATACAGAGGCAAAGTAATAAAACCAGCTTACTGACTATTTTTGTTTGTTTTTTCATACTCTTCTACTGATAAAAACCTAAAAAAGTAAACAAAAACTAACAATTTGCAAAACAAAAGAAGAATGGCTTGACTAACCAAGTTTGTGTTAATGTTGCAGTCATTTGTCACAGTAGTTTTCATCATCAGCTAAGCTCTTCCCTCGATCAGCTATTTCTCTGAAACAAATGCCTCTATAAAATCATCACTTTACTTTTAGCAGTCTGCACTTGACCATGCTCATTTATCCTTTGGCTTTTCCTTCAACTCTAACAAACAAACCCCTTCTGAGCTAACAGACCACAACGACATTAAATTAATTATTCCCATAAATTCTCCAGGCTTGAAACCTACTCCTTCCTGGCTGAAATCTAATCCTGACAAGGTAGATGATTAACTGCCCGGTATAAGAGCCCCTGCAAAGGCAGATGGACATTTCATAAGTTGTCCTAATATTCCTAATTTTTATATAAAATGGGCTTTGTGTACATTTGTTGCCTATTTGCATAATTGGCAAGTTACTTCATCAGTAGCTGAGAATGTTCCACATAGAGACAGTAATTTGATTTTTGCACACATACACACACAAACAGGAAATAGGTTCATACATATAGAAGTAATGGATGCAACCAAATGGTGTAGAGTATGTTATGCTGGGCTGTAACCACTATTTTTTCACAATGTGGATTCACAAAAGGCTTTTGACAGAGGCCTTTAAATGCCTGGAAGGCAAACTAGGCAAGTGAGAAAAGAGGAGAGATCTTTGCCTGGATAAGTGCCTGAATACATAAAACAGTGAAGAAGAAAAGACTGGGCCAGTTTTCATAGGGAGTGGTAATTCTGGCGGAACACCTCATGCTTAACGCATGCAGAGTGGTTCTGGGAAAAGGGCAAGAGCAGTGCAGGTAGAAAGTCCATGCAGACAAAGCTATGCAAGGTAGTAAAGGCATGGATAATGTGATAAACTGTAAAAGGATTGCATGGAATAAGCAGCTGACTTCTAAAATGGCACTTATAAAAATGAACATCTGAGTTTAATAAAAAAAATCCCAGTCCTCAGCAATAGAAATTTTAATTTTTTTTTTAAAAAGGTAATCAAAGCTTAGAATTTTTGTTTGCAAGAGAGGACAAAACAGAAATCAATCCTATACCCATACAGAAATTTACACATTGCCTCCAGCATGCAATTCTCTTACCCTCAGCTCACAAAACCTACACCAGAGCTCTCAAAACTTTGAAGAAGGGCAAGAAGCTTCCTCAAGCATCCTGCACAGCTTCCATTTAAATACCATCTGATTAAGTCAAAAGTTTCCAGCCTGGAAAGGAGATGACTGAGTGCCATGAGAAGAACCAATTGTTATCTTTTCCAATAGAATAACTAGAAGGAATCAATTGAAACTGGTAGAAATCAGACTGACAATAAACAAAAGCAGATCTTCACACAACAGGCCTGTAAGGTGGATGAGAAATCTTACACAGGCCCAATGGGAAAGAAGATAAAAGCTCAGAAGAGAGACCTATTAAGGATTGCTGATTAGACAGGAATCACACGTCTTAAACGTCCCTGAGCTGAAAACAGCTGGGGAATTCTCTGGAACACACCACATACACACCCTGGATTTACTCTTTTTCACCAGACATCACAAACAGCTACTGCTAAAGCAAGCAGCCAATGATCCAACTCAGTGTGGCCATTCCTATGCTCTCACCTAAGGCTCCTAAGGGCATCTCCCTCTGAGATGCAGTAGATTGAGAGGCAGTTTGACTCATTCATCACACACACATCAGGTCATTCAGTAAGAGTGCACTGGGATTTAGGGAAGTTTTTGATGTCTAAAGTTTGCAAACTTAGTCTGCTGGCTCAGGCAGACTAACTCCTGCAAAGACAAGCAACCAGCAGCACTTTACAACGCTGTTCAGGACAGTCAAATTCAAGGTTCCACTGCTTAAATCCAACCTTTACAAGGTTAAGCTCTACAGTGACATGAATTCAATTTGCCATTATTATATTTCAGTCTACTAAAATGAAAGTGTTAACAGGATGTAAAACAGTGTCACTTTGAAGCAACTGAAGAATTTATTTAAAGAAAGGTATCTCCTCTAAACTTCAAAAAAGCATGTTGTGCAAGACAAGAGCTAGAATTGCAATGGAATGGGCTTCTTATACAAAAGGGGACTGGAATACCCCCTGAGGGAGTACCCAAAAGAAAAATAGCTATTTCAAGAAAGTAAAAAGATTGTAACACCTCTCTGTCTCTTTTGTTGGATACTTCTCATGTTATCAAAATGGTATTGTGGGTCCTAGTCACTGAAGCTAAAAGTGATATGCTGCCCAAATAATTCCCTCGGGTATTTTCAGCTTCAGTACACCCACAGAATAATTTTAATTTCTCCTGAGATTGTGTAGGAAGACACTGACAGAGACTATCAGATTTACAAGAGCATCTACTGCATGTAACAATGTTCTGAAACACAAGACTTCTTCGTCAGACTATAGAGACTGAGAAGAAAACAGGTACAAAATGCTTCTCTGCCACAGGCCTGCCCCAATAATTGGCTTTCACTGGCAATCACTAAGCAACACAGAAATGAGCCCAGCCCTAACTCAGAACACTTGTTATGGCAGCACTGCAAAATTGAACTGAGGTAGCCTGGAGCAAGCAAAGAGGATGGTAAAGAAAATGGACAGCCAGAGCAACACAGCTGAAATTACTCCTTTCTGTCCTGGTTTTAAACGAAGAAAATACATCAATTCAGTAGCCAAACACCACATGTTGACATCACACTAATCTGAGACAATGAGCCACATCCTACTATGGCCTATCTCACTAGCTGCAGAGTTGATTTTGCCATATACAACATGGTGCACACACTTACCCTCAAGCACTTCAAAAAAGGAAAAGAAAAAAAAAACCCAAGATGATACCAGAGCATATTGTCTGCTATCCAGCTTGGACAGAATTGCAATAAATTCATTTATGAACTATGAGAGTTGCAACAGAAACATATTTACTCAGAAAGAATAACAACTGTTGGGAATTTGAACACAGAATTCAGAAAAGAAAAGATTCTTGTAGATGTGTTTGTTAGCATCAGCACTGCTGAGCTGTGGGAATTCTGACTGCAGCAAAGAAAAATTGCTTCAGAGCCTCAAAGAATAAAAACTCATTAAATACAAAGATGAGGATGAACAAAATAAAATAACCCAGATACATTTCCTTATTTTTTTCATTTTTAAAGAATATTAAAATATTTATTTAGAAAGCTTTAAAATATTTACAAACAATTTTTGTATATACTCCAGAATAAAAGAGGTGGTTCAGATAAACATTACACAAGACACCTCACACCTCTCCATGCTATATTACTTCCTTTGATACAACTTAGTAAAACAATTGAAGTGCCTCACCAAACAATATTTTGAGAAGTGAAGGAATGTGTAGTTTTCTTGACACTCAACTCTAACTGGATTACTGAATAATTAGTAGTAATGTCCTAATTTGTATTTAAACTTTTATAATATCCTATTAATTTAACTCCTTTTTTTCCCGGACCTCTTCCTATTTTAGAGAAGTTCCTTTTTTTTCTAACGAGAGGCAAGCAGCACTGAATTCCCATTCTCAACAGGTGGCATATAAGTCACATGTTCACAAAACCAGACACTACTTGAATCTCCAAGTATCTTCTGCATTGTTGGCATAACTCAGAAACAAGTATATTGTGACACATCTGGCTGATCCCATGTGTAGGAGAGCTTAAAAACAGTGCTTAACAGCTAGACAGTATGCCAAAATAGTCCTTAGGTTTCTTAGGGCATCACTGTATGGTAGCGAACATTACAAACACAATAATCTCAAGTCTGAAACCACTACTAAGACTATATTACTTCTCAGGTTTCCAGTTAGCACACTTATTTATAAAGAATGCATTTAAAAAACCCACAAAACCAAGAAACCAAGAGAGATTAAACAGAGACTTAAGAAGGGGGGAAAGTACTTTTATCTCAGTACCTACCATATTTAAAAGAGACATTTTTATCAAAGTTCTTACACAGGAAAACTGCTGGTCTGACAGTAAGAACAGACAGTAGATGAGAATATCCTGCTCCAAAATCTTGTAGAGAGGTTGGAAACTCTTTCTGAATTAAAGGCATTGACAATGGAGAATGGCACAGGACAATATGAAATAGCACGGCAAAGACCAGAAATTAATTGGTCAAAAGCCTTGAGGGTTCTCAGACTGTGGGGAAGAATGTTAAGAGTAAGAAGATGGCAAGGATGTATAAATAAATGAGAGATGCCACATAGCTGGGATATTACTAGTTTTGCATAAATCATGATAGCAGCGGAAAGGGAGCTTGGTGTTTCATGGGAATGTTTCAAATATCATGTAAGTTTTCATCAGTGAAAACAAAGATAAGAAGAAAAGATCTAAGGAATCCTAGCAGGGTACATGGTTTGCCAGGTCTGGAATGTTCATCTGACATCTTTATAGTTGCACTGTCAGATTTCCAAACAAATAACTTGGGGAAATCTGTTTACCACTTGTAAGGATTCAAGAGAGAGGGACAAGAAAAGCAAGCCTATCGGTGAGCCTGACTCTTAGTGCAAAAATTCCTCCTCTTGTGCTCAAGCTAGAAAGCCAACCTGTAAGTTACAGAATCATTATGATTGGAAAGGACCTCTGGAGATCATCCATCCCACCCTCCTGCTAGAGCAGGTCACCAAGGAACATGTCCAGGTGGATTTGGAATGTCTCCACACAGGGAGATACAAAACTTCACTGGGCAGCCCATTCCAGGGCTCTGCTATGATCAATGTAAAGTTCTTCCTCAGGTTGAAGTGAAATTTTTCTTGTTAAATGTATGGCCACTGCTCCTTATTTTGTGGTCCAGGAAGTTCAGAAGCAGCTATACCTATCCATATGTAGCTTGGGGCTAGGGAAGGACTGCAAGCAGAACTACTGTTTGGAAGAATAGAGCTGATTTGGTCCAACGGGAAGAGCTTACATTTTTAAACGTTTTCAGGAAAGACAATTTCTAAGCAGCATCGCTTTCAGGGTACAATAGGAAGAGAGATATTGGTTTTTAGTAGACACATACCAGCGGTAAAATACTGAAAGACAAAATCACATTATACTGCAAAAGTAGCAGGTAATCCTGATTTCTCAGAACAAGGTCTTTAGATCTATCCTTAAGACATATCAGGGAGAACCTCTTCCTCTTTATGATTAATATAAAAAGACTGAAAGCTATTTGCATCAGTCTTTCATACCTTAGGGATTGGTTTATAAAAATTAATTCCCTAACCTTACCATGAGACAATGCAATATATTGTAAAATGTGAACAATCAGCAATGTTATGGACAAAGGAGGAAACTATCTGACAATGGGCAGGAAATACAGCACTGAAAACCTCTAAGAAACTGTTTAAAAATCAACTGTGACAGTAGTATGAAGTCTGTGTGCAAAACTATTATCTGCTAGTTCATTCCAGATAAGAAAAATTCTTCTTAGAATTGAGCATGCTCACTGCAGAAAAAGAAGTAGGATATTATTGACATTTTTAAATCCGTTCTAGATAATTGACATAATTTTGTTCATCTGGATTAGATGAAAAATCTGCATCTTTCTGAGAAAGATCAAAGTCCTGCAACTAAAAACCACTCAAATGAAAAGTAAGGAAGAAGAAGGGAGTTTTTCTGACTGGAAAACCAATGTATTCTGTACAAGAAAAATCTTGAGGTTATATAATCACCTGCCAACACAGTAAATGCCTACTAACGAAGTCATGCAGTAACATTTCATTTTGCTCCCAGAGGGGAAAAAAGCAGAAGAATCTTTTAATTGGAAATGACTTAGCTTGCTAGAGCTATCACAGTGCACACATATTAACTCAGTTGCCTTGTCTCAGTGCAATAGATTGAGACAAATGGCAAATCACAGCATGTCAATAAGAAAAAGTTTGCCTAAAATGCTGCTTGTTGCTTTAAAAAGATCACATAAAAAATACAAATGTTTACTATTCTTTATAGTAGTCTTTTAGAGTATGGAGACAACTGCTGTATTTCTTAGGACATTTTGAAAGAAGAGGTACTTTAGGGGCAGAAAACAAAAGTTCTAACTTTCAAGTGTCTAATCTTGTAGTTTAACTCTAATTACCCAGAGTCTTTGTACCCAACCTAAGGAAATTTTTTCATAACAAAAAAACCCGACAAAATTTAGGTGTACAAATGTACAAACTCACAAACCAGGAGCTACACTTAGGATTTAAACTTCAATGTTTCTGCACAGGTGGAACTGTGAGACTGACTTTACCAACAGGAAGAATGGATGGTGTGCTGTTACCCTAGAAGGCTGGCCTTTAATTATTTTGCTGAAGCTCAGGTCTCCAGCTTGTCTTGGAAAAGTAAAAGATTTTACTCCACACTATAATCTCAAAGAAAAATTGATAAGGAAACCTCTGGCCTTCTCTGTACATTCTGCCTCACACAAGTGGCTCCAATTCCTCCATTCGGTAACATGACACACATTTAATTATTCTTCTAAAGCATCAACAAACTTTTCTTTCCAGTAAAACAAAGAAATAAGTGTCAATTTCAAAGAAAATATGTTGCACAAGAAAACACTACAATTTAAGAAGTAGATCCACCTGAATCAAAGTAGGCACAGAACAAAACTGCAGAAAACTGTACAAACCCTCCATAAAAGGCAAATATCCAGTCTCCTGTAGAAGCTGTTTTACAATAACAGCAAAAAAGGGGAAAACAAATTATTCATTCTGACAGAGCCCTGCGTAGAACTGAACTTATTTCTGGGGACCTGGAAAAAAGACTGTAGTGGATTGATGCTGGCTGGATGTCAGGCACCCACCAAAGCTGCCTTCTCACTCCCCTCAACAAATGAACAGGGGAGAGAAAATATAGTGAAGTGTTCATGAGTTGAAATAAAGAACTGAAGAAATCACACAGCAAATACCATCATGGGAAAATTGGATATTGGGGATATTAATAGAATTGGGAATATTAATAGAATTCATTACCAAAAAAAATCAGAACAGTAGAGTGAGAAGTAAAATAAAATCTTAAAAACACTTTCACTGCACCCCTTTCCTCTTCTCAGCTCTCCCTTCTCCCCCAGCAGTGCATGCAGACAGGGAATGAGGATTGTGGTCAGTTCATTATTCCCAGTTTCTCTCACTGCTTGGGAAGGGGAGCTCTTTTCCTACTGCACCATGGGGTCCCTCCAAGGGGAGACTGTTCCCCATGAACTTCTCTGGTGTCAGTCCATCCCATGGACAACAGTTCTCCACACACTGGGTCACTCTTCCATGGAGTGCAGCCCTTCAAGGACAGGCTGCTTCAGACTATGTTCCCCACAGGGTCACAAGTCTGACCAAGAAACCTTCTCCAGCACTGGCTTCTCTTTCCATGAGTCTGCAGGTCCCTGCCAGGATCCAGCTCCAGCACAGGCTTCCCAGGGGTTCACAGTCCTCTTTCAGGCATCCACCTGCTCTGGCTTAGGTCTCTTCCATGGGTTGTAAGTGGATCTCTGCATTCTCATGGATCATCATGGGCTGCCTCACCATGACTTCATCACAGACTTCAGGCCACCCAGCTTCAGCTTGGTGCACCTCCTGTCACTCCTTCTCCACTGATCTTGGTGTCTGTACAGTTTTTTGTCTCTCATACTCTCACACTGCTCTTCTCTGACCACAATTACATTTGCACAATAACATTTTTTTTCCCCTTCTTAGCAGGTTACAGAGGTGCTACTATAATCCCTGCTTGGTCCAGCCTTCGCCGGCAGTGGGTCCATCCTGGAGCCAACTGGCACTGGCTCTGCTGGTCATGAAGGAAGCTTCTGGCACCTTCTCACAGAAATCCCCTCCATAAGTCCCTGCTCCCAAGGCCACAATACACTTGTGAGATCATGAGAACTGGATGGCAGCCTCACTAGACAGAGATGAAGGTAGGCTGGGACATTAAACAAACCTATGAGATGTAGAAACCAGAAGCTATGGTAAGTAAATTGATGTCACATTGATGTACAGTTGTGCCATCTCAGTTTTAATCAAGGAAACTCCCAATATCTGATGTTCCCACAATTCCATTCACTTCAGTTGTGTGCTGATTTCACACAAGAAAAAACAGTGAAAGGCAAGTTTTACACGATTTCCTCATAAATTACTTTAGGGTCAGAAAATCAGACAGTTTCATCTAAGATTTCCTTCAGGAAAATAAATAAGGGCAAAAATTATATAATATTAACAGCTAAGTTTGAAGCATGTGAGTCTGGCCTTTATGGCCACTTGAGAGAGATCTGGCACTTCCAGATGGTTACTCATGTCATTCTAAATGAATCTGCTATTCTCCTTTATCGTCCTCTGGAAATGTCTGTTTCTGTTCACCAACTCTAAAATTAAGTTTGATTCATTCTAAGTCTTAAAAAAGAATACCCAAGTAGCCCAAATTAGGTAAAATGCCCCTAGATATAAAAAGATCAAATCTCAGGTTAAATACAAAACATTGTTACTTTTTAATCGACTCTTGCTTTTTAAAAATTATTAGAATCAGGAACTTAGTGCAACTTTCTTGCCCATCTTCCCACAGAATATGGATATTTCTTCACAATATTCTAAAAAAAGATTTTTGTCTAATAATAAAAATCCTGTTTGCGTGATTACAGAAAGGTTCCATATTTATAGCTGATACCTAAAGTGTGAAGAATACACTATACCAAGCCATTAGAGCTTCAAGGCAGACCAAATTACTTAATTCTGCATAAATCATTCTCTCACCACTTTTTAAACAGAAAATATTTATGTAGCAATTAAAGGCATTAATATTTCAATTTGCAATAACTGTCCAGCCAGTGCCAAGTAACCCAACTGGAAATAACAGGATAAATCACAGTGCTGCAAATCTCAACATCAATCAATAAGTGACCAAAGCAGCAGCTGTTCCTACCACACTGTTGGAATTCTGGGACAGGTGCCTACTCTGTGATGTTTCTATGCATAGGGTACAATGAGCTCTGGAATGAGTGTTACAGGTGTGGCACCCTTATGAAAATATCACAACCAAACCAGAACAACAGGCACTAAATCTACCACTGGCAAGCATAAATAGCAGTTGTTACAGCTAGAAAGGTCCAGAATCCCTCTCTATGCACTGTGGTGAAAGGAAATAAAAATTCAAAGCAATCTCTCTCACAGTAGGGCCATCATGATGAAGCAATATCAGCAACCATGGTAGAACAAACGATGCTGTAGCAAAACCCATAAGCATGTAGATAAGCTCAAAAAAATGAGCAATCAATTGGCTTAAAACCATCACAGCAAAAGTCACACCAAGGTTAATAACATTTCTTAAATACACAGAATAAATTAAGTCTAAATTCTAACCAAAAGTGAGAGAGAGCTGACAGGAAGATAAAAACCCTGCTCAGGTATTCAGACACACAGAGAAGTTGTCATACACTGTATTACTATTATAACAAGACAAAAAGGTCCCCAAAAAGAAGTTCATTACACTACGATTACTGTGTAGACAAAATATTTAATAAACTTGCTTTGTTAGAGAATAGACCCTTAAATTAATTTCAGCTTTAGTCTCTCATTAACAACAGGATGACTCATACTTAAAAATACCAGTCAACTACAGAACTACAGATGGTCCAACATTTTGAGTGGGTACCTTGTAATAAAGGTTAGTAGAATTGCTTCATATGAAGAAAACTTTTCCTAGGAGCAAACACAGTTTTTCAGTTGCCCCAATTTTGGATTGGAATTGTCCGAATTAGATTTCCCAGGGAATATTTTATTTTGCATCTTGGAAACATTTGTTTCTGAACACAAGTTTTATCACATTTACAAAATTACTATGGCATTCTCTTTGAGAGCAAGCATTTACACCCTACAAAAATCCACTCTAAAGCTGAATTAAATTGCATTTATCATGGTATCATAGAATGACTTGGGTTGAAAGAGATGTTAAAGATCACCTTTCCTTACCTGCAGGGTCCAAACCTGCTGCCATGGACACCTCCCACTAGACAGGGTTGCTCAGAGCCCCATCCAACCTGGCCTTGAATCACTTCCAGGGATGGGGCAGCCACAAGTTCTCTGGGCAACCTGTACCAGTGCCTCACCAGCCTCACAGTAAAAATTAAATTTAACTCCCTCTCCCCTCACTCTCATACTCTAATCATTGAATCACAGAGCACACTGACTTGGAAGGATCATTAAGTCCAACTCCTGGTCCTGCACAGGACACCCCAAGAGTCATACCACATGCCTAAGGGTTCAAATGCTTCTTGAACTCTGTCAGGCTGGTGCTGTGACCATTTCCCTGGGGAACCTGTGCCAGTGCTCAGCCACCATCTGGGTGAGAATTTTCCTGATATCCAACCTACATGTTCCCTGACTCAGCTTCATGCTCTTTCCTCAAGTCCTATCACTATTCATCAGAGAGGACATCAGTGTCTGTCCCTTCGCTTCCCCTCATGAGGATGTTGAAGACCACAGTGAGGCCTTCCCTCAGTCTCCTCTTCACCATCCTCTAATCATAACTCTCATATGTTCTACAAATATTCATGAGGGGAAGACTTAGTATAAATAATTATTTTTAAAAATCTGAATTATGTTCTTAACATTTCTTTCCTATGGATATTTAAAGTTATATATTTTACTGAATATACAGTAATTCTGCATTTTCCAAGGGTTCAAATTTAAATCTTGTTCAATATGGTATCTATAACCATCCTCATTCTCCACAATGATAATTTTTAATATTATTATATAAAGAGAAAAATCTTGGGACTTACTCGGAAGTAGTCACTGCAGGCTGCCAGGACTGCTTTATGTGCGTGGAATTTCTGCTCTTCAGCAATAAGGGTAATATCACAAAGTATGCCATCACTTCTTTGTTGGTTCAGAGCTGCCAGGACAGCATCGTTATGGGAGCTAGACTGACAAAGCCTCTGACCTGTCAGCATTTCCTGAACACTGAGAGGGGAGAGGGGAAAGATTCTGTCAAAAAAGATGTATGAAACAAGCACATTCTGTCAGAAATACAGAACAACTTTTTCTAAGACAAGATAGTTTGATAATTCTTAGAAAGCAGAAAAGTGATGAACCCTGTCAGGCAAAAATCTTTACACAGCATAGAGAGAAGATCAGTATAACAAAGCGTTATGAAAACTGATTATACACCCTGATTTAAAAATCTCAATGGTTCTGATTTTTCATTTCCTGTACAAGAAGCCAGCTGAACTCATAGGATTAATTCAGAATCATTTTAGGATTAAATGAGAAGAGTAAAGGGCTTAGGTCAATGGACCACCAGAGAACTTTAAGTGGTTCAAGCTGAAGCACTGGTGGAAAGGAGGATATATGTAAGTATGCAAGGCGTTCTACTAAAAACAATGACGCCTCATAGTCTCAGTTGGCCTGTTTAAGTCTGATGCTGAATTACTGAATGTTTTCAGACCACTTCAGGCTATTCATATTTATGAAGTGCTGTAGTGTTTTTCTGATTGTCTGCTTTGAGTTGGGGGTAGGGAGAGGATGTTTGCTCAGTTTTAAAATGCCAAGACCTTCTCCACCTCTGAATATTTCCATGTATGAATATAAGATTTGCATATAAACCAGTCTAAGACTGTCTGATTGCAGCTTCCTTTTTCTGTAGCAGAAGGAAGAGACAATGTGACTGTTGATGCAAATGGAAACAAATCAAAACATATCAGCAAATCCTCTTTGGTACAAAACAATGCAATTGATTTGAACTCTCTGAGACTACCAATTTATATTGCCAGATAATCCATGTATGTGTTTATAGAAGGTGAGTTTACAGAGTCATCTCAGTGTAAATCAAAGTGAAGATATTTTTTGTAAGGGATGAATAACCCATCATCTTTCCAGCAGAATCATGTAATTCACTGCATATATATATATACTATGCAGCAGCTGGGTGGCTGCTACACTGTCCTTTCTCTGCCCATCCTACTCCTGCACTTCAGGCACCTATAAACTACTGCAGACCTGCCTTGCAGACTGTTTGCTCTAATCTAACCTACTCTTCTAGAAAAACAACCAAAACATTACTTCTAGAAGAAGGCTGGCCTAAGAATAATAATACAGGAATAGCATGTATCTGAATTCTACCCTCTCACTGATAGTTTAGTTTTCACATACGGACATGCCCTAAATACATTTCAAAATGACTCATTCAAATTATTCTTTTTTCTTCAGCTGTTCTGTTTGTGGAATCCAAATCATATTCTAAATGACAGTTATCAAGAAATCTAACTTGCTAAAACACAGGATAATTATTTTTAACAGTTATTTCTCTTCTCTTTAACAGTAATTTCTATAGCAAAGTGACTAAAACTAGTGCAAGTATAATTCATTAACAATACCCTGAGATGATTTCTCTTTACTTCTGTTTTTATTAGCCTCTCTCCCAGTATTGTAAACCAAGACCTTCATTCCTCTAACTTTTTTCACCATCATCCAGAGGGCTATTTCATTTAACAGAGAACATATCTGGGATTTTAAACTGAGTTCTATCATAATCCATTTTTCAATTCAGAGACCAAAGTGAAAAACCAATTGCCTGTAACCCTTCTGCCAACAACATATGAAAAATGCATATATGTGAAAGGCAATTTAACTGGAAATTATGAATGAAAAACACATAGAATAATTAAACAAAACATGACTGATTATTTGTATCTGTTGTTGTTGTCTGCTGATAAATTAAAAAGCTATAAAAGCAAACAAGTTCTTATTCTCTTCTGCTGCAGAAGCATGGCAGGGAAAGGGAAACAACTGGAATGATAAGTCATAGCACAGAGTTCTCTGAGCTCCCAGATCAGAGTGTTAACTACTCTGTAAAACAGAACCAACAGCACATCACACTTCTGCAAAGTTCTGCAGAAAACCAATTTAGTTAACAAATTCTGCAGAGCGTTCTGTCTGAAAGAATGGTGTTCTGCTCCCAGAAAGTAATTAAATTACAAATGACAAATTGGCTATTGCAACAAAGGGTGATACAAACAAATGAGAAAGGCTACAATGGAAAAGAGACAGAAGGGAAGGAGAAAGACAAATTTGGAGAGAATTCTGGGAAGACATTTCACATAACTGGAAAAATAGCATGTCCTGAACAGTGGAACACTACACAGACCCAAAATTAACACCACCAGTTCAGATGCATAAATGTAAAGTTCCAGCTGCTTCCACAATCAAAAATTCCAAATATAGACTAAGGCATAAACAAGATAATTTATGAAGAGACTGTGGGCCTCCAATCAATCTCAGGTACAGTCTTCTTTGCTAGAGATAAGTGGCAACAAGAAGGTAAAGTTTTGCAGATTATAATAGGGATAGGCATTTAATAATGTGAATTCCTATCAAATGAACAAAATTATTAGTTTTACTTTTTTTCTTCTCTCTTAACTCAATCTTTAGTAAACACCATCCTAAATGTTAATAACTTCCTACACACTACCAAGTACCATACCTCAGGCACCTCTCAGATGGCATCCTTCAGTCTTCTGAATATCAAAACTTACAATCCTCTAGGGAAACTGCGAGCGTTCCAGCTAGAAAAAAAAGAATGGAGAGGAACGTTAAAATTCAAAGCAAACACAGCCTCAGCCCTAAAGATCAATACTTTCAGAATCTGCAATTCTGAAGCATCTTTCACAGTCTAGATTTGAGTACAGTCTGAAGTGGCCTTTCCTCTAGACTTTTCTAGAGATTCACACCCTGCCATCTGAAGGTCCTGCATCTACCACCCTTGAGGAATATTTTCCACAAACTCAGGAACACATATGATTTCAAAAAAACTGAAGAGTGGTGAGAAGGGAAGTAACTGCACCAAAAATCCCTCAATACAAAGAGTAAGCCAAAGGAATGTATCCGTTTGCTCATATCCCGGGATAACACAGTTTTTAAGTTCAATGATCCTAAGGGCCTTTTCCAACCTAAATGATCCTATGATGCGATAATCGTTCTGGAAAACATAAAAAGGACATATCCTTTTTATAAACACAACAGCTCTTTTTTTAAAAGGCAAAATACTAATGTGACCATATAAATAAACACAGAATGGCTGAAGTGTCCAAATACCTAAGTTATTGAAAATTGGGTTGTATAGAAAATTTTTAACTGGTGTAGCAGTCAGCACAGCTGACAAGACATTTCAACTTCATACAAGATTTATAAAAGAAAAAATAGGTTTTAACATAATTGTAAGAAATGAAAAGTGGCTACTACTTTGGTTGCTTATTTAAACACTATGTGGATCATTTAATGTAACTCAGTGACACTGAAGTAGTAAAATTCAGCAAAATCTGAAGAATGGAAAGATTTCCATATTTTTCTCCCTTTTCCAAAAAGATTGCAATTCTGAGGTCATGGAGAACTTATGCTGATGATTCAGCTGGATACTACGCAAATGGGTATGCAGTGCTTTCCAGTGGTGGTTTCAGAACATTTCACTCACCATCACCATTATAGTTCTATTAAGACAATTCACCTTACCCTTCAAGAGACAGAAAAACTCAGCACATTAAGTTAGTACTGTCACCTAATGAAGCAAACACATTTCTGATTGATATATCTGCTCTTGTATACACCCATATGTCAATACTGATGGCTCCCCTTAGGAAATCCTACACCATCCAGAGACTGGCAGAGAATAAACTCAACCTTTCTCTAAACTTTAAGAGGCCCAAACTCTCTGGCCCACACACAGAAAAAATTCCCCAAGCCACAAGCAGCAGTGAGAGCAAACAGAGGAAAGACAAAGACTTGCAGGGAAAACCATTCCTTCTACAATAACTAAGTCATATACATCAAAGAATTAACAAAACATTCAAAGAGTCCCATACTGCATTCAGTGTTTTTACCCCAACAAATCAATCTTCCCTAAACTTTGGCACTCCTCCTTTCTCTTCCAAAGCTCCAGCACTGCATGCTTCACTTAAATGTACACCATGTATACAAGAGTATAGTGTGTAAATCATTTAATCAATACTGCATTAATTTCATTTAGCCATATCAAGTTAAGGCAGCTCAACATTTTTAATAACTGGAAATTTGAAAGCATTATTTATCCTTACTAAAAAAAAAAATAAATCAATTAAGGAGACACTTCAACCTGTTGCATGAATTTGTTGTGCCAGAACAGTTCTAAAATCATTTGCACTGAGAGTTTATTTCTATTTCAGACAGCTGGGTACATCTCCGTTATATAAACTGTGAGTGGTACCTGAACTCTTTGCATTAGAATGTTTAAGACATACTATTGCCTTTCTATTTAACTACCTTAAGTAATCAAATCAGTTTAAAAGATTAGTTTATAAATTTAAGGATAAGACTTTTGGTTTAAATGGAAAACTTTAAATCCACCTAAATACCTCTGTTCTAGTGAAATACTTCTTTATGCTGGAAATTAACAGAAAAAATATAGGCCAGACAGAAAATATTCATTACATCCTAGGTTTGAGATACATGCTAAAATTGCCAAAAACACTTTAAAAAATAATATTGTGCCTTTATGATATTGTGATGAAGAACACTAATCCTCAATACTATAGTATTTTACAACTGAAATTTATTTTCTTATTGCTTCATTAGTTTCTTCACATCCTAGGAAAGTGCTAAAATTAAAAATTTACAGATGAAAAAAACTAGTACCAGTCCAGTTAGCACTGCAAGAACATAATATTTTGGTAAGGAATGGTGTACTGTTCCTAAACAGAAAAAGAAAAACCCTCAACAGTTGTTTTTTATGTAATTATGGTATATCTAAGGATTTAAAAGATAAACAATTCAAAACAAATCACACTGTCAATGCACATGATTATGACAAACTAATACATCAAAACAGTGTTTGTTCCGTGGCAGTCAGTCTTTTTATACATATTTTTGTTGCAGTCTTATGACACAGCAAAATAAAGAGTAGGCTTTTTACACTCCCAGGAAATCTTGGAATGAATGAAGTGCCTCTCTGCTGCATCCACTGTACATGGTTAGGCTACACCTCTTCTTTATCTAAATTACCAGTGCAGT
Organism: Petroica traversi; assembly: GCA_025920805.1. Lineage (NCBI taxonomy): Eukaryota > Metazoa > Chordata > Aves > Passeriformes > Petroicidae > Petroica > Petroica traversi. Next base: position 19,918,303 of record JAHLSL010000017.1, read on the forward strand.
TCAGGAACTATTTCTTCAAAGATTACTAAAAAAAATGTATTTAAGCAGGCAGTATTTCTTCCTTTAATTTAAGTGTCAATAACACTGGTTGGAAAGTATTAGACAAAATAGTTTAGTATCCAAAAGTATTTATTGGCAGAAAGCATGTGCCCTTTTCCAGAAAAAGCTCTCGTTCATTTAAATTAAACTTGAGGAGCCAATACCATATTCATAGTTTACAAACAATACATCAGAGGCATTGAATGAATTTCAGTTACAACTTTTGTCATCATTTTGGTGGGTTAATTTTGGGGGGGAAGGGAATTATTTGTTTTTCTTGTATCATTTAGAAACAAACTGAAGGCAAGAAAATATTTCTGATTAATTCTTGAAACTGTATGCCACCAGAATATGGATTAGGTTAAGGGGAGAAGGGCATAGGAGATCAAAATAAAACTCATATTCAATCTACTTTCTCAAAATAACTTAAATGTCCCAAAATTGACATTTCCTCCCCCCTGAAGTAACAAGCTTTTTTTTTTCTAGTTCACATATCTGATTTTACAGAGTTGCCCTAACAGTAGTCCAGATGAACACAGAACTTTTTCTGTTGCATAAGCAGGCTCTGTATTTTATACTGGGTACCTAAAAAACATTTTTCCACTCTAATTATGCTTGCTTTGTCTTGCAAACTAGTAAAAAATGTATATTCATAATGGAAATGACAATCTATTAATAATGCCTGAAAACATGCAGGTTTTCTACATAATTCAAGAATATATAAAATAATTATCACCTTGGTGGTTTCATCAATAATTTTCCCATTTGCTCTATGTAAATAAGAACTGAGTTACAATCAACTTCAGCATGAACTCACTTACAGAACATGATATAAGCATTATTTTTGTTAGGTCAAAAATTAAGTTATTTAAAAATCCTGATTTTAAGTGTGTCCTTAATACAAAAATAAAATAGCATTTGACCAAAAGGTTGTAGTCTTTTCTTTACTAAGGCAATTACATGTAAGGCAGAAGTTACTATACTAACCCACTTCCATCCCCCGAGCCCCAGCTTAGGCTTAGAGGAAAGCAAAGGTTCTATTATATATGTAGGAATCAGAAAAACCCCACCTGATTGCCTCCACAGTTCTAGGTAACACGCTCTGCTGTGGTGGGAGAGGCGAGACTCTGTTCTGCCCAGATATTTGTTGAGATTGACAAATAATATTGTGAGAAAAATCAAAGTGACACACAGGCAACTGCTCCTTCAAAAAGGTCTGCTTAATACAATATTCAAGATAAACTAAAGGATGCTCTTGTAGACAGAAAAGATGCTCTCTTGCAAACCTGGCCAGGATCAGAACTTCTTTAAAAGAAAGGGTGGAAAATTACAGAGCAGTTGGTGCCTTTTATCCCACATAAAGAAAATAGTTTAACTGTGAAAAGCCGCAACACAGAATTTGAGCTAAATATCTTTTGAACAGTTCACTGAGATCCAGGCAGCCAACACACACAAATCTTCACTGCAGCCAGATGCAGTCTCTGCTCTCGTGATGATCTACATTTGGAGGGAGAAAGAAGAGCTGGCTGCCAAGAACCCTCCAGCAGCTGCTCCTTCGCTCCTCTCAACTGCCCCTGCTGCTTCAGAGCCACCCAGAGTGACAGGGGACTGAGCTGCCTCTCTGGGGACATCTCTGTTACACATCTCTTAATAAAGCACACAGTGAGGCTTTGGGAACTGTGCACCTTCACACTGGTGCCACTTAAGGCAGCTTTCATCACTAATAAAGTTGCTGACCTTCTGTTTAGCCTTAAACTTCACAGAATGGCACTGCATTCATTAAGTATTGCTCTGCCTTTAAAGTCCTCCAGTGTATGAAAAGCCCTCTAGCTTCTCCTTTAAATTTTTACTTTGAATTGGGAAAGCCACTCATTTATCTATTATCACATTACTTAAAACAATACTGCTTATCAAAAATATATTTCAAATAATTATTTTTAACTCGCTCAAATCACATAGCCAAACCCTGAGTATTTCAGTAAAGGTTTTAATCTCATTTCACATAGGTAGCTTTTAGTTACATTCCTAAACTTTGTTTCATTTGTCAGTAATCATAAAAAGCTGTTGATTCATAAAACTTCACATTAAATGTGTGGGTCTTTTTCATTTCTCTGAGTACAGCTAATGTATCTTTTCTGATAGCAGTATTTCATTTCGATGCATTTATTAGCATTCTTAATTATGAGTGTTGATACACTGGAAAACAGTAACTCCACATTACTTAATGTTACATGCAGTGTGCCAAACTAGCTTAGATAGAAATTTTTTAAAATTCACATGCTCAAGAACTGGTTAAAAAGACCAAAAATTCTGAATACATAAATAATTTTAAAGATATTTTGCATTTTCAAACAGTTATCTTTGATTAGTTATCTTCTTTCCCTCAAGTCACTCCTTTTCCAGTGTGTGTTTTAAGTATTGAAACACCTCCACTTAAACTCACACCAAGTTAGATGCATGGACAAACTGAAGGGATCATGAGCTTTTTCCTGCAAAAACATAAAATTTTGAACCAACTGAATAAGTCATTAAGATAGAGCATTTGTATTCAGTGAAATGGTATTTTCACTTTGACAGCTCCAAATACCTGATTTAAATTTGGCCTTTTTTAAAAAAGAAAATGCAACATTTAAAAGCTAACAGAAGTACACTATATTAATTTCATTTCAGAATGGCATCATAGCACATCCTGACAAAGGCTGTCATAGATACAGAAATAGACTATTAAGATTTACCCATGGCAATTTTCTGTCCTAGCTTAGATCCTTATTCACAGGAGCTTCTGCTTTTGCCTGTGGTTTTACTAAGTCAGAACAAATAATCTTTCAAGCTGCACTTCACCTTCTCTCAAAGTAAGAGTCTCTTCAGAAACAAAACTAGGAGTTTACTATTCACAGGAAATAAAGGACATTACCTCCTATTTCTTTTAATCACATCTCTGCCAAATTGATTTGTCAAAAGTGAAACACTTGGAAACAGCATTAAAGTTTGATTGCAAACCTGCTCTTATGATAAACTTTTCCCACATGCCTGGGAGACACTACTCTTTACTTTTTTGATCATTGAGAATTGAAATATTTTTCTCATTCTATAAAAACTGTTCAAGAATGTCAAGTGTGAGAAAAACTGCCACTGCCCAGTGTTGTCAGTGAAACCATCATTCTGCTCAAATACACGTTTCTCAATACAGTGACTTTCAAGAAAGAGCATAAATAGTACTGAAAAACCCCTTAGATTTAATGTAGATCACAACACTAAGGGAGTAAAAAAATTGAAAACCTGAATTTGTTTGGGAAAACAGAAGTCAGTCAAAACACCTCAAGAAAAAATTCAGCAAAATAAATATAAAACCACAAAAAATTGAAACTGCTACAGTTTTCTGATTAATTACAAACTATTTTCTTGTGAAAAGGTCATTGCTATCTTCAGGGCATCAGCTATAGTCAATTAGAATAATGAGGTTTATTTTCTATTACTACCAAATAACCATCTGACTTCACAGAATAATTAACATCTTAAACCACAAAAATATAAAATGAAATCACAGGGGTAAAGGCTGTATGAGTAGAAGAACATCTTTATGTCTTTATATCATCTTCGTGGTGTTACATCTCCTACAAACCTCAATACATCAGCATTCAGAAGAATATTCAGATAAAATAAAAAGCAAAGTTCATGGCCGTCTGTGTAACTTAATGCACATTTTGCCTAAAAAAAAAAAACCAAACTGAGAAAGACATGATTCCAGTGATAAAACCATATACAATCATGTAATTCAACAGGAAACCACACAGTTGAAATTTGATAATTTTGAAGACAAGGTTTGCTTCCAGGACGTGTGCACAGAGTTTCACATATTTCATTTGAAAAAAGATAACAGTTTTATACAACTGCAGTAATGTACCTTTGTGCACTATCAGCTTAGCTTCTCAGAGCAACTCACTGCTGCTATCATTTAAACTACGAGACTAATTGTTCACCTACTGAAAGGAGCACAACATAACTTACAGCTGATCCATTTATCATGGATGGGAGAACAATGTTTCAACTTGATCCTGACCTCATTGAAGAAATCTCAGCTCGTGGCATGGGACTGGACTAGATGAACTTCAAGGGTCTCTTCCAACCCAAACTATGAACTTATACCTCATTTTTCTGAAAGTTAGGCACAAATATGTAAAGAACTCTCAAAATGAATCTAATCCATAAATTGAATATACGGTTTTTACAAAGGAAAAGCCAAAAGGTCTCTGGCACTTCAGTTTTAAGGCATTCTGCTGCTGGCATAACCCAAAATCTCCAGTTACTTTGCAAAACTATGCTTTCAAGATTTTTTCTGTAGACCTCATAAAAAGGAAATAAAAGACAGGAAATAAAATTATTTGTAATTTCATTGGACAAAAAATCCAACAAGAACAACCTGTTCTTCAAGTCTAAACTTTTTTTTCTTTTTAATTTGTAATATTTGCTGCAAAATCATAGACTGGTTTGGATTGGAAGTGACTTTAAAGATCATTTAGGTCCCAACCACCTGCAGGATAGGGACGTCACTCACTAAACAAGGTTGCTCAGGGCCCCATCCAACCTGGCCTTGAACCCTTTCAGGGATGGGTCAACCACAACTTTCCCAGGCAACTTTTTCCAGTGCTCCACCACCCTCTGAGTAATGAATTCCTTCCTAATATCTAAACTAAACCTGCTCTCTTTCACTTTACAACCTTTTGCCCCTTGTCCTGTCACTGCATGCTCTTGTAAGAAGCCCCTCTCCCACATTTTTACAAGCCCCATTAGGTACTGGAAGGCTGCTAGAAGGTCTCCCTGGAGCTTTGTCTTCTCATTGCTGACCAGCCCTGCTCCCAGCCTGTCTCCATAGGAAAGGTGCTCCATCCTTCTGATCATCTTTGTGGTTCTCCTCTGTATCTGCTCTAATAGGATCACAAATGTGGAAGGCTTCTCTAAATCAAGTCAGAATGTTTTATAATGGAATGCAACAGAAATTTAACTAGAAAGATCATAATTATTTCTCCTGATAACTCTAGAAACAAACATGGAAAACGTCATACAGTAGTAAGGTGTGGTCAGAAATCATGTCAACTTCACCAGGGTGTCGCTCAGATAAGCCTAAGATTTTTAACTTTCACAACCATCAAGATGCTTTTATTGAACACAACAATTAGTCTTTTGTAGAGTATTAAGAGTCAAAAATACCTAAATATGTTTTTGAAACTACTTTAAATTTGCATATAGACTATTCACACCAGATAGGAATATACTGTACTCCAGTCTACAGTCTTGGCAATTGGGCCACATGAACTTTTCATATCTATGTCTGAAACATAAAAAAACCCACATAAAAATACTAAGAAAAGTGTGATTTCTCAATAGTGTAAAGTCCTGCATAACGGAGGTGATGGGTTAGGAGTCTATAAGGCATTTCCAGTGAACAATGGGAACTGCAATAGCCCTTCAGATTTCTCCACGAAACAGCATTCATTAAGTTAAAAGTAAAAGGCTGTGACTAGCAGCAGTTAACATGTACCTTCTCAGAATGGCCTTTAATAGCCGCAGGGTGGCAGAACTATACTTCAATATAGCCTGTAGCTCCAGGACAGTGAAACTGTTGCAAAAAGTGGGGTTTCTCCCCCTTAAAGCATAATTACAATAACATAAAATACTTGCTCTGTGTCCAGTGGGTGCTTTCAGTGCCAGGAATCAGAGGAAAACAAGATGTCTGTACACCCAACTACACAGCAGGTCTACAAACATCAAAACACTGCAACAGGTTACTGACCTCCATGCTTCTATTTTGAAAAAATATTCAAGTCATAGAGAAACTGATAGCTAAAATCCCTATCAGTTTTATCCCATACAGAATCAAAGAATCACAGAATGGACTGGGTTAGAAGGGCCCTTAAAGATCATCTAGTTCCAACCCCTCTCGCATGGGCAGGTTCCATTAGACTAGGCTGCTCAAAGTCCCATCCAAACTGGCCTTGAACACTTCCAAGAATGCAGCATCTACAGTTTCTCTGGGCAACCCATTCCAGTACCTTTCTGTCCCTTGAATAAAGAATTGCTCCCTGGTATCTAACCTAAACCCTGTGAAACCATTCCCATTGTCCTATCATTATTTGCCCCTATAAGTCAGTCTCCCTTGTTTTTATAAGGCCCCTTTAAGGCCTGGAAGGCCACTGTGAGGTCAGGCTGCAAGCTGTTCCCCAAGCTGAACAATCCCAACTGTCTCAGTCTGTCTCTGCAGGAAAAGTGCTCCAGCCCTTCGACCATCTTTCTGATCGTTTTCTGGACCCTTTCTAACAAGTCATCATTCCTTGTGTCGAGGACCCCAGAACCAGACATGTAATTGGCTTATGGACTATTCTTCCACTCTTCAGTGTAAGAGAACAAAGACATTTGCAAACACCTTTCTGTTATGAGAAATGGGCATCAAAACATTTATGGCAGCTTTAAGCAAATTGAGAAGAGTGCCATTCATCTTGATGATGAAACACATTTTGATGAGGCCAAGAGGGAGATGACAAGTGGGAAAGAAGTAGGAAGAGGAAAAAAGGAATAGTGCACAACACTAAAATCTGATGAGCATCTGGGAAAAGAGATGAGAAAGCATGGCTTTTTCTACAGTGAAATCACATGAAGATAAGCCAGAAGTCATCATGGAATAATCCTAATTGCTGAACTGACTGAATGTTCAGGAGTGCAGACTGAGAAAGCACACAGAAAAAAAAAAAAAGAACCAAGGGCAAGGAAGATCCTGGGCTAAAATGTGCACTTGACAAAATCATCAGATTGAGAAGAAAATAACTAAAAGAATCTATGTCTGTTAAAGCCCATTCCATCTAGATTTTAGACTAGAAATCAAGATCACTAAATTTTGCACCTTCTTTTTGTTGTTGTTTTGAGGAACAACTGCAGAACATTTCCTTTCACTTTCTGCTGATTGGGATGGATTATAGCAAATAATTCCTGACAGTTTACTTGATCTTAGTGCTAATGGTTATAATCATGCTGTTCTTCCACGCAGTTAGTACAGCTCATCCAGATTTTTTCTTTAGTTTACCTCTTAAAAAGTGTTAAGGGGTTACATGCTCATGAAACTAAGAATGCTAGAAAAGGCAAGATGCTAAGTGTTCCTATACTGAATTGAAGCTCCCTACAATCAGCTTCCTACAAGAAAGGGCACAGGTATTCCTTATTCCATCACTTCTTAAAATGTGAATGTTTGAACTCCCTTAGGGCCCTTTTTCTACACTTAAATTGCATCAAAACTTCTAAAAGCCTGGCTAATGCCATTCCAGTATAAACTCCTGTATTACAGGGATGCCTGTATTACTGTTTAGCTGCAAGGTGCTTAAAGTGTAAAAGGAATTTCTGCGTGCAGCTTTTCATAATTGACTTCAAGGTTTAAGTAGGAGTGACAGGACCTGAAGTAAGCTACAGCTCTGAAGTAGAGCCATCTAATTTAGACCTTTTCCTTTCAACAAACTGAGATCGATTTAAACACTTCTTTACTGAAAAGATATATTTGATTTAAACATTAAAGAAATCTAGATTGAAAGAGAAAATCAAAACTAATTAGATGACCAGAATAAATAAGACTTACAGACAAATTCTGTTTGTGGGTGAGAAGCAGTGGGAGAGAGTGGAGACAGCTGCCCATCTCCAAGTTCTATTACACACTGCAATCACAAAAGCCATAAGCAGTGAAGCCTGCACAGTCAACTCTGCTTCTGACTCTTTATCCTTTCTTACACTGCCTTCTGCAGATTAAAAAAAAAAAAAAAAAAACAGAAACAAAAAAAAACCCACTTGTATTTTACGAAAAATTGAGTTTCCATCATGTACATATCTTGTTACTGTAAGACCACGATTTCTTATATTCACTGCCTGCAACATGTTTACACATTCACTGCTACCTCTATCATGTTCACTAGCTGATCTGCACAAGTACACAGATAAGCCTGGTCTGGGATGGGCAAAGTGGCACTGAAGATGTCAGATGGATTTTTTGCACCCATAGACAAAAAACTGCAGGAGCTTTGCTATACACATGGGACTGTACAAACCTTACCTGGACAAAGGAGAAAACTCCTACCCTATCACCAGAAGGAAAAATGCTCTCAACTCAAGAGGGGCACCAAGGGGCAGATTTACTTGGGGAACTGGGGCCTTCTCCCTGCTCCCTGCAAGTACAACCTGTTAGACTGTGAGCTTTTGAAGCATTAGGACAGTCGGGAATGGTACAGTTCCCACCAGAGGAAGCTATGGATCATGTATCTGCTGGGAACACAAGGGAAAACATCAGGACACCTGACCTCTTATGCTGGAACACAGCTGAATGCCCTGCCCAAGTTGATGATAGAGTTTGTGGATTCTTTTTCTCCAAGAATTCTTCCAGAATCTAAATTTCATACTAGAGTATTTTACTGAATCAGGAAATCTCGGTTTTTTTCTCTCATCCTTTACTCAGCACGTTCCATTTCTAACACAGACTGTATTCATTGTTCTAGACCAGCTACCTAGAAAATGTTCTGATATTGACCACTGTCATTAAAACCATCCAACAAATAAAAATTTCTCTCAGAGCAGAAGGGGCATACCAGGTATGGAGGGAAGGTGACAGGAAATACAGGCTAAAAAACTCACAGTGAGGATGCATATGATATATTTGTAATGTGAGTCATAACTCTGACAACATGTCTTAAGAAACTCAATTTAAGGAAATACTTTTTACTAAAGTAAAATATCACTCTAATTGAGCTCTATCAAATAGGTAAATAGAGAAATATATGAGTTCTTCTTTGGAAACATACGACTTGTATGTGTTCTGTTCTCTTCTTTTCAGAGACAATCCAAGAATTCATACTTTAGATCCTTTGGGTACACACAGATTGAAAGACAGATCCATTTCTAGGCAAATGTTGCATCAATACTTCTAAGACTATTTAAATAAACAAAAAAAAAAAAAACCCAAAACAAAACTATAAAAAATACCCCAAACAAACAAACCAGAAGCTAAATTTCAAAAGAAAAGTCAAAGCTTTTGTTTTTTAAAAAAGTTCTTGTTTAAATCCCCAAGGGTACCTATGAAAGACTGCATAAGGCTACAGTTAGGTGCTTACTTGCAGAAGTAAAGAATTTAAAACTTTTAGACTTTTGATTTTTTTCTATCAGTTAAACTGACATCTTTTCTTCCCTTTATATACATGCAAGCAACTTGCAGCTTGTTGAGTCTTTTTTTCTGAAACATCTATCACCACCCAGACATTAAACTGTAAGCTCAGCAAGTCTCCAGGGTTTGTGGATACTGCTCCTAGAACCAAACATCAGACAACTTGTGGAGACAGACCCACATGCCTAACTGAAGTTTGTGAATTGAATGCCAATCACTAGAATCCCACCATATTTGAGAAAGTTAAACAATGCTAAGCAGGAGAGGGAAAAAAAGGGGGAGGGGGTGGACTCTAGGACTCCTTGTTTCTAAAATAACATTTATTTTTTAATTTTAAGGGCAATAATTACCTTGTTAAAAACCACTAAATGCTAAAAATATCTACTTCTAATTCAAGTTAAAATGCTGTTTCTTCTATAACTACATGGGCATAAATTAACATGGAATGGACAGACACGGAATTCCTGATGAACACTAGAAAATTATTTTTACAGTGAGGATGGTTAAACATCAGAACAGACTGCCCAAAGAGCTTGTGGATCTTCATTCTTAGAGATATTCAAAACACCTGTGGACACCATCCTGGACAATGTGATCTAGCTGAGCCTGCCTAAATAGGGGGGTTTGACTAAATTATGTCAAGAGGTCCTTTCCAACCTAGACAATTCTGTGCTTTGTGTGATTCTCTGTGATACAACTGAGAAGCCTACAAATGTGCTGTATGCATGCAAGAGCATATTAGTCCCATATGACCTATTTATTCCGCATTCCAATCTTCTTGAAGACATTTTATCTCATAAAAAGAAACAGAAGGGGCAAAAGAGGAAAATTCCATCAAAACCATAGCAAATGCACATGCCTCCTAACATCTTTGTTAGGTATCTCAGTAGGGCACATTTATGAGTTTCAGTCTTTCCCATTTATTGGAACTGCCTAGGAATCCTTTTAACTCCTGTCTAGAAATAATACCAATCCAAACCAAATGTACTGTAGCACTAAATACTTCTTTTGTCATAAACAAAAGATAGGAAAACTTGGTAGCAATGTAAGTGCAACTACCGTTGACATGAAGTCTGATGATTATTTCACTTGATAAACAAAAATAATACTTTGTAAACAATACATGCAAGCACTTTGTTTTATTTTTCCAAATAAACTCAATTAAGACTTGAATTCAGATGATAATATACAGAAATTTACTATAATTTTAGACTCCATAGAATATCTAAGCCATCTTCCTGGGGAGATGAGAAAGATGACATAGAACACACAGGACATCCAGTCCCTTCTGCAACTCAAGTGGCATTAGACATTCCTATTCCAGAGAGTAAGCTGAGCCCTGAATGACTCCTGACAAAGACCAAAAGAATTTATTTTAACCAAGTTTCAGTGAGGATATTCTCAAAGTTTTCCAACAGATGGTCATCAACCAAAAGAAATCCAAGCAATTGAAAGCAATTTGAGTAAGTTTCCAACAATCAATAACATTTTTGCTTTTAAATGTAAAGCTTCTGAGAGTCGAAAGTTAAGGCAACAAATTACAATAGATCCGAATTGAGTCACACTAAGAAGCCTTCTTGAAAGAAAATTCTGCTAACTATGATGTCTGGGAAAGCCACAGCTACTCGAGGCTACAGTGGACATCTCTATCAAAACTACACAGGAAGAAAATCAAAACCAAAGGAAACCATGAACTACCAAAGGGACAACAATGGCCTATTACTGCTGCTACCAAATCCAAGAAAACAATGAAAATTTCTTGGGTATGGTTACAACAAAATTCTATGAGAGAGCCCTGAAGAGATTTCTTCCCCCAAATCTCTTCTTCATGGACACGTATAAAGCCAAAATAGTTCCTTCATTCCTATAAGTGTTTTTAAAGTATTTGAAGAAGGCAAAGCTCTAAAATAGAAAGACCCACAATCTTTTTAGCAGAGCACAGAGTTATCAAGCTTGTATTACACAGGCTTAGGGAGAGGTTTTCACTTCAGTGTGGGCTGGTTTGGGTGTTTTTGGTAGAGGAAAAGAACTTACATCAAAAATTCATTTGACTAGATCTTATGCTGTTAATTGCTTTAACTCTGCACTTTATCTATCTACAAAAACTCACATTAGCATTTTTTAATTATTTAAAAGACATTAAATATTTCTGGTACCAGCATGATCAGAGATTAACTTCTTAATAATCACTCTTGTTTGAGGGTAAAGCATTTGATTCCAGCTGCTATGAACTTTTAAACAAGCAAAAGCAACATTTGCTGACATAAAAGGGACAATCCACTCTGTAAAGGAACGGTGATAAAATTAAATTGCCAATGTTCAACAAAACAATATGATTTTATACTAGACACATTGAAAAAAATTTTAAAAGGTTAACGTGCTTGGGAAAAATATTAATTTCTGTGTTTTAATATATTATTCTGACTTATCTGCTGTATCACAACACTTCCACATTATTTTTACTCCAGCTAATTCTTCACTAGTATAGATTCCCAACCTCTAACCCACAAGGAAGTTACCTAGGTTGCTTTTACATTTGGACCACAGCAAATACTAACATTTAAATATACCACTGTTAGTCCACCTCTAGAAAAATCTAATGGTTATGGGACAGCATAACCATTAGAATCAACTGAATTTCTAAATCAAAATTTGACACAGACTGACTTAGGAAGGAAAATACTAACTCAGGCTCTAACACTAGAGAATAGTTTTGTTGCAATCACAGGTAAGCTGTGATCAGAAAACAGACACGTTTTAAGGTATGAAAGAGCCAAAATAAACCAGTCATGGTGGTTTCCTTCCCTGTCACCAAAGGTACCTCCTGAAGTAAAACTACACCTGAAGCTCTCGCTGCACAAAAAAAAGAATAAAGTTTATAGGGCTGAAGATTACTGAGAGAAGCTTGAAAACATAATTAACACCAGGCTTATGACTTTACTGGGGAGTATCTGAATTAATGTGATTACTGGTGTCTGGGAACTGACTTTTAGACTTTGAATGCTTGAGAAAGACAATGCTAAGATTAAAAGCCATTCAATGATATAACAAGTGGAAGCTATTCATCAATGTCTTGAGCTGGGAACAGAGAAACACTGGTCCAAAAAATGCTGACTGGCATAAATATGACCTGAAGCACCCACTCATCCCCTCCGATGGCCAAGCCCAAGAGTACTGCAGACACATCCAAGGACTAAGAGGATAATTAAACTGTGTTTGATTTCTCTTTACCAAATGGCACACACAAGAAGCTGGATTTGAATCAGAGAATTTGCAGGGGACAGACTGCTCCTCACCTTGCCAAGGAACTGAGCCATTGCATTGTACATGATCCAGCACTCCAAGCACACACTCACTGCTTCTTTTTCATCTTTGGACAGTGAGATGTCCAATGCAGCCAAGAATTGCAGGACTACTTCAGACAGGTTTATTCATTTACCTGGCAACACCACAGTCACCCCCATCTAACCAGGAGACAACTGATCTCCAATAAATAAATAGAGAGATAAATAAATAAATGAAGTCTGAGAGATCTCTCCTCACCTTGGAAGCATTTGTAGATCTGACAGCTTGCTCTCAGGCTAGCTCTTGATATATTTGAAAAACTAAAGCAAGTTTTTACCTCTGTATTTATACCAGATTCAAGATAACCAAATAAAGGCTCTTGCCACCCATTTTCAGGAGAGAAAGAACACAATCTGCACACTAACTGGAACTAAAAGCTATTTATGAAAGTCCTTCATTAGGTGCTACTCGCAGTACAAACCTTCTCACAAATGAATCAAAATCCAATGCAGCAATACTATTAGGACTCAAATAGTTTCCCCAATTTATTACCATCTAAGTGTGGTCTTTGAAGACTATTTCTCACAGAGAAAGAATAAAATTTCTGGATCTGGACTGGAATTTACTGATCTGCAGTTCCCAAGGGATCCCCACCTCACCTGCATTGAACACAGCCTAATGCTGAGACCTGCAAACATACAAGTAATTTCTCAACACTTTACTCACACAAAATACTACACCACAAATAGTGCTCCTACATGCTATGCTACTTTGTTCAGAGCTAAGTGGGTATCTCTACACAGCACAGTCAACTTGTATGCCCTAATGGCAGTTTATGTGGAAGGTCTCATCTCTTCTGCAAAACTTATTTCTTTTTTCCTACTATCACAGTCACCAAGACATTTGAGCTATTAATAAAATTTCCATGCCTACTTGGTTCCAGTGGAACCCTACAACCAAGAGATTCTCTGTGAAGACCCTAAGATTGCTGAAGACATTTCCACTCCACAGAGGGAATAACTAAGAAAAAGGTTCAGCCTTAGCGATGATTTTTATCACCATTTCATCAGCTACACTTCTAGTCTGAGTCTAGTCTACCTTTTAAGGCTAGAGATTCTTTGGTATATAGCTGTAATTGCATGAAAACCCCCCAAAAATGTTGCAAAAAAAAAAAAAAAGTCAATATGAGTTATCAGCTACTAAGGTACTCAGACATTACTCAATCACAAACCTATGTGCCAGTATAAAATACAATATTGATTTTGGGATTTGGTACCATTTAACAACTACTTTAAAAACCCCCATAAATTGGTCCTTCAGCTACCAAACCAGAAATGCTCTACTTATTTGATTATTGCCTACCTATCACTTTATACCATAATGTTAGGCTTAAAAAATCCCAAGAACAGAAAATAATAAGGAAAATAACTTCCCTGTAGTAGGTAGTAATTCCATTAAGCACTAAAAGAAGAACTTTTCTTGTAGAAAAAGGTTTGTTATGGGATTTTTGAAAGAATTCTTTTGTTTAGCTAACTACAGCATTTTAAGTTACTGCAAGATTGTTAACACTTAGAAGCAAGTAGCAAATGTTCTTGGAAATACCTTGGGGAGATACAAGACTCACAGTGGTATTGAATGCAGCTGAAGATTTTTACCCTTCTCTGAGGCTGGAGTTGGTTAAAATCATTTGCCCTTCTTTTCTTTAGATTTCCTAAAGACTGAAAACAGAAGAACATGAAATGTTAATAAAATTTATCCCAGGTCCACAAACAATGTTTTTCAGTATTTGAAAATTACTTGCTTCTTTTGTTCACAGTCTCTTCTGCCTTTGCAAACCATGAATAACAGCCCATCTTTTATTTGTTTTCAGTTTCTCACAGAACCAGTTTGTTATGACTGCTCTCTCCTACACAAAAGCTGGTCAGGGTTTCCAAACACCCTTCTGTTTATTTATGGCAAGCTGCAGTGTAAACATTTGCTTACTACAGATCAGTGCCAGAAACTGCTAAATAAACCCACTGTTTTAACACCTTTTACCCCCAACTATATGAAAGAAAACTAAACACTTACAGTCCACATGCCTTTCTCTAGTCTGCATATATTCATCACATGTCAAAGCAAATTTCTCTTCTTTCAGCTATTCTTCCTTCTTTTGCCTGACCTGGTTTAAGAGTGTAAGAGACTTCTGTGGGGTTGCTTTTTAATTTTTAGGGGGAGGAGGTCTTTTATTTTTTCTTAAAGCTCCAAGAGACATGCTGGTGATCCAATCCTCTAAACCCCTCCACAAAGAGTGATGCCAGCAAACCACAGGAGCAATTAGCTGCAGCATGAGGGCAGAGGGATCAGGAATACCACAACCCAGTACAGCTGCAGAACATCTTGTGTCAAAACAAGGCGCATAAGGTGTCATAAACCCATTAGATGGAATTTTCTGATAAAGTCTGGTTCTTCTGACCACTTTCAAAAACGTGTCAGAAATAAATGGATGGAAAATAATCTTCATTGACAACAGATAGAGGGGCTTTTCCTCCCCTTCAAATAGAAGGTTCTGAATTTACAGCTCAAGATTTTCTTCAACCATTCCCTAGCCCTCAATCTGAGCCACAATTGGATAAAACCTGCTGTTTCAAGGAAAAAATCCTAAAATTAAGATCTTAAATAATTTTTCACCTCCCACCTTTAATTAGGAGCAAAAGTTGAATTAAGAAAAGAATGGACAAATGTTTAGACTTCTGTGCCTTCTTCAGGTCTACGCAAAAGAAACACTTCTGTTTGTACTTTTTTCTTCCCTCCCACAGACTATACCAACTGCCTCAGAAAACAAAACAAAAAACAACAACAAAGTCACAAAACCCCAAACAAATAACAAAACCTCACCCTCTCTCTTACATCTTTAGATCTCTGTAGCTATATTACCATTTTTTCCCCCCTTCTCCTTAGGTGTTAAGTGTTTGATCTGGTTTGCTATGGGCTACTTGGTGATCCCACAGGAATCTCCCTCACTACCTGGGCAAAAGAATAAATATATTAGGAACCAAAGACACAGCCTATGAAAATTTACTCCTTGGGTTTCCAACACTCCAAGGACACAGGCCAATGACAGGACAAAATGTAGAAATATAACTTGTAATTCACAGAATCAATCGATGCCACTGAAGATGCTTTGACTCCCCTTTCCCTGTATGCCCCATGCTCTGCCACATATTATTGCCACAGAGCACGGGTGACACTTGTGTTGCCACTGGTGTCATGGTACAAACCCATAATGACATTCCACAATAGTGCTAGAAACAGACAAAATGCAAGAACTTGTTCTACTCCTCCAGCTCTGCAATACATGCAGAGGGAGGTGGAAAGCTGGTATTTATGTCTTAAACTGCCACAAATTACAACTGACAAGGTTCTGTTACTAAAACCTTCATTCTATTCACCTACCCAGCAACACCACTAAAAATCAATGCAAGTCCATAGTGCAAGAGTTAGTTCTAATTAGCAAAGACAGTAAATTCAAATAGCCTGTCTAGCAGCTTTCCAGTCTCTAAGGTAGAGTTGCACTACGGTGGATTGGGAATCCTAGGGAAATGTGAACAGCTGCAAGGAATATAAACTCCACTAATTTTTTGTGTAACTTGTTCTGCTGTCATCTGCTGTCATATGCAACCAAAGATGTGAAGTATGGAATCTGAAGCCATTATACATGATGAACCTGTCCAAAAGGTCTGAAAGAAATTGAACACATCTAATAAAAAAAAAAAAAAGAAAAAAAAATTGAAATGGCATTATCAAACTGAATAAATACTTGAGGATCCACCCACACTGCTCCAGGAGAGCTTCCTCCTGTATTAGGTAGCCAGCCTCCAAACATTTTGGAGTTTGAATTCTCTCTAATGCTGAATTCCTACTTCTGTTTCACTTCCATTCATAGTTATCCTCCCTAAGTAAGCAAGCAAAGCACATCTAACTCTTCTATTTACAGTTCAGCAATGCCTCTGTTTCTGCAGTTCTGTGAGTGTGCTTGGAGGATGGAGCTGCATACACCAAATTCAAATGGACAAGACTTCAGTAGCATTCTATCATTTAATTTCTTATTCATTTTCCCTACAAGCATTTCCCTACATCAGCTGCATTTGTATGCAAAAGTCACCACAGAGTGCAAGAAATGCCGGGTGTACTTTAATGTAACCTCACCAAGGATGGGCAGCTCAGCGCAGCAGGGGGATGGCTCACTCTCCAGTGCACTCTGCAGTGCTGATGCACTGAGGCCCTGCCAGAAAGGAGCTCTTTTCCCTTCCTGTTTGTTTGCCTGAGTTTCCTACAGAAACAGAAAAAATAAAAAAAAAAAGGAAGTTCAGCTAAGGAACACACCAAATCCACAAAAGAGGTACTTTTATCCCCACTAGAAGGCAGCACGTTCAGCCTTGCTCTTGAGACCTCTATTTTGATCTCCACAGTTCACTAAAGTCAAAGTCCCCGTTCTGTTCTGAAAACATCACCTCAGTTCTTTCTTTTCTTTTTTTTTTTTTGTAGTTTTATGCCACTAAAATATAGGTCACTGACTTAAAGGGGGCTTTCAAAACTAACAGAGAAAAAACAAAAACCACAGAAGATGTACCCCTCAAAGGGAGAGCCTTCTTATTGCTTTAAAAATATAGTTTTAAACCCCGTATTAGATCAGGGAAAGCTATTATTAAAGACACTCTCTTATAAAAGTAGTTGTTAGGGGAAAAGACATTAATACCAATTTTAGAAAAATTCAAAAATAAACCTGAAAAATATATATTCCACATATCCTGATGACACTTCTTCAACCACAGGTTTTTATCTGTTTTGTCTTGATAGGCCAGGTAGAGGCACAGCTTAGCTTACAAAGGGCAGTAGCCCTTTTACTTTACTTAACCTGAAGTGAAACCTGATGGAAAATGTTTCAGACATAATAAGGCCATAAGCTTGCTCACATCTTCTTCAAAATTTGTTATTAACCTAAGAATGCTGTTTTCACTTAAGCAATCACTTTAAAAAACAAACAAAACATACAGGACAGAAATCAAGCCTTATCAACCCTGCAGAAATGGACCTCAATCACTCTGAGACATGATACGTTCAAAACAAAACTCCCCCCTGTAATCCAAAGTAGTGATGCTGAGAATTCTTTTCAAGTGCTGTTTTACTGAAGGCTAGAATGAAAGGCTATTCTGGGGGCACAAGGGGTTAAAAAAATTGAAGAGTTTAGACTATTGAGGAAAAAAACAAAACCCATGGTCTTAAGAACTATCCTAAACAATCACAGCATTCAGGAAAAACTCAACAGTAAATTGGGTTCCAACATTACAAGATCTATACTGTCAAATACCACCACTATATGTATCATTCCTGTCAGGAAAAACAAAGACAGATAGTTGTAGAAAAAGACACTCTTCAGAACAACCTTAACCTTCGCGTACTGATGAATCAAAATATTTACAATATTTATCCCCCTACAGAGCTCATTTCCTACAATTAAAGCTCTTCTAAACTGCCACAGCATATTGCTACAGAAATTTTGGCAGAAAAATTCTTAATTTACATAACTGCTCAGAGTAGTCACCTAACTTAGATGGAAAAAAAAATCCTGCATTCTCAAGTATCTGATGTTCTGAAGCCTCTGATTTATTTTACTCATAATTATTTACATATTTCATTGCTTTCTCATCATGGGGAAATATCCAACTGCTGATATCGAGATCAATAGCTTCCTACTGCATGAGTGTGACTGGAATTTGCACAGCATTCACTACTGGAATGTCACTTTTTGAAACAGCATCTTTCTTGTCTCAAGCCAATGGAGAGATGTATTTTGAAGACTTAGCAATGTATGTAGGTGCATAAATACCCCTTGGTAGTGGGGGGTATCCACAAGCTTTCTGCCCTGAGTGACTTCACTGCCACTAACAGCAAGGACCACAAAAGGTTTCCTAATTCATCTTTGCAAAATTCCTCTCCCAGAAAGGAAGACAAACATTGCAAGTCCACAGCAAGCATGGCAATGGCCTTCAGCACTTAATCTTAGCTATGAGCAAATTTTTCTATAGTTAAAAGTGCAATTAAAAGACATGTCTGACAAAATCTTGACAAAATGTTTTTCTAGAATCTAGAATCTAGAATACAGACTAGCACCTGCCCAGAACCAGCTGCAGTTCCCTTCTGGCCTACATTAGACATTTCCCTTTCTATAAAGGTCAGGCTGGGCCACATGGGAACATCCAGAACCAGGAGTTTCAAAGCTCTCCTGGTCTCCCAGTTTAAATTGTCAAATCCCAACATAATTGCTTCATCATAATTGCTTCATTTTCTTTTCTTAAAGCTACCTTCCAGAGTGGCCTCCAGTCCCTGAAATGTCTTCAGGCTTAGCAGGAACATCCCTTGATAATGATCTTTTAAGTATGTTTTCTCTCAATTTGAAGGTTCTAACTGTTCAAAGCCCAAAATTCATTCAGAGGTAAAACCCGCACATGAGACAAAATTTAAAAGAAAAAAATCATTGATTAAAGCAATTACAAGATCCAGTGAATGATTTCTACTCTTTACTTATTTTCAGCAAACAGAATTTGACAGTAAAATTTCAAAAATCTCTTGGAAATAAAAGCACCCAATCTACAAGCACACAGTCATGCAATATAGTATGCACACAAAATGCTAGAGCAACAGACCTAATTTTATTTCATAAGCGGTCAAAAAGCCATCTAAGTCAGAACAAAAAGAATTGAGGGTTTAGAAAATGCTATGTCAAGGATCCTGTCTTTCACTACTCAGTATAAGCATCAGATAATTCAAGAAATTTGAGGGGATATACTACTTCTACCAGTTAGTAGTATCAACGTGGTTTGGGTTTTGCTTTTTTTTTTATGTGGGGAATAAACTGTTAAAAAATTAAAAATTAGGTTTCTAAAAATTCAATAATTTCTTAGGAAAAATCTTGTCATTTTTAGCCTTCTGGCACTGCTCCTCTGTCTCCAAAGAAGAGCAATACAAAAATTCAAACACAAGGTTCCCTCCACTTCCTGCAGTCAGGGTAATCAGTGTAATTGAAGTCCTAAGAGCAGAGAACACACTGGGAAGTATTATATAGAAGTCTTAGATGGATGAGAAACATGAAGGATAATTTTTTTTTCAATAAAAGAATTAAAATGAGACAAATATGTGGTTCCTGTAGGTAAGTATAATTGCACAGCATGATATTTTTGTTTGGCTAGTTTTTCCCAATAATTGTCATCTGTTCTCACACAAGTGATTAAATTAATTTCATTTTTCACTTAATCCAATTCCCACTTCTAGTTCAATTTATAATCATCACTTTCCCATGCTAGTGTGGCATTAAATTACTGTCATTCTTGGCCATTAAGTTCATCATATTCTAGTCAGCAAAATTGATCAAAAACACCACAGCAGTGCCATGAATTTCTTATTAAATACATTCCCTTTTGCTGCTTTGTAGAAGCTGATCATCAGTGTCAGAAGCTACGTTACATCAATTGCTGACTTTTCAGGCAAAAGAAACACATTCTGAATAAAAAATAGACAACAAAAAAGTATTTCTCTTAAATGAACACATAATTTTCTCTGGTCAAATTGCACTTACTTTACTTTGTAAGTGCCCACTCAAGAAATGACCCATGCAAGCATAAATTTCCATCTGCTACTGATCTCCTAACCATACTTCTCCTTACTGTAAAATCAGAAGTTATTCCTCCCCTTAATAAAAAGAGAGGAAAAAACCAAACCAAAACCACCTCCCTTGATGCTACTCAAATTTCTTTTCTGCTCAAATTCAAATCCCAGGTCAAATTCACTTACACGACTAGCAATACACAGAATTTTAGCAAGAGCTGCCATCTTAAACACACTTTCCCATGTCCTGTCTTAAAGAGAAGACAGACTGAAAAGACTGCAACTCCACTGGAAGATCCCTGGGAATCTCCTATTTCTCGCTCGCCAAGGCAAGATTCTACATTATTTGTTCAGGGTCGGTTTGAAGCTCAGTCACTTTCAAGATCACTTTCATAAAAATTAACCTATAAATTACATTTCTGCATAGTCATCTTTACTTTTAAAATATCCCATTGTTTTCTGACAGTAAAGACAGTGCTCAATCTCATCTTCTATATAGTTCAGGCTGACCTACAAAGGGTTAAATAAACAACACTTCAATTTCCATAGTAAAATTCCCTTCCCTAACAGCATTTTCTCTTGCTTGGAATTGAATGGAAGGTATACCTGCCAATCTAACTGGACCATTTTCAAAGAAACCCCCGAGGCAACTTCTTCCCCTCTTGAAATATTATAAGTACAATCTTCCCCCATCTGCCAATTCAATAGCTGCCCAAATGTACATTTTCTTCATGCTGGCTTATGCAAGAATTAACAGGGCACCTTTTGTTGCTTGTAAGTACAGTAAAACATAATATTTTTATAAACACTGTAGGCACCTAAAAAGAAGTAAAAATCTTGTGCTTAGGAGATGTTAATTGTTACAACTGCATTATTTTTAGTGTGCTACTAATCAAGGGCTTATTATTCTCTAAGTTTCTGAGAATACCCATACCTAGTGCAGTACTTTGTACATAATAACTGTAAAGATGCTGTCAAATTATTCACAGTTTGAAAAGCAGACAAAAGATTAAAGGAGTTTGTCTGGAGTACTTTCAAAGTAAAGAAGAAATTTCTTCGTAATCATCTGTAAACTTGAACAGCACAAGGATGTGACAGAGTAGCTATATATGGGTGGCTTTTTAAGCATCTGTGGGGACTGATTACTTATTCAGCACATCACTGGATTTCTGTAGGATCTACTTAAACAGCAAGCACGGTTTTCAGATAAAAACTCTAAAGAACTGAACACGCCTCAGCGGTCTTGCCCCTGCCAACTGCTTCATGGAGGCAGATCCCAGAACCAACAGGAATTGGCAAGGCTACAGTAATCCTTTACCCTGTGTGCTACAGTTAACGGGATTGTGGCCTCTGGGTCTGCTCCTGATCTTTTCATGACTGCACAAATGCTGCCACCCATGAACATTTACGCAAATAATACTAACTCCAGCTTGCTTTAGAAATGACTGCAAGACATTTTCCTAGCTCAGAAAAATTGGAAAAATTCATGACAAGCATTAAAAATTGTAGTCACACTATTTGCTACGATCAACGTCTGCAGTTTATTTCCCCGTGGTAAGATTTAAACCGCAATTGCATTTCTTTCACATTTTATTGTGGTGTCTGGTGCCAAGCACGCCGCTTTCCAGTGTTTGGTGTGACAGCTATGGATCAGCTGTCACTCCGACTCTGCCGGAGCCCGCTCAGAGGAGCCGATCTCGCTCTCGGGCGGAATCCACCCCGCACCGATGGCCTGGGAGAGGGGCGGCAATGAGCCATCGGCAACCTGCGGCATCGCAGTGACCCGCGCTTCTTCGGGAGAATTGCTCCAGACCGACCAAACGCGAAATTCCGTGCCGGAAACCAAATCTTTCCCCACCGTCAGCTACATCCACCTGAGCAGCACCTTTTCAATTGCGAGGGCTGCAGATAAAATATTCCAGCACCCAGGGTGCCTGGATCATTTGCAGCCGTGAGCTCTCGCATATTTAAACACCGGAGAGGAGCAAAAGCTGTTTTTTGTCAGTCGAACGAGTGGTTTTAAGTGCGGGCACAGGAGAACGCGGCTCGCACTAAGTAGCGAGACGCCTCGCAGCGCCCGTGCCGCGGCGGCAGAGCCATGTTCCAGGGAGCCGCCGCCAGCCGAGCACCTGGAGCACGTCCCCGCTTAACCCCGTGAGGAGCGGGGCTCCCG